>RHGK01000012.1:0-400579 GCA_005281515.1 Taphrina wiesneri
CTAACCCTAACCCTAACCCTAACCCTAACCCTAACCCTAACCCTAACCCGGTTGGTGGTGGTGTGTTCTTTCCCGTCAGCTGCAAAGTCTGATCTATGCTTTCTCGAATCTTTGCTACCATCAAGCCTAGACTCGTCTCCCAGCAAGCACCTCCGCCTCCAAGTGACTCATCAGTTGGTAAACGATTCTGATGAACGCGTGTAACTCAGACTTCTCGTCCAAACGAAACGCTCTGGTACGTTTCATCGTTATGCTCTGACTGCCAAGATTCTGACATTCCACCCCATCCATGTATTGTCCATCAAAGTCGACTTTAGCGAGATACGCTCTGCGGCCGTGCATTGCTATGGTATAGACGGTATGCATCGACGGCCATCTGAAGGAGTTCTTAGTGAAACGTAATCGCTCCTGTACGATCGCCAGAGATTCCCCAAACTCCTGAGCTGAGATTTTACTGTGCGCCAGTGGGCCATTTGCCTTCCGGCTCTTGCATTCGACATTGATCAGTGGTACACTGTTCGTGTCTGCGAGTCTTTGCCCTAGCACGATCGATCCGTCATTCGTCGAATTTGCACCCTTTTCTGCCCCAAACATGACCGGATAAGTCTGCTCAGATCGTCTGCAGGACAAAGCTTGGATCTCAGTGATATAAAGCATCAGTTCGAGAAGTTTGAAGAGAGCTTCCTCACTCTGGTCTTCCTTTGTGCCCATCTCAGCTGAAAGATTCGAGCTATCTGAGATAGATTTTATGATAGGCCGAAGCTCATAATCGGCGCTTGTTGGGCTGTTTCTATCAGTGGGCCCTTGAAGGTTCTCGTTCCAGGACAATTTCTTGACTGGAGGTGGACTGCCTGGTTGGCCGGAGGTAGAGTCTCCAGAATCACTCTCGGAACGTGCCCACGGCATCGCGGACCCTGTTGTTTCGATGTATGTCATGAGGTGATCGGCTGGCATGTTCAATGTTGAAGCTTCTTCAATTTGATTGCTACTTGAAAGCACCAGGACAGCGATAGCATCGTAGAATAGTCGTACGGGGTAACCATGTTGCTGATCATGCTTTCTTGCAAAGTCACGATCGGCTTTGGCATTGTCTTCGTACTCTTCAGAGCTGTACGAGACCGCGTTTAGAATAGCAGTGAGTCTTGTTGTGTCAGAGTCGATACTCATACCGTCAAAAATGTCAGCAACTACGACATTGCTGACATGTAGGAGCAGCAGTTCCTCTGCTGCCCATGCACTTGTAGATGGCCATTTGTGGGAAGAGAATTCTTCATCGGGTCGCACGGTATGTGTTAGCATGCTATGTTGTTCGGTAAGCCAATAACTCTTCGTCTACAACGTAAACTGTTGTTGAGGCAAGTATCTGTCCAGGTCGAGAGTTCAGAGATATGTCGTCGCTTGAATATGCGCTTGACAGATGTAATCACGGACTGGACAAAAGTGTTCTATGTCTGTCTGCAGCTGATGAGTGTCACTTGAGTAAGTCAAACGTCGCCTGAACAGATGGGGATGGAGCCGGTGGAAAAGTCATTGCTAACGGGACCTCCGTGTCTCGCATGCCACCTACTGTAGTTGTTGTACAGAGTCACGTGCCGTGCTGTGCAAGTTAGCTGGTGGCATTTTCATGATCGTCTTAACATGTGTGATTCGGGGGCTTCGCCATACTGCTGCATACAATATGAGATAAATTGTACTTCAGACGTGTTACCCCCGAGTCCATGTCAATTTCCTCGAATTGAGCATCCCAGAGACAGTCTTATCGCGGTTGATACGCTCTCTACTCCGTCTTTCATGTTTGAAGCATTTCGGCAATGCTGCAACGACTTCAAATCTGACGCGCAAAAGACGGGTGATCGTTCTTCTGATTTTAACTATCCTCATAACTTTCAGTTTATCGATTCGTGACATAAATGCCCGTTACTCTAATGCAGGAAGCACCTGCCTAGAATCTCGCCTTGAAGGTCGTTCAAACCATACAGCCAATGCGAGCGAGTATTGTGCTACAAGGTCAATGAAGCCATGGATCACATCACCAGTATGTGCAGAAAGTCGCAAGATCTATGACATGTTTTTGTTCTTAGACGAATTAGACTTATTGGAGATTCGTCTAAACACTCTAGCTTCGAGTGTAGATTACTTTGTCGTCGTTGAGGCTACGACAACCTTTACAGGTTTGCAGAAACCATTGCTATTGCAGCAAAACTGGGCACGCTTTGAGCAGTTCCATTCGAAGATGATTCATCGTGTGATAAAAGATCCTGGTAAAACTGTCGGTCCTCGGATCTGGGATCATGAGGACTACATGAGAAACAGTTTATTCGATCAAGTTTTCCTGGGACTGATCGTGCACCGTCAGTCGGAGACGCTCTGGTGGTCAGCGACATTGAAGAAATTCCAAAGCCAAGAAGTATGGAAACCCTTCGCATGTGTGACTTTCCAAGGCGATTGACCTTGATGAGTGACTTTTATTACTACTCATTTCAGTGGAAGCACAAGGGGCTAGATTGGCCGCATCCGCAAGCCACAACTTTTCAAGGTCTTCAGAACACGATACGGCCTGCTGATCTGCGCAATGGCGAAGGTGGTCATGGAAAGCTCCCCATATGGCCTTTACAGCGCGCTTGGGAACAGGCAAAGCTTTCGAAGTCCAGCTGGCACTGTTCCTCATGCTTTGGCACAATTAAGCAAGTACTCGATAAGATGAACAATCTCTCTCATCAAGGCTGGAACACGCCGGAGAATAGAGACTGGCGCAATATTGTTCAGCGTGTGGGACAAGGATTAGACTTGTTTGCACGGTATCAACAAGAACACGTCAAGATCAATGACAATCACGATCTTCCATCATACATCCTGCAAAACCCTGAAAAGTTCAACTACATGCTCAACCGTGATACTAATGGAGCGGGATTTTCTGACCTGCAGGAGTGGATCACTTGAAAAGGCATGGCATCGGACATCTTGGAATGGCACGTGTCAAGCAAAGTTTTCGATTGTGAATCTAAGTATTGTACAGGAAGTTCTCATAAACATGAGTCATTAAGATGCAGGACAGGCTGTGTTAGTCATGTCGACACCAAAGTAGGTGAGATGCTCTGCGTTGATGCCAAGGATCGGTGCAAAGATGTAAGAAGAATCTTGACAGTTGGAATTTTCCTCACCAGCGCACTGGACAGTATCGGCAGCGGTCGCTGGCTCCTGGAACTGCCACACTTCTTTTCCGTGATGCCAATATCCCGAGGTCGCAGCCGGGTCGTTAGTTGGCAAGATGAGTCCAGTGGCAGTTGAAATGATGTCGCCTTGCGAACCTTGTCGAATGACTTGTGGGACTCCATCGGTTGTGTGCACACCTCGAAAGAATGTTCCCGGACCGCTCGAATTTGGGAAAGCTGCATCGTGGAATGATGCATAGTTCTTGTTACCGCTACGTGGTTGTCCAAAGGAATATGCAGTTGTGGGTGTATTTGGAAAGTTGTAACGCATGGACAGGGAAGCGAAAGATGCGAGACCACCTCCGAGGGAATGGCCAGTAACAAGGATGCTGTAATTTGGGTATGCTGCAAGTTGTGCTGAAACGGTCGAGATGAATTGAGATTGGACTGAGTTGTAGCTGCTCATGAAGCCTTGGTGACACAGGACTCCCGAGGGATAGGGTATTTCTGTGCCAGTACACTGAACTAGTGTTGTGGCAGCATCGGTCAGTACGTCGAGAATGCTGGACGTCCCTCGAAGGGTGACAATGATCTGCTTGTAGGTGTCATCTCTGGCAATGTAGCCTTCCGTAGATGTCAATTGATTCTCAATATCCACAATCTTCGTTGCTCCATAGATTGTTTTACAGCCAGTGGCTAAAGCTGCGGCAGCAAATTTGCTGTATCGAGCCAGATCACTGAACTCCGAATCAGATGCGGTTACTTTTCCTGTTTCGCGCTTTTCAACTGGTGCTGCGAAGCTTCCAGAGGCAAGGATGCTTGCAGCGGCAGCAATGGTCAATCTCATACTGCACTATTTTTGATGGAAGATGTCCCTAGCATCGCAAGTTTTATGAGGGCTGCTTCAGTTCTTATACTCGTTCCAGTTTGCTGAGTAAATCCACGGCTTTTGACAAGAGCCGCGACACGTTGCAGGCTGGCTATGGAATCTACGTACAAACCGCTACAGGCTCCTCGGAAATTGCTACGCTTTCAGCTGGAAACGTGTGAGTGTGAGTCAGTGCGTGGATATGATCGGCCGGAAGATGGTGTTCTTGCTCGTCCGATTGGCTCACGAAAGTTGAAGACGCGACTTCACATGCAATTTCCCCGCATTTTCTCCATCTTCCACGTGATTCTCTGTGTGAGACCCCGATCGAGCATCTGCAGGCGGCAAGTAGCGCGAATTAAGTTATTAAGCTCGAGCGACTTAACGACTTCGATCTACACGCGTGCCTTCTTCACTCGATGGAGGCCGACGTGAGTTCATTTCCGACTGTTCTGAGGTCATCTTTCGCGAGTGTTATGTACTTCGATACTTGTATGACTGAACGACCAATCTGAGAAAGCCATTCACCTCATATTGCCAGATCACTTCCAGGCAAAAGGGACCTTCGTCTATTTGCGCATTACAGTGACGCGCGTAAATTCGCGCGGCAGGGCAATACCAAACTGACTTATGATCTCAGATTGTCAGTATCGGAAGCTATCTGACGATATCTCGAAATTGCTGCCAGCTTTTTGAGCCTTGGTTCAAGAACTAGAGTCTGATTTCTGGTAGGTTGTAGATGTTTTGATTGCTGTTCAATCGTCTCATGTCCTCGTCTACAATGCCTCTTCATCTTATTTCATCAGTCATTAAAATCACACGCTTATCAGATATTTGGGAGCCAAGTAATGTCCAAAGTCTAACGCAAACACTCGACAAACGCTACTGTTCAGAAGTGAATCACGCCTTGACTCATCCTTTCACAGCACTTGTCGTTCTGCCTATTGCATTTCCCCGGCCATTGATCTTGCTGTATCAAGAAAGACGACCACATGTACGTGTGCACAGCTGACTTGCTCGCAGATCTGCAGCAATCTGACAAATTCATGGGAGACACATTGAGGTAGAAGTGAAAGCTTTGCAACGCCAGCCAATTGCTAGAACAAGAGCTCTTAGACAATTAAATCTTCCTTGCGATTGAACATTGAGCACTTATTGCACATGACTCACCGGTTGAACTCTCTTTGCGTCTGGAGAGCAGGTCGACTTAGAATACTATGCCCCTAATCCGTCATTGATTGAGGTGCGTTCATGCGTGTCAAATGAATGGGCTTGGGCACGAATGTACAACACGACTCAGCCAAAGACTACTCAAGTTCCATTGGCTCCTAAAGCCCGGCCACCATCCACCACAAGAATCTGGCCATCGCAGTATCGGCACATGCCCAGGAACAATGCAGCCTGTCCCAGATCTCTTTCGTTTCCAAGCCTCTTGGCTGGAATCTTTTGTATAGCCGGAGCCAGCCTTTTCTGAGACTCAGCGTTATTAATCTCGCTAGGAAACATCCCGGGAGCGATAGCATTGATCCTGATGTACAGAGGTGCAAGTCGATTAGCCATCAACTTTACAAGATGATTGGTTGCTGCTTTTGATGCAGAATACGAAGGGTTACTGCTGCTTGCCGAGTAATGTACACCAGCGATAGACGAGGTGACTATAACATTACCATCCTTCGCCT
Organism: Taphrina wiesneri; assembly: GCA_005281515.1. Lineage (NCBI taxonomy): Eukaryota > Fungi > Ascomycota > Taphrinomycetes > Taphrinales > Taphrinaceae > Taphrina > Taphrina wiesneri. The sequence goes on from RHGK01000012.1 coordinate 5,700, forward strand.
TGGCAAGGAGTGGGATAAAGCGACCGATAAGAAAATACTGAGAGGTGGTGTTTACATTCACAGTCTCAGCCCAGCTATCAGCTTCGGAAGAGAGAAACTGTGAAGACATCTCTTCTACCGAAAGTGTGGAAGACCACTGCTTCGCTTCTCCTCGATAAATCCCGGCGTTGCAAACGAGTATGTCGATGTGATCTTGTTCAGAAGCTTTTTGATAGTCAGCCACTAGTTCTTGATGGCCTTCTTTAGTCGACACGTCGCCCGGCAAGACAAATGCTTTTCCGTTTGAGTTTAGATCTTCGATGGATGCAAGAGCCTCTTCGAGTTTCTCACGTCTACGACCAACAAGGTACACTGTCGCTCCGTGAGAAACGTACGTGCGGGCAATCATGAGGCCGATGCCAGTGCCGGCCCCCGTAACAATAGCATAGAGACCCGACATGTCGTTGATGGAGGTCATAGAGATAGACATCTGATTGGTGGAAGTCTATCAAAGATCGCGAACATCGACGGAGTAATGTCCTCCTTATTGAACAATAGCTTTGACAAAAGATTCGTCAAGGTTCGAATGGACATGAGTCTCCACAGTGAATTTGAAGAAACCCATGACGTATAGACACAGATGGAGCTCCTCGACAGGCAACGGCACTCGAGATGGAGTTTCGATTCATGCTTGGCGACTATCATGCAGCAATCGGGAACCATCCTGACGAGAGTCCCATCTCTAGTTTTACTCTGTTCTTGTAATGTATTGCTACGATTATAGTACTACGAGCACCAATACATCTTTCTTTCTGACTTGGTACTCTTCAATTCTCCTTCACTCGTAATAGTGGTAGTGATGCTGAAAGCATAGCGTTCACCGAATCTCTTGAATCATCTATCTACTATAATAACCCTAACCGCTGCACGTAACCCGAATCTCAGCATGCATTTGCATATGATGAACTCGCCATTGCGTTACTTTGTTTACCTTCAGCTCAGTAGTGCTGCAGCATGACCTCCTCTGGCGCTCTCGCGAACATGCAATACGTGATCGATTACAATCGCAAGAAGTTTCAAATACACAAAGTTGTGCAACACATGCGCCAATAGATGATTTTAAGCCACTCATCGAACTAATCTAATCTTTTTGCAACTTTTAGGTTTCGCCTATAGATATGATGCGACACATGGAAGCCATGAGCGAAGTTACAGTAAGCATGAGCATCTACTTATTCGAGATGGTCGCTGCTATCATAAATGCCGCCTGTCCCCAAATATCTGTATGTTCAACATCTTTTGAGGCGACTTGAATATGCAGTCTCTCTTTTCTTTGCTGACTTTCTTGGCTTGCGCTTCAAATGTCATTGTTCTCGGCTACAAGATCGATGGCGTTCAATTGATTGGGAGCGGCGCAGGAGGGCGATCGTACGATCCAAGTAAAGAACTGTAAATACAAGGCTTGCAATTGGGCTAGATCCTGATCAAGATAGTCCGGCAAATGCGGTGATTGACCAAATTGCTTGTCGTGGAAACGAGCGACTTGACTACCTCGTTGTTACACACAGTTATTCTACTGCTTCGTTGAACCCAGCCACCGGCAAACCTTTCAGAATTCCACGAGTCTTTCATTATGGGCGTCCAAAAAAAGGAAACGATCAGAAAAGCATAGAATCGAGAGGTGGACATATGAGAGAGATTAAGGTGTGGGTGTGCCAGCCTGGAGGATCACACACTGGTCAAATATGTGGAATTTCGTTCCAGTTCTCCACTTCCCAAGCGCCGCACATGTGTGGGCGTGCTGATGGCCAGCCTGTGGTACTCGAATTTGAAGATATACACGATATACACGCTATTGTTGCGGAGCTATCGCCACATGAAGAGATTTCAGCCATCGGATGGTCTGTGAAGTAGATCAGAAGAAACGTGGATAGGTCCAGGTCGCTACTTTCGAACGATCATATCACATAATATGTGTTTTGATCTTATAGTTCAGTCACTTATGAGCTTGGTTTTAGCCTCTACAGTCTCTAGTAATAGACAGATAAACAACCATTACATGTTTGCATTGTGCTACATTACAAATATTGCGCAGTCAAGGTGCACAAGCGGACAAACATGTCTAGGATATTCGGTACCAAGTCTATCGTCCTACACATAGGCGACAAACGACTGCCAGTAAGGAACTGCCTGGCGACATATCTTCAAGCCTTGACTTCTACGTGCCAGTTGCAGGTGGTAAACACGCCACTATCAGCAAAGTGATATTTGTGGCGTCATTCAGATCAGTATTTGGTGTTTCCGGACTCCTCGAGCTGCAGCACCGCAGGCTACTGAACAAATTTTAGCATTGCATCGAACCAGATCACAGTCCGGCCTACCTAGTATGCTGGAGTCCACAACATATCTGAGTTAACAACACTCCATGATAATTGCATCTTATGGCGATGGCATCGTCAGGCGATCTGAATAGATGCTCAATATTAATTGTTCTTCTTTTGTTGTCTCGTATAAAGCATGGAAGTACACTTTCGTCGCTTGTGAACTGTCTGGAATAGAAAGGTGTCTATCATATATAAGTGATGGCTCAAGGCTCGACAAGTCTCATATAGATTCAAGTTCGTCAAGCTGCATGTTTCACTCATAAACATGATAAGATCACGGGACACCTACGGCTCTCGATTTCGTATATCGTGCTAGAAGAGGATCAATGTTCGGTCTTCTACCCTAACCTATCTTTGCTGGAACGACTCACGGAGCGCAATGCAAGTATCCTCGTGTCTAACACTGCTTCTATTGGGCGCTTTGCCGGTCGTAATTGATGCTGACTCGGTGGATGGTATTCAACTAATCGAGTATCATCCAGGTCCAGATGTAAGACCGTATAACCCGACAAATGAATTGTATGTCAGACTCAGAGAATTGGTTCGAAAGATACTCACGAGTCGTGTAGAGCGAATTTAGCTTTCGTCGACAAAATTGTATGTCACAGTGGTTGTCGAGTTGACTATCTTGCGATCACTCATGCCCATTGGTCGGCTGATTGAATGCATCTACAAGTAAGCTTTACAAGATCAATCAGGTCTTCGAATATGGACACAGCCAAGGGGGTCGCGAAAGTTCTACAGAAGCCAAAGAGGGATGGTTGCAGGAGATTACGGTCTGGCTGTGCGATCCCGGCGGAAAACATACTGGACAATAACTTTGTGGAATCATGTTCCTGTGGAACAACAACAAGGTGCCATTCATGTGTGGACGAGCAGAAGGTCGCCTGGTGTGGCGCAAAATGAGCCAATATAACACTGTAAAGGCTTTCGTTGCCGACTTCACGCAGTCCAACGATATTGCTGCGATTGGCTGGTCACACCAGAAGCAACCGTACACATGATAAGCGTACATTGACTTCATTACGGTGCTCGATCTGTTATCGAAGGATGGATGATGCTCTGATAAGATCTCTTGGCCATCGAGAGTTCTCTCGTCCAAGTCCCTCTCAGTCAGAAGGAGATTGAATGCAGACTCCAGACATGCTTCGCGTCCGAGACGTCGATCAAATGTAGCTAGACATGCAACAATGAAATATTGTATATGTTGTTGAAAACGCCATTGCTATTGCTAAAATCTACTCTATCTCTTCATCGTCGCCATCTCTGCAGTGAGCTGTGAGCAGTAAGCTCAAAGGATTTCAACCTTCTTAACGACTTTGTTCTTGTCAAGCTTGGGCAACACGATAGATAAGATACCATTGTCCAATGACGCCTTGACTGAGTCCGTGTCGACATGAGCCGGCAACCCGATTGTTCTAGTGAATGACTTTGCAATGTGCTCGTTGTGCCAGATGCGTTTGCCTGCTTGAGCGATCTGCTGAGCTTCCGATGACGCAGCTGTTGTTACGGCAGTAGAATCTGCCTTTCCTTTCGCAGATTTGCCCTCGCCCTTGGAACTCACAGGAGCCGGATCGTGTTTGTCGTCATTGTTCCTCTGCTCCTCGTACTGGCCACTCAATCGAAGGACGTTCGAGTCTGGAAAATCGATGCTGAGCGACTCCTTCGGGAAGCCTGCGACTTCGGCTTCGATCTTGAATTCGTTGTTCTCCTCTGTCAGTTTCACTCGCGGGGAGAATGAATTGACGGTATCGAGTTTTCCAGCATATGGGAACGCCGAAGCAATCCTGTCGAGATCGCTGAATACTGTTTGGAATTCGTTGGAAAAGATGCTTGGTGATCGGAAGAATGAATCGTTGAATAGTCGCGAGATTGACATTGTGAGCAGAGCTTGAATGTACTGATTTTTTTCGATGAACTATGGTGGAATTGCAAAGGCATGTCAGGCTCGTCTTATATACTTTAGCATCCGTGGCGGTCGAAAGTGCTAGAAGCGAGTCACCTAAATTGCAGAATCGTCTACAAAATTCAAGAAATTTCGAGAATCCCTGAAAAGCGGAGCCGGTGGGGCATTCATCCTCTTGGCTCTTGCAGGAATTGCTGCGTCAAATTCGAATTTTATCCATCACACTCCAAGGGCAAAAATCGCTCGCGATTGTGACGAATCACAGCAAAGTCATGAACGCAATAGTCAGCTTGACACTATTAAGTACTGAACTAATCTCGATCTCTATTGCTGAGAATCTGCCTGGTCGATGCTTATAGTGCGTTGTGCGAGGTAATCCTCGGATTTCCAGCAATTGGCTCTCTCTCCGAGTTGCACTAAGTCAAGCCCGATCGGGTGGTGCAAAGAGCACCTTGATAGCACTGGTGTAGGTCCCATGGTCCAGAATGCATAGCCTTTCTCGTCGTATTCGATAGTCAACCACTCGGCTCTGAGATGACAGTGGAGAATGTCGCTGCGGAGGTATCTGCCTTGATCGTCCTGGCATAGTAGCATTGCATTTGTTGTAGGCTGTGCAGGTAGCCCTATCTGTGAAAGGTTGAAGGAGAATCTTGAAATCATAGTGTCGTATTCTGCGACGGGATGTGGAGTCCCTGAATTCGGAGTGTGCTCACAAACCCACCTGTGAACAGGGCGACCTACAGCTGCGTGTGGACCATCAGTACTTGTACAAGGCTGTCGTGACAAGCGTTTGAGTGTCGGTCGTGCAACACAACACTGTGGACCCCTGTAGTGACGATATTCAGAGCTGGATCCAGCAGACCCAGCAGCTGCAGAAGCGATCTGAAAGACGCCAGCGAGATAGAAGTTTATAAAAGCAAGTTGCATCTTGGATAACTCCGAAGAGGTACTTGCTCAATGCTTTCCAAAAGATTTATCTTGGCCTACCATCCTACTCAGATCTTGGTCTCTATATCCCTTGAAATGACAGCTCGTTGCTCGACTCTTGAACGGTGATCGTTGCCTTTTTCTTTTTGTTTTTTACTTCAGTGATTACTTTGATTGATCGTCCTAGTTCGGAGATAAATCTATCCATTCATACGAAGAGTAAGAATGACTGCATGTTGTTAGACATAGCATAGATTGAACGAGACAATTCTAGGAGCATTGGAATGCTGTCATGATCGTCGATCAATCAAATGCATTATTTGCCATTTTAAACAGTGGACAGGTGCAGTACTGATAATGTAAGCACGTAGCAACAGAGCAAAATGACAGCAGCCATGAATGATTCATGGACGCATCTGGAACGTGGAACAAGTCCGAAGGGACTGAAAGTTGTTTGAAAATCATAAGTTATCCTCGTCACCTTTCTCTTTCGATTTTGTGAGTCATATTCAGCAGCAGTGCTTAGGAGCTCAAAGACGCTTGTCATGTCAGCAACGTGTATTCGCCTCTAGCAGCATGTTCTGTGTTTTGACATATGGCAGTAGGAACTACGATACCATTCGATGAAAATAAAGGTTCAAGTGATGTGTTCAAAACTTGCGTTTGACGAGCTTCTACATCATCGTGTCAGAAAATGGCGACAATCTATCTTCTTGTGTCGATCTTCAAGGCAATTATCGTCCTTGATCGGCACGCTGTAAATTTCCGTACGCGTGCAAAAACAAGTCAACTTCAATTGTAATTTCCTATAAACAACCAGCCTGATATCTGACCAGGTATGATAACTTTCACCTTTTCGAACTGCAAAAGCGGCTAGCTATCAGACATTTGCAGCACAAAAGTTCTACAGTCACAGGATCTGAGATGTGGGACACAATTGGAATTTGATCTCATTGAGCTTGAACAAAACACACACAAGCGGCTACTGATTTTTCTACTTGCTGCGCCGTATACATACGGAATGCCGATCACTACAATATCAATATTATTCCTTCGGCCAACAGTTGGCACGTTGAGCGAGCGCAACCAGATCGAGCCCGATAGGGTACTTTAGAGAACATCTTGACGCAACCGGATGTGGACCCATAGTCCAGATTGCATAGCCAATCTCGTCGTATTCTCGGAAAAGGAAGTCCCACGTCAAATTACAGTGAAGAATGTCACTTCTGAGGTAGTGTCCGTTGTCGTCTTGACAGAGTAACATTGCATTTGTTATACGTGATGTGCTGTGCTTTGAAGCCTGAGCATTCGAGAAATGTAATTCGGATCTCATGACGTCGTACTTGACGATGGGATTTCCAGGTATACCAGGTGCGTCACAAACCCAGTTGTGAAATTGGCGGTCCAATCGTGCGTGTGGGCCATCGGTGCTTCTGCAAGGCAGTGCTCCCAGACGCTTAACACTGGGGCTTACAGTGCAACAAAATGGTCCAGGTGGAGGATCTTTAATGGTCTTAGCAAACACCGAGGCGACCTGAAGGGTGCCGATAATACAGAGAACCACGTTTGCGAATTGCATTTGATGCTGGAACGACTTGATCTGAAAACCCTTAAATTGCGAGACAACAACCTGCTTTTAGATCTCAAAATGATCATACCTTGGTAGTGATCATTCAAAAGAATCCAGCTTGAAACTTCTTTTCAAGCTTACCTTTGTGGTCGTAGAGTAATCAATTTGCATAAAAGGGGTCAGGGAAAGAAATTTCGCATTGAGAAGAAGAAATTTGCAGTAGTGATGAACGAAACAAATGCGCACGTCAAAGTATGTTTCACCGGTCATTGAGATAGACTAGAGGTGTGAACCTCGCGATCAGCTGGTTCCCATGTACTGTCATGTCAACTTGTATGATGACCACAACAAGACATCGTCAAAATTCGATTCAATGTGTCCCTATATGTTGTCCGCCAAACAAAAAACTATCAACAATTGGCAGGTTCTCCAAGTTGAACCAAGTCAAGCCCAATTTTGAATTTCGAAGAACAAGTGGACCTGACAGGGTTCCGACCCATGGCCCAGAAGGGATAATTGTTTACTCCGTATTGAACCCGATCGGCTCCGTCAATTAGATGACAATACAGTATGTCACTCCTAGGATATCTGCCTTGATCATCCTGGCAGAGTAGCATTGCGTTTGTCAAATGGTATTTTCCACTTTTGGTATCACTTTGTGTGGCCACTGTCCTAGGTCGTAGTACAAGTGCGATGTATCCGTATTGAAAGACGTGAAAGGGACGGGAGAGCCTGCATTCGGAGTGTTGTCGCATACCCAATTGCGAAGGTTTCGATTCACTGGTACGGGCAGGTCATCGACATTCGTACAAAGCTGTCGTGAAAGGCGTTTGAGAGTGGGCCGTGCAGTGCAGCACATTATAGCCTTTGATGCAGATGCACTCACTCCAGCACTAAACGCAGCATTGCTCCAGTCTGTGGCAGATGCAAAAGCAATTGGAAGTGGACGACAACACAAAGAGCTACTTTGACAAATTGCATTTGGTGAAGTAGTAATAGCGAAATCGATTTGTTGCTTTCTCTGTCAATTCCATCGAAACTCATTATATCCACTCGCAGCGATCAGACTTTTCGCTAGTCAGAACTTCTGAGACTTGGCTCAATCTGTATCTTACATGTGATTCATGGCCGTCAGAGGTTTGGAGCAGACAGAAAGGGGTCAGAACGCTTTCTCGTGGTCACAATTGCGGGTGGCAACGAATGAAACAAGAAGTGAACTTGAAAAATATCAATTGAAAACCGGACTAGCTCATACTAGTTGTGTAGTCGACCTCGTAACCTGTGATTGTCACGTGCTCTGTTCTTACGAATGTCTCTCCAAGAACGAATTACCAACAATTCGCAGGAGAGCTGAGCTGGACAAGGTCGAGCCCGATTGTATACTTAGGTGAACACTTGGATTTGATTGGCGTCGGATCCATAGTGTAAATTCCGAGACCTTTTGCCGAGTGTATTTTGGAATCATCGCCCGGGTTCAAGTGACAATGGAGGATTGAACTTCTCAAGGGTCTACCATTGTCGTCCTGGCAGAGGATCATTGCGTTCGTCGTGGGCGAGGTGGCGGGGTGACCTTGATTTATGTGGAACACGAGTTCAGATGTCGCGGTGTGGTACGTGGCAGTAGGGGGTGGCGAACCTGAATTTGGTGTATGCTCGCAGACCCAGTTGTGCACGCCGCGATTCACTGGTGCGCTTGGACCATCAACACTTCTACAAGACTGTCTGGAAGATCGTGGGATGCTGGAGCTGGCGACACAGCAATGCATCCTTCCTTGCGCCTTGTTTCTTCCTCCCCGGCCAGAGCTCCATCGTCCGGCAGACACAGATGAGAGGGCGCTGATTGCACAAAATACCAAAACTGAAAATTGCATTGCGCAAAAATTTGGGATGAAGAGTGTTGAGTTGATCAAGCAAAATCTGGGTCTGTCAACTGCATTTATAATCTTTCATTATGTGTACCTTGGTCGTCGTAGTTCTGGATGTGTGACATCATACATCCTCTTGAGGCTACCTTTGTGGATGTGTGAGAGTAAATATTGATGATATGTGAAGATCATAGCATGTCAGAACTGCAAGACGACGTGCTTGATCTGACATATATTAGTGACACATGATAGGATAGCCCCAGTCATGCTGATGTAGAGTGTTAACAAGAGTCTAGCTCCGCATTAAGTCTACCATTGTCTGATTCATGATGCGCATAGTATGAACGACGGCCGAGAATCACTTTCATTGACTCATGAACGGCAATACTTTGGGTGCACGACTTGCCAGTGAAACACAAACATTGAAGGTCGTAACCATGAGTAATGCATGCTTCGCACTAGTGGCGAACAATATCGTGTCAAGCGTCCTCTGGAGGGCCCTTGATCTGCAGGCACAGCTGTCACCTGACGGACCGGGTTCACTCCTTTACTGAACAGTCTAATGGCTCCTGAGCATCGATACACTGGAGCAATGATGTGTCCGCGATACATCCTTGTATAAATGAAGAAAATATATTGCAGACACTGATCATCTTCGTGGGTAAGGAAACTCGTTGAGATAACTTTTCACTTGACTTTTATTAGGCCTTTCATCATGTCAAAGCTATTTCCATCGGCTTGCAATCCAAACTCTGTCTTAGTCCCTTGAACACGAAGCGTCCCATCCAACAGATTTATGCCCTTCACGACTCCGGACTCTCCGCTGGCTTCTAATTTCACTTCTTGATTGCTGTGCAACCAAAGCTCATAATAGCGATTTTCGAACGGCGTGAAAGAAGATCCGGAGGCCACAAATCGTTGATAGTGTTCGGAAAATGTTACGAGCGCAGTTGCAAAAAGTTCTTCCAAGGATAGGGCCTCCTCGTTCGACAAAGCGGCATTGAGCGAGATTGTTGGTCGGGCATTTGAGACGTTGATACCAACGCCAAGGGTCATCACGTACTTTCCCCCATACCAAGACGTAGTGATAAGAGACCCGGACACCTTCGCATAAGTTTTGCCTGCAACCACAATTGATCCTGTGATGTTTCTTGAGTTTTCAGTAATTTCGAGATAAATGTCATTTGGCCATTTGATTTTTAAGCCTAGCTTTGGTCGCAATTTCAAGATCGACTCGGTGACTGCTAATGACAAAAGGTATTGCACAAAGACAATACTGCCTGCGGGCTCGCCCTTTATTGGCACATGATGCAGTATACTGGAGAACGACAACACTCCAGGAGGTGACACCCAAGCGTTCTGTCCTCGACCCCTTCCAGACAATTGATGTGAGCATAGAATGGTAAAGCCATTTGGGAGATGTCTTTGTAAAGTAAAGTTTTTGTCCAACAAAGACTGCGAACTAGTCACAGTCTCTGCATATAGCAGCGAAGTACCGAACGAGGGCTCCGCATAGTTCTTCGATGGGCTCTGTGTTGCATAGTGAAGTCGGTGCAACAAGGCAAAGAACTTTCGGGCATCGAAAAGTTCAAATTCAGGAAAGTGTCGAGCTATACAAACATATTTGACTTGTTCCTCCGGCGTCTGACGGTTTTCGTCCCCGTTGTCAGTCGAGTCGAGGCGCCTACTGTCTTCGTGGATTAATCCAAAAGTGTCGTAGTCGCTCTTGATGAAACTAACGCCTGAAGAGACATGAGTCACTAGGGCTTTCAAAGTATTGATGACAGGAAGACGTGCGCGTTCGGAATAGCTCAATAGATACATAGTCGACAAGGCAGGTGGGACATAGTTTGTCTCATTGACCTCAAGGTTCAAGCCCTGTAGCATGAGTCTAAGCAGTCTGTATCTGTCGTCCTGCTGTGATTGATTCATGCACTCCAATTCAGCCGAAGTAATGAAAGACGAGGCTGTTGGATTTAGCTTCTTTGTTGCCAGGTTTGGGTTTGCAAGAGATGTAGGATCTTGAATAGTTGCGTTCATGACGCCGACATAACTACTAGGGTTTTGTTTCATTGCAGCTGGACTGATTTCCGGATGGACAGCACTCAGGACCACTCTGCCTCTGCCATGCGACGTAGCGATGACTGCGGCCGACCCTCCGTGAACAACGACTTTATCCCGATATGACGCGAGCACATCAACTTTGTCATCATTGTCAGCATTAGCAAAGATTCCTCCTCCGTTCCAATAGACTGACAGTACAGCTGCGTCTGTGAGAGGTTGATTGTCGACTGCCAGCTTTGCCATGGCAGATTCGACATTGTTAGAAGTCATAGCAACACTCAACTTGGTTACGCGAGCTCCAGCTTCGCTATCATAGACAAAGCCTGAAAAAGCGCAGCCTCTACTCGTGCCCGGCCAGAAAGCCAGCTCTCTTGGTCCTTGCACAGCCAATTCAGTGCCCAGCTCGAATTCCACAGTTTTCGAAGCAAAGTATGCGCCAGCGCAGAATCCCAAGTATTTACCTCCACGGCGGATATATTCATCAATCTTTCGTGTGCCTGGCCCGTTGAGAGAATCGCAATAAGGTGAATCGCGACCTCCGGGAACGACAAGTAAGGATGTAGTCGATGCCCATGGTTCGTTGATGAGGACTGAAGGGGAGACGAATCTGATAGAGAAGCGTGGGCTCAACAATGCGTTGAGAGAAGCATAGCAGCCCAGCCTAGAAGCCTTGCTTGTCCCTGGACCGTCGTAAATCAAGACATTCATGTGAGCAGACTGTAAGAGAGTGATAGCTCGTGCCCGCGTGATGTGAATTGGCTATAGAGTCGAGGGATTCATTGAAGATACAGCCTTGTACCATCAACGCCCATCAAGTGACATGTCAGGAGTGAGCTTGCTGGAGAATTGCGGTGTCATACGCATAATTGGTACGAAATGTTTCAAGACAGTAGAGTTGAGCCACTTCGATCAGAACGGAAAGTGGTCCCGCAGTCCTTCAACGCTGTTGTGTCAATCCTCGATTTGGTGGATGAAATGTCGGCTCCTTCTCGAATGCTTTGGAAGAACGACTATCAGAATCAACAACAAGCTTCTACATGATGCTTCATTCATCTAAATAACCAAACACAGATATCTTATTAGTCTATTTGTCTGTCAACAACAGGTGCATTGTGAAGGCTTGCGACGACAGATCAAGCTTATCATATTGTGCACATACCATCACACTTTGTACATGTAGTCGACATTTCGGCCGACATTCATGCTGAGCACTATTCGTCAATAATACCCGGCGCCTGGTCGCGTTCTCTTATGGTAGAATCTGGCACGTATTCGTCTGAGCCATACTCCTGCTGAGACGCTTGTCGTTGCTGAAATGTTGCTTGCTGCATATGAGTTGCATATGTCATCTCGTGCTGCCTTGCATCCATGGAATCGTGATGTTCACGTTCGTAAAATTGCGGAGCATCTACATACTCCTCTTGATCGACCTTCGTGTCTTCCGTTCCAGGATATACGCCCTTCATTTCTCGCTGCATTGGCGGAGCTAGATGATAGCTATCTCCTGGGCTGGAAGCCGATGTTTGAAGAGCTCTCGTGTCTCGCACATCAGAGTACACAGTCTCCATTTCAATGGGGCCGTGCTGATCATATCCTACGGGACGAGGCTGCGCGTTTGTCAGGACATAGGGGCCGTCTTGTCCCGGCGCATGGTAGTCACTGACCTGATCGGCCACGGTGTAAGCTTGACGAAAGCTGCTGTTCTCGTAGGTCGGGGTCGCCAAGAGGGACGATGCGTAGTAGGCTCTCGGATCTGCCACAGAATATGGTCGGTACGGAGTTTGCACAACTGGGCTGTCCTCTGGAGAAGTGATGTAACCGTTGTTTATTGGCATGGAACGAGGAGCGTAGAGGGTCTGTGTAGACGGATAAGGTCGACCATATATGAACCTTGCGCTGCTCTGAGCTGCAGGAACCCTTGAAGGTAGTCCATAAGTGGTGGTATCGTATTGAGCAGGAGATCCTTGCGGTGATCCTGGGTCTCTGCTCATTGCTGCCTCGGAATACGGTGAGTTTGTTCCGTCACGAATGTAGCCTAATTGCCTCGCTTGTCCTGGATAAGAAGGACTGTGTTGATTCATCAAAGGGCTACGGAGATGTGGTCTCCGATACACGGAAGAAATGTTGCGGCTGGAATACTGTGACGGCGTAGCCGGATCGTGCTTTGGCTGCATGGAATGGGTGTCAGGATAGTCTTGACCTGGGTATGACGCTTCCGGCTTGGTCACACATGGCGATGTATCTCGTGGACTTTCCTGCCTTTTGATTTGGTTCTCAAATCCTTGTGGACCATATCCGTCAGGATAACTTCGCGTACTGAGCATGCGATCAGCATCCGATGCACTCATACGCTTCAGCTTTGCTCTCCTAAATTTCAGATCAGTCTCTCGCACAACAAGTTCTTTTGAGCTGCATACCGGTTTTGAAACCAGACCTGTATTTGTCTGACACTGAGGCCATTGATCTGTTTTGACAGCAAGACTCTTTGCGCAGCATCCGGATGTGGGTTCTGTCCAAACTGGTTCAACAGGAATCGCGTCTCACTATGGGACAATCTGGGGAGTTAGTATTGTGCTGACCGCGAGAATCGTTGCACTGACCGGTGTCGTTTGAGATTCTTTTTATTGATTGGTTTGGGTATGTCCCTTTCCGCCGAATGAGAAGCATCATCTTGGTCGTGATCCGTGCTCGTGGGACTGCCGTTTGGGTCTTCTTCCGTGGAGTCCATGCCCACATAGTCCTGATATGGTACATTACGGCAATCCTCAGCATAATAGCCAGAGTCTAAAAAGATTTAGTACTAAGATCTGGAGTCAGCTCTTTACATACCCTTGCCGGCATAAGTGTCAGTGGTGCCCACAAACTGCTGATCGAGACCTGAATATGAGACATTGTTGGCAGTGCTACGTTTAGCTCTGGAATCTGTCTGTACGCAAGCTTGTGTACCGTCGGTCGCTGATTGTCGTTGGCGATAGTACGGTCCGACCTGTTCCTCATGGTACAGATAGTTGCCATGCATGTTGTCGGTAGTGCTGCCAGATTGCTGTACTTGGATCTGTTCATGATCGCCGTAGTAGCAATTTGTGGAGTCAGATGTTTTCATCTCCTCTTGATTATCGGCCACGTCTGCCCTATAGTAGGTCGGAGATGACTTTTGTTTGACCTCGCACGATCCATTTGCTGTCACCGGCGAAGTCTTTTCGGTCTTGTTCTCGGCAGCCTTCTGCTCTGCGAGGCGCAAAGACAAGGACCTCAAGCGCATCCTCTGAAAGCTCGAGGGACTCTGGTCTGAGAGGGATGGTCTTAATCTGGAGACACTGAAGAGAGAAGATTGTAAGGTATGAGCTTAATTACCAACACTCGGGAGGAGCGTCAAGATCCTGTAGAGTAGAGAGTGCTGATTTAGATGAGCTGGTGGCAGGTAGTGAGTGGAAAGATTGGTTGGGAGGTCCTCTGTTCCCTTTTTTCTCTGGGGACACTTTCGGTCTGTGGGTGAGTTATCTCCACCACTCGGCTGTAGTCTGCGCTGAGGAGAAAGGAGAACGCGTGGTGAGACGGAAGAGACAGGAAAGGAGACTCCTTCTTCAGGGAAGAGGCAGGGAAGCGTGTATTTTCTGGGTGCGCAGGCAGCTGGAGAGACTTGTCTGGAGGGAGCGTGCTCGGGGTTTTGTCTGTCTCTCTGGTCTATTCAGCCTGTTTCTCTGTCAACAGAAGGACTCCGCGAGTTGATTGGCCGAGTGTCAGGAATCAGAGACTTTCGTGGTCAATTGATTGGTGTGTTCGTGATGAGCAATAGATTGTTCTGGTCAGAGATAGATTGATAGTCTCGTCGTCTGCTGCAATTACCTTGCGGTCCTCCTCCTTCTAAGTCTTTCCCTGCTGGAAGCGACAGTGGCTGTGCACTCTGCTATACAACGCTGGCAAGAGAGCTTCGCCCACTCTCTCCTTTATCGATATATCCGCAACACCTGACGAGGAAGAGTTCGACCGCTGCTGAGCTGATTGTGTGGACTCGACCCAATGACTAAGTTCACACCAGCAACGTCTGGCGGAATGAGTCGCTGTTTGTCGCATCGTTCTAGTCCAAACAGGATGATGAAGTAGATCGAGGAGTGATGTAGAATCTGTTTCAGACTCCGAACATCATGTTTCAATCTCCATCTTAACGGTCTCAACGTCTTCCGCTGAGGCTGGCTCTTCCGCAGCCGCCGATGTGTCCATCAGCTTCTGCCGTTTCTCCTCGCCCACTTCTGACGCAATTTCAGATGCTGAACGTTTCATCGAGATGCTTGACTTTGGAGTTTCTTCTGCCTGGACTTCTGAGTTGAGTGTCAGCTGCGCTTTGCTCAACACTTGTAAAACATCTTGCGAACGTGCCTGCCGCATTAGCTTCCACTCTTGTCTGATGCATGTCGTGCACTCACTTCGAGGTATTTATCTAGTCTAGCACCGGCTACCTCATTGGTGAAGTGTTGAATGTCCGTCAAACGTGCCACACGCAGTGCTCGCCACGCCTGTGAGGCCTTACTATCCTCCAGAGCAGAGATTTCTTCATCCTGGAGAGCATCTCCCAACTCTGCCTCAATTGCTTGGATCGATTGTGTGAAAGAGTCCGGCGTCGGTAACCTATGTGAGTCAATAAAGAAAAATCGGCGCTCATAGAGTTGTTAACTTACACTGATCCTTCCCGTAATTCGTGCTCGCTCCAGCCTCCAGCAGATGCCCACAATCGAGACAAGACGGCATTTCCTACCTTGTGCGAGTATGGTCGTTTTGGCGCCGTCATCACTTCGACTTTGCTGGGTGCCTGAGCCACTCTCGCACTGTCCATTGATTCTGTATCATAAGGTGGACAACCATTATATTTCCATCTCAACCAGGCTTGGTCACGCTCTAGCAGTACATCGACAACCTTGCTAAACTCTGAACCCTGTTTCCCTGCTTTTATGAGTGACATGACTTTTTCGCGTGTGTGTGACGCCCATTCAACGTCAGATGTAGGCAGTATATAGGAAATAGACAGGCTTTTATTGGTGGTGACACCCGTGATATTCCAATCGTCCTTGCTCTGGGCACTTAGGCCTGAGAGATATTGTAGCACGATCAAAACTTGAACCAATATGTGACGACGAAAGGTCAAGTCAGCGAGTTCCAGAGCCAATAGTTTTCTCGAAGTGAGCATTTTTGGGGTGAAGTAACCACGAACTGAATCTGTTTCGAGCGATTCTAGAGCACCAGGTTCTTTTTGCTGCCTCACTTGAGCATTCTCTATGGTATTGAATGCCTCAAGCACCGTATCCAGAGTACTTCTGAACCGTGCTAGAATCAAAGGTGCTGATATGATTTGTGCTGGATCGTTGAAGTAACTCTGTAACGACCAAAAGGTTGTGTATAGTGAGTCTGGGTCAATCCCACCCAGCACCTCCTTGTCCTTCAAGGTCTCCACAGCTGCCATTTCCACATCTTTGTCATCCCTTTGCTTCTGCAGATTTTCAGGTGTCTGTGAATCGAAGATGGTGACATTCTCCAAGTTGTACTCCCCACGCAGATTAACTGCAGACCGTTCTGAAAGAGGGAACACAAGAGAGAGAAAGATTAGGATTCTGCCGCAGAACACGGTATCCTTTGTCTTGCTCAACCGACGCAGCAGCTCATTACACAGACGTAGAAGAGTCTGGCCTTTGCCCATTCTTGCCGTCATTCGTTGCCGGTGGGTTTCGAGAAAGCTAAAGAGCTGATCGCATTTATTGATCGTCAAGACGTCGAGAGCTTCCTCCATGAGTCCTAGCGGAAGATCTGCTCCACTGATTCCTGCTTCTGCGCAATCCAGCACCAACTCCAGCAAGTTTGTTAGACTACCCATCGATTCCTCCGTTGCGAATGCTTCACATAGATCGAGGATAAGCTCTCGGCAAAGTGCATCGAGCTCACTTGGTGAAGAGATGCTCGACCTAAGGGTGTCGAGAGCAGCATCGCGCGCAATGACTCCAGTCAGATACTTTCGAAGTACGTCGTCCGCGCCCACAATGGGCGCCATCGAGCTAATGAGCTTGTCTTGAAGCTCAAGTCGGCTCACCTTGTTGGAAAACCCTCTCGAATAACAATACGAAACAGAGTAAAGTCTCCTCGATCGAGGCAGCCTGTCAGCAAAGATTTCGCCGCAGGACAGTCACTTGACTACTAGACCTCTCGTGATGCAGTACCTTCGGACACAGTCTGAGAGGGGAAGAAGAGCTGCTTGAGTGCGTTGAGTCGCTTGGAACTGAACTCGAGAAACACTGGATGCAGTCAATGGAGACTCCGTATCTGCACAGTAGAGGACTTGGCGATGTGATTGGTCGATTCACCAAACTGGGCATCCACCATCACAAGCTTCAGCCTCAAGTCCTGAGCAGAGGCCGTCGAATCCGCAGACGCTCACTACGGTAGTGCCTCGGACATATCAACACTTTCATGTCCTTAGGCTACTCGTTGCAGAGGACTTGTGCTGCGGTGGTGCTCCGGTAAAATAACCGTTTGATAGCCAAAAGTCATCTTCTGCGATACACAAGTACTCCCACGGACGATTCCAGAAGAGTGTATAATGGCTCCTCCGGTGCCACTGCCATTCTTTTGTGAGTTGTGCAAAAAGGGCTATGCACGAATCTCTGAGCTGGAAGTCCATGAAACATCTTATGATCATCATCATCGCAAAAGAGCTGCGGACCTGCGAAGTGCGAATCGAGATGGTGCCAGGCGCGACAGGCAAGCGGCGAGTGACGGAGTGATGAGAGTTCTAGGTGCCGAAGAACACACAAGCAAAAAGTCAAGCAGTGTAAGCTCGAAACGTGGTTTCAAGTCGGCCTTTGGCGTACAAGATAGGACACAGAACTCGGACGGCACGCATGTCAAGCCTTCCAAGAAGCAGGATGTCGCTCGTGTCAAGACGATATCAGAACTCTATGGGGGCGCCCCAAGGGCAAGACGAGATTCTGAAAAACACGAGTCTTTGGCATCCCCCATCTCGAAAGTGTCAGCTTTGTCCGATCTGAAGACAGAGGATACTTCGGACGTCAAGTCTAAGACGTGTGCAAAATTCAACAACATTCAGCCCCCTCCGCCATCACCGCACAAGCCTTCGATAGTTTTCAAGCAGGAACCGCCAATTGAGTACGATGATTATGTCTCATCACATTTCCAACCCCCATCACGTACTGATAAACTCGAAGCCGAGATTACTGGACTTTCCTATACTTCGCGCTGACACTAATGATCCAAGTCCGACAGTTGTTACAGAACCTCGAAGAACACAAAATTGACGCGCATGGTCGAGTCTTCCTCGGTAGCGTGCGTCATCGCTTCGATTTGATCAGTGACTTGGTGCATAACACTATTGTCTACAAGTGCAAGACATTATCGCATTGACAATTAAGCAAGTGCATAGCAAATTCAGTGCTAACCATGGAGACAGCAGTAGAACCGGGTCATTGACTGCTTTCATCTGCGCAGCATCGATTCTGAACGATTCTAGAGCATTGTTCGGTAGTGTCCTATCACAGGGAAGAAGCTTTGACCAATGGCAAAGTATGCCATGCGTGCTGTTCACGGTCTGAAATCTGTACTGGTACAGGTCATCAAGAGCCAACGCGAATGGAGACTGTAATCGTAATCTCGTTGTAAGGGGTAGATGTTTATGTACAGTTGTAATTGTAAGCCCCATACGAGCGTTACCGGTAATATGACCTATAATCCGTGCATTCGAGAGACTGCATGCGGTGCTACGTAATTGTCATCATTAAATCATTCGAAATCAATCAATCAATGTCGACTACTTTTTAATCTCGGTGGGCTTGAATCCACCAATATACTCCTTCATCCGTCTGGCTGCTTGCTCAGGGGTATAATTCCTCCCAAATGCATCAACGAATTGTCCCTCTGGGTCCATGAGGTAAAAGAAGATGGAGTGATCCACGAGATAATCTTCTCCCTCCTTGACTTCCCGAGGAGTGGAAAAGTAGACCCTAAAGGCCTTACATACTTGCTTGATTTCCTCATACGTGCCAGTCAATCCCAGTATCGAGGGGTCGAATTCCGCGAGGTACTTTTTCAGGTCGGCGGTAGAGTCTCGTGCCGGGTCGCAGGTGATGAAGACCGGCTTGACCACCTCCGCCTCCGCATTGACGTCTTTCAGCACGAGTGCCATCTTGTCCAACTCTTCCGGACAAATGTCGGGACACCTCGTGAAGCCAAAGTAGAGGAGTAGGTACTTGCCCTTGAAATCGTCCTGAGTTACACGACGATTGTCGTGATCGATTAGCGAGAATGGTCCCCCGATTCGTGGTTTGCCGGCCGGTTTATTTGCTTCGATCGCTTGTTCAATCTTGACTCGTTTTCGCTCGCTGTTGAAGTAGATTGCCAGGACGACTGCAGTCACGGAAAACAAGAGGCCTGATTGCCATGAGAATGGGCCGACTCTTGCCTTTTCCTTGACTTCATTTGGAGATTTGATGCCTGAGAATCGGGGTGAGGCAGTAGAAAATGTCCTTCTTTGTCTGATTGTCGTGCTATACGAGCGTTTTGCACCTGTTCCCTTTCGTGTCGCAGGACTGCTCGGGGGGTTGACAATCTTTGACTTTGGAAATTGCGACGACGAAATCAGCAGCACGGCGCTTGCTAGCTGTCTGCGAATGTCCTCGTGATCGACGTCGTGAGTATCTTCTACTTCGCCCCACATGTCTGTTTGATACCTCACCTCCAAAGAAGCACGTTGAGCAATCTCTTCCACGCCCATAGCTCCTTCTTTGCCCGCCTCTCCATTGCCCAGAAGACCTTGCTTGTGCGATTCTACCAATAGTGTCGATAGGAGGAACGATTTTGTTACGTATACCGAGCGCTCAAAAGCAGCCAACTCCCACTTGTCAAGCGTTTCAATCCACTTCATGGCAGCGGCTCTAGTCTCTGGACTTTGCTTGTGTGATATAATACCTGCCTCGGCTGGTAAATAGCTAATCTTGGTCTCAAAAAATGTTTCGGCCCATCTCCTAATTGGCGTCCATTCTTCTTCTTGCATTTTCTGGAACTTGTCTGATCCTTTGATGTGAATGAGCACGGCATCAGTATCGAGATATCGTAAAAGAGTGGTGATGGTCGAGGCACGATCTCGGTGATGCAGGTCGAGATGATCTATTGCTCGAGCCGCCAACGAAGTGAGCGGTAATTGATGCTGTCGTATGCTTGCACTCGACACCTGGGACCACTCGGCTGCAATAAGTGTCGCCAACGTCTTTTTATTCGACGGTATCTGTAGTATGGCCGACGAAGGCGTCTTTAATGCTTTCTTATCCAGTGTCACAATGTACCCCAGGGACGATTCCTCGACCGACACCGACTTCCAAAACCTTTTGAGTGTAGCTTCTGCAAGCTTGGTCTGTGATACTGTGTCGGGTGTTTCGAGGATATTTTGAGGAATGATTGATGCATTTACAATTGATGCCTGCCGAATATGTGTGGTCGATATTGATCTACATGACAGGGTGTATACACGACGTATCGCCCGTGAAGTCTGAGAGCGTAACATAGCTGAGCCTGAGTGCTAGACTGCCAAGAATCCTGCAATTGTTTGATTTATGAACGCATTTCATCTGCAACTTTCGCCGCCTATTACCAGGCCATGTCGTATATATCGTATAGAAGTGTTCAGCTGATCACTTACTCTCTCACTCACTCAGATCATCTCCCATACAAACTGTGAGTACAAGTGTAGAACATCATCATCATCATCATCATGCCCAGGTGAGATGCAAGTGATGGGTAAGTAGCAGAAGGATCAGGATCATCATACGATCTTAGAGTATGCATGGATAGATTGTCACGAATGAATCGGAAAGATTTGGTGTTATGTTTTCATCTATGCCGATCTATGGCGCAATACATTAGTGAGCTTCTCTACCTCATCCGCAACACTTCTTTCCTCCATGGGTGTGACGGCATCATAGTCAGTTTCAGAAACATATGCGGTTCCACTTCGGGTGACTGCACTTCCCCATTTCTTCCTAGCATCATACTGTTCGGGGTTCAGTGCAATTTTACTCGCTGCATAGGCGCCGTTGTAGGCTGTTGCAACATGGAACTTCATGCCACACATCCTGACAAAGTGAAACACATTAGTCCATGCAGGATTCAAAAGCTTTGAGACTGCACCGGACAGGATGTTCGTTGTACAGTAGCCCGGGTGGACCAGATACTCTGGGACTTCACTCGCAACCTGTCTGGCTGACCACGAGACGTCAATCACTCTTTTCGAGGATTCATATGACTTGCGATGCGCCAGGGCTTGGATATCCGTGGTAACGAGTGCATCGGCGGTAGCTTCCATCGATGACATCCAAATTACTGCCGAAGTTTCCGTGAGCACCTTACTCTCCGTCAACCTTCGGACCAAGTAGTAATGTCCAAAGTAATTCGCTTGAAAGGTAGTGGCAATACCGTCTTTTGTCTTTGACCCTAGTCTCTGGACTTTATAATTAGGTTGCGATATCGCTTCTACTGGATGGAATATCGCCTGCATGGTCGCTTTGACAAGATCAATCTTGATCACCTCTACCATGCCTGCATTGCAGATCAAGACATCTAGAGGCACGTCTTTAGGTGTCATCTCAATGACCTTTTCCGCCGCAGAATCGATAGACTCCATGGAAAGCAGATCCATGAAAACAAATTCGAAAGTGATCAAAGTTCCGTACCTTGCCCTTTCCTCCCTGAGCCTGGTCAAGATCGAGTCGGCTTTTGCTTGGTCCCTAACAGTAAGGATAAACGTGATTCTGATATCCTGCAGAGCCAGAGCGAAGGAGTTCTGATCGATGATTTGCTGCACGATGCCAAAACCCACTCCACTATTAGCTCCAGTGATCATGATTCGCTTGTGCACAACTGCGTCCCTCATGGACTTCTGCCTCTGCCTTAGATACTGCAGCTCTTTTAGGTTCTGCGTCAGTTCGTTTCTCAGAGCGACGGCATTGTGCCAGCCCATCATGAGTGGGATGAGGATATACGGCATGTAGAAACCCACAAGGCATAGTTTTTGTTCGGATGTGACAACCGTGGTTGGGAACGAAAGAGTATCAAAGAGGCATGCCCATGTACCAGTAGCCACCTGTACAGAATACGAGAGCACAGCCAATCGAGTCAGGGGACTATGTTGTTGCTTCCTCTTGAATTGCACGATGACGAAGAGACAGATAGGCAATTGAATCACGCCTTCGAGAAAGAGGAGAGAAGCGAACCAACCTCCAGGCTTTGATAGACCTGCAATCAACGGATCGTTAAACGTTGATACATAGAATTGCCTGATCCAGTGAGAAAGAGTGAAGAAGCCCTGATTCGGATACAATGGACTCAGATCAACGAAGATTGTGATTGGAATGTGAGCCAAGAAGAAGTACTTTGTCAAAGTATCCATTCTAAAAGGAACTGCTGCAGACTAAGACATTGGAAGCATTACCAAGACTTTTCAGACAGCATCCTGCCAGGAGCAAGGGAAGACGAAGGCCACTTCAGTTGGGAGAAGTGCTTCTGTTGTCATGTTTCAGATCAATCAAATGGGAATAGTCTTGTGGCGCATAGTGGCGCAGGTGATCACGAGAGAGTCTAACGGCTGCGATTCTCTTGTGTTTCATGACTTTGTACATACAGTGCTTGAACTAAGGGGAAGAACGGAGGATTTTATCAAGTCATCTCATAAACTCTTCCATCTAGCTACCACAACACGAGCCATTACTCTCGGTGGCTGCCACAGATGGAAGTATCTCATTTTTGTGCTGAGTAGATTTGTTGAAGTGCTGTGTCGATCGAGGGACATCTCCAGCTGGATTTTCCGTAAAGAATCCATTAGGCTTGAGGGCAACAGATGTAATCTCGACCGGCATCACAGGGAAGTCCTCGGGTCGAGGATTGTGAGTCAGGGAAAAGGTGAACCAACATACAATATCTTCGTTTTCCGTGTTCTCACCACGCTTCATCCACTCTGCAATGCTGTCCTCATTGTTACCTTGTGACTGATTCGTGAACTCGCCAGCAGGATATAGCTCCCCATCGTGATACTTTGTGACGTGGAAGGCATGCTTTGCAAACTCTGCTCGTGTTGAATTGAATGAGGCTGGGTTTGCGATGAGCATTTGGGTAGGGGGGCCATGAATCTTGTATGACACTGGTTTTTGGGTGAGAGGATTGATGACGTTCGGATTTTGAATTTTGAAGACACGAGCAGTCTCGGGTTGCATGTCAGCATACGACTCCTCAGTCAATCGAGTCTCCTTGGCGATATAGCCGATACCATACGGATTCAGCTTTTCGTCTATCGGCATAGGGACCGAGTCCTCAAAAACCGCAGTGTTCTTGTGGCCATCGATAGCAGGATCAATTCGAAGACAAAACGAATGTTGGTGATAGGCTGCCATAACTCCTGGTCCGACTTTAGTTCCCCATGGCACAGTCACTCCCTCGTCTATTGGCATGGTGGCCAATATACCCGTGGCTCGTGTCTCGAAGTGTATACCGCCTGCCTGGTCGAAGATATAAGCAATAATATACTCGTAGTTGGCGACGGTGCAGACAGTCTGTAGCACGAGTTCCCGATTTCTTACGACAGAAGCGACATTTGATCTGTAGTTTGTATGCTTCCAACCTATTCCGTTGTCTTGCTCGTGTATGCACACAACATTCTTGCAGAGTATTGGTTCGCCTTTGTGATCGACCAAGTACCCATCAAGATACTGGATGTGGCCGAGACAATCACATCCGAGATCAAGGCGATTAGCGGAAGTTCCGAACCCGACATCTCCGAGGTCGAAAGCTTGTTTCCGGTGGTATGGAGCTCGTGGGTCACCATATGGGACCGTCATCTCCGACAAGGAAAGTCGATAGAAGACATCTCGGTTGTCATATCTGATTGAGTGTAGTACTGGGCCCTCCCGTGCATTGAAACTCACACGGAAAGACCACTTTTGCCATTCCATCTTGTTGTTGTCCATGGTGAACGATGGTCCCTCCGGCTGCGAGATGTACAAAGGCTTTAAATCTGTCCTTAGTGGGGTGCTCATAAGATCGGCTGCGTACTCAACAGGTGCAACCTCATCCCATTTGCGACCCGTGTCTCTAGTCTTCTCATCTGCACCCGTAGGTAGACGGTCAATCCTTATAAGCTCGTGCGTTCGGGCGTCAAAGACTGGAGAGAAGTCGAGTGGCAATGAATAAAAGTTGTTCTCTGCATGATCTGGTTTGGTGCTTAGGTACATGTAACATTGCCAAAGTTGGCGTTTCTCTCCTGGAGTATCTGTGCCGTACATCCAAGGATCGACAAAGACCTGATAGCCTTTTGGCAGGTCCAAGAGACGGATTTCTTGCTGAACTTCTGGATTAGCAAGGACGACCTCTTCGATGGCGTTCATTTCGTCAACATCAACAGGAGGGAAGTGATTCGGGTATGTTTGCATGTTCTCTACCTTCGCAGCCGTGAGATTGACTACGCTCTTGTGCAACAGGAATTTCTTGCCAATAAGATATATGATGTTTGCTCTTCGGGCAGGCGGGGATGGCAGATTGGTTCGAGTACGTTCGGCCTCCAAATATGGCAAGAAGTCCTGCTTGATCGGCTCTGCCAGGTCGATCGACTTGAAATAGACACGGTCGTGTGCATGTGCATTGCGTATGATCGAAGCGGCGGCGCTGATCTCCTCCGGGATGAGTGGATCTACGTGAGTCAAAACTCAAGGTTGGAAACTTCGATACGTGAGACATACATAATGGATGCGGATATGATGTGGACGCAACATGTGTTTGGGTGTTTGATTTGATTTGAGTCGCGCTTGTGCTGGACATATTTGAGCCTTGAGCACTGCTCTGTAGTTCTGCTAGATGCATGACGATTCTTGTTGGATACAATACAAGTTGGTGATCGATAACAGTACCAAAATCGTGCTGGACCGGTCTATTTGTATGAATTGACTCATGAGTTGACGGAGTGAATTGTCCCCACAAAAGTACATCCATAGTATAAAGCCACATTTCATTCTGGATGTACCACTTCAGCCACTTGGAAGTTCCGAGTGGTCACTGAAATTCCGAGTTCCAATCCGTTTGGCATGGATCTTATGATTGATCGACATAAATCACAAGACGAAGTCTCTTAAGTTCCTGCAGAGACAGGAATTCCGCTCTATCTTCAGGAGTGTATGTGAGTGGTCAGGCTAGATTAGTGTCCCAATCGAACATCCGGAGGATCTGTTCCCAGTCAGGACGATGCTCGTGGTTCGTACTTTCACTCTCGCTCCATATCGTGTGCAGAACATCCACAGCTCGATCGACATTGCCGAGCCCAAGTGCACTCAGCACAGTCAGTCGATCATATACATAGTTTCTTTCCTCTTGTGTTCCTGCCTCGCAGCCAAAGGTGAAGAGTGGAAAGAGTAGTGATGAGTCAATCTCCGAAGGATTGCTCTCGCACGATTTGGAGATGTGCTGCAGTCCCAAGACTACAGCACTTCGCACTTCGGCTGAGTCAGATTCCAATCCTTCCACTCTTCGATAGAGATGAACCATTGTCGAGTACACGAAAGCATCATGACAGTCAATCAAGACTGACAACTTGGCTGGTCTCATCCAGGTATGACCAGGAATGAGTCCGAGAGTGTCTGTCAATCTGGCTTCCAATGCCTTACAACGCACATGCAGCTCGTGCGCATTCCTAAGATTCAACATGTATGCTAATAGCTGTTTCTCCTTGGCGAGTCTGCCAACTTCTTGGAAATATGGAACAACGTTTTGCAGAAATCCCATATAGGGATCGAGCTTGGAGTCTTCCTCGAGAGCAATTCCGTAGTCACCTTTCTTCACCCAGTAGTTCCCTTCAAAGAGTGGACCAGTGTCCACATCCGTGCTGGTAAGTGATGACATGACATCGAAGTACGCCAGCCACTTTAACAAGAATTGGAATAGTTCAGATGTGCCGGACTGTATGCCTGGTCCACCACGGAGAGTGATGATTTTCTTTGCACCTTCCAGGTGTAAGCGCCAGGAGCTTGTGGTTGCTCGTTTTCTGGCGACAATCTCAAAGTCACACAGAGCAACGACTGTTGCCAGCGTGCCATCACTGATATGTCCACTTTCTACAGAGCACAATTCTTGCTGAACACCCATCAGAGCAGTATTGATAAGTGTCTTGAGGAGAACTTCGTCTGGTTCTAGTCCACGCAAGCTGCGATAATTTTCAAGACTGCTGGCAAGGAGGACAGCTAGCAGAGGGTCGTGCGACTGAGCAGCAGGAGACAGAACCTTGATGATCGGATTAGAGCTTGGATCGTGCGGCGTATGCAGGCAGGATAGCACTTCAGTATAATGAAACCACAGTTCTTTGTACAAAGGATCGGATCCTAGTAGTGAAGAAGAGACGGGTGTCGATGGCCTTGTTAGGAATACAGGATCCTCGAGGAATGAATTCATGATTGTTGTGATGGACTGTCTGAGCTCACTCGAGGCTGCAGCTGGTGAAAGTGACCTTTCACCACGAGTGATCAGCAGCTGTTGGTCATCGTCTGTCTCGCACAAGATATTTGAGGAACTAAAGAAGTCGTAAGTATGGTCCATAGACAAGAATCCCTTGTACTGAATCTGGCCTTGCTCATCTTGTGCAGGTGTCAAAGCATCTTCCCTCAACAGTTCTATGATGTCTGTTGAGATAGTCTGAGTACTAGACTTGCGAGCGTCAGTACCCAGTTCGTGTTCTTCGCCATCGCGAGCTCCACGCTCGGATCGTCTGTCGACCGGTCGTCTCTTGGCAGGACTTTGCGCTACACATGGCGAGCTTGCGTCGACACAGTGCACACAGGGTCTGCTGTCAGAACATTTGAACCTCTTCTCTTTACAACGCACACAAGCATGGCGTGTACGCGGTACTGGTGGACCTTGATCTGGTCGACGTTTGCGTGGCATACAATATGAGATCAATCATCGATATACCTGTTTTCCAATTCACGATCTGAAGTTGCGTTCTACTACACTGATCAAGGAAATCTCGCTCGATACATGTCGCCTTTACAAGTGAACGTACGTTCGATGGCTGTGGTAAAGGAATATTACTATATGGTCTGTCAGTCAAGTCAAACGACACTATCGTCTGGCCACCTGCAGGTAGTCTGGACTCGGTCAAGATACTTTTCAGTGTCGTGCACAACAGCTATTGGTCAACTCGGGAAAGCCGAAGCTGTGCTCCACAAAAGATCTTGGTTGGGAGCTCAGGAACATCCGGGGGGTAGGAGCGATCGAGGGTTCTACCGGACCGTAAAAGTCCCACTCGAGGAACGGACGGTGAGGAGAATTACATCCATGGATCAGGGCTGAAGACGGCTGGAGTTGTGAACCTTGTCACGAACCTTCTCCTGACCCTCGCTTCACCCGCAACCAGAGGATGAACCGGAAGTTCCCTCCGGACGCCTTATCTTCTGCGCCACCGACGAGAGTCCGCCCGCTTGCTTCAGCACCATCTCGATAATCTGACTTTCTCCATTGGACTCTACAGATGAGGCTGGCTATCAGGAAGGTACATCCATCATCAAGCGATAGCTATCTGCGGGGATGCCCAGGTCATGACCAGCAAGACCTGTACTACCGGTGCTGTTCTCGACCACGCAGACTAAAAGCCTAAAACAAGCCTGCTTATTTCTGGCAATCATTTGTACAGGATAATTGATTGAGATTAATTGTATGGCAGAGATTCACGAAGTGTCTCGAGTCGATGCAGATGTGCAGGACGATGGAGAAGCTCTACAAGCCATGGGTTACGACTCCATCATGACAAGGAAGTTCTCCTTCTTCTCAATGTTGTGTCTCGCCTACTCCGTCCTCGGAACATGGAGCACCTTTGCACAAGATTTAGGATCCGGACTGAGTGCTGGTGGTCCAATTGGTATTCTCTACGGTCTCGTGGTCGTATTTTTATGCAACATCTGCATCGCCATGTCACTCGGTGAGATCTGCAGTAGCATGCCGACTGCACTTGGTCAAGCATATTGGGTTTCACGACTATGGCCCACTGAAGCGGGCCGTACCCTGAGTTATGTTGTACGAATGTCTTTCGTGGACGATCTATGAATATTGACCATGTTAGACTGCTTGGATCAACACTGCTGGTTGGTGGACATTGACAGCAAGTCAAGTGGCCTTCATGTCGAGCTTCATTCTGTCCATGAGAGTCATGTTTGAGCCAGATTGGAGCGGAGTCAATCTCGCTTGGCTAAACTTTCTCGTCTTTATTGGTCTCACTTTTGCCGCAACACTGTTCAACGTCCTCGCTTGCCGCAAGTCTCGGATCTTGCCGTGGTTCAATAACGGCATCTTCTATCAGAATGTCATTCTCTTGCTCGCGTTTTCCATCACGCTACTGGTCTGTTCGGGCGTCAAGAGCGATACTCAGTATCAGAGTGCCAAGTTCGTGTTTGGTGGATGGATCAACGAGACCGGATGGAGCGATGGCGTTGCATGGTTTATCGGCCTCATTCAAGCAGCTTATGGATTGACTGCTTTCGATTCCGTCATTCACCTTGTCGAGGAAATGCCTCGACCATCAATCAATGCTCCAAGAGTGCTGAATCTCGCCATCATTACCGGGACCATCACCGGTGGTGCGTTCATGATTATTTGCCTCTTCTCGATACAAAGCATAGACTCAGTCATCAACACTGCCACCGGACTACCTTTCATGCAATTGGCGCTGGACGTCATCGGCTTGGACGGATCAGCCGCCCTGTTGGCAATATACATCTCCAACGGCGTCTTCCAGCTCTTCTCCATCATGACGACTTCTTCACGACTGACGATGGGATTCGCTCGTGACGGCGGACTGCCATTCGGAAGATATCTCTCCCACGTCGACCCATACTACAAGGCTCCTGTGAGGGCCATCTGGTTCCAAGGCATCCTCGTGTCTCTCGTCGCGGTCCTCTACTTTTTCTCAAACACGACCCTCGAAGCGATTCTGTCGGTATCCACCATTGCGTTGACTGTATCTTACGCCATTCCGATATTTGTGCTACTGTGCGTCGGCCGAGACAAGTTGGTGCCGGGTCCGTACACGCTCGGGCGGTTCGGATATACCGCCAACATTGTCAGCGTGGTATACTGCTGCATCACCACAGTCTTCTTCTTCTTCCCAGACGCCCCAAATCCAAGTGGTGCAGACATGAATTACGCCATTGCCGTCTTTGGCATCGTCCTCATTCTCGCTCTCGTCTTTTGGTTTGTGGGTGGCAGGAAGCAGTACTTGCGCACCGCCGCCGCCAAGATTGAACACCAGCGGGCAGAGCAGGAAATGTACCTTCACGGTGTCGAAATTGGTCGAAAAATCAGTGGTTCTAGTTCTACCACTAGTCCTTATGGCACGCCAAAGTATCGCACGAAATAGGTAATCATCATGTTTATACATTCTCCAATGTACATGCTTTAAACTATGTAAATATCATCAAATCTTGCACAATCTACTCAGATTTCATCAGTCGAGTTATCCGATCGAGCAATCTTTGCTTCTTCATGATATACGTGCCTCGACCTCGACTCGTACTTTTTTCTTATTGGTATTCCAATGGCATACAGGACGAGCCAGGCGGCTACAGCAGCGAACCACAACCCATACAAGTAATGCGGCGATCCGTAAAAGTTGAGTCCCAACCAGATGTTGGCAGCACCGAGCAGGGTGATGAGGTAGCCCAGGGCGATGTGTATGTAATTGAATATTGGTCGACTCGATCGTGCCTTTGCCGCAAAATATATCGTCATGAGCGGACCCGCCAACGCTTGCAACAGAATTCCCACAAAGAACGTTAGTCCGACAATCTACCCATTAGCGAAGCCCTTGGAAAGCTCAATGAGAGGAACTGACGAAATGGACGTTCTTGAGTCCCACTTGGAAGCTGTTGCCAGACGCGTAGTAACCCAACGTGAATCCAGCAATGATCAATGCGGTAGCCGTGACGTTTGATATGATATGGACAGTCTTCCATGTCTTGCCGCTCCCGTCCAGCTTTACATTTGCCGGTCTACGAAAGCACTTTGCCGCAAAAATGGCGATTGGTATGAACCATAAGATTGCGAGCGTCATGACGACGGCATGTGCCAGGACAAGCCGATAGTATCTCTCCGGGTCCATCATCTTGCTATAGAATGCGATGTTTTGAATATGCAGGGCCTTTGTAAGAATATATAGGTGTACCCATGCAAAGCTGCGACATGCATGGATGGTGAAGTAAGCGTCATGTGCTGTAAGCTGAACAAGCCGCAGCGCCACGATCCCCGGATCTCAGTGGGGGAATACGCCGATCGCCCAGCGAAGAAGCCGAGGACTGTTGCCAAGCACTGGCAACATCTTCCAACGATGCTCGCGCATGATGTAATTGAATCGCGTTTTCTCATCGCTCAAGCCAAGCAATTGGTCCATCCTAGTACTCGTAGTCTTCTGCGTGCGGGTCCCCGGAGGTTCCTTGGAAGCCAAACTTGGATATAGCTTCATTGGGCAGACCCATAACCGTGGGGGAGGCTCAGATCGTGCGAGATCGCCGATCTTATTTGGTTTGCATGACGTTTCTATGCCAATTGTGTATATCTAGCAGGATAAAGTGCTGTCTTCTCGGCGGCCCCGGCTTGGCTCACTCCATTGGGATAGTAAATCGTGAATGAATCTGCCAAGCTCTTTGACTTAATCACAGCACTACTTGTGGTCTTGGCTATTGTGCTTGTAGTGGTTGGCCTGGCATGACCTGTAGTGCTAGAGAGGACGTTTACCACGGTGATGTATACTATCCTCATCGATTCTGAAGGTAGAGGATTTGTGATTGATGCTGTCAGCAAAGCAGTAGGCAAAGCAGTAGTAGTAGAAGTGGATGCCATACTTGTACTAATAACAGACATGCCAATAGTCGTCTTGAGTGGCGAGACCTCGATTGTGCTTGATGTGCTGTTAGAACTGATCGGAACGATTGCCAATGGAAACTTGTTCTCGTAAAACTGTCTAGGTTCCGTCAACATTGATTTACCATTCCTGAAGCCCGACGTGGAGCGCACGGAGCCTAGTGTAATGGCCAACACGGC
Organism: Taphrina wiesneri; assembly: GCA_005281515.1. Lineage (NCBI taxonomy): Eukaryota > Fungi > Ascomycota > Taphrinomycetes > Taphrinales > Taphrinaceae > Taphrina > Taphrina wiesneri. The sequence goes on from RHGK01000012.1 coordinate 36,504, forward strand.
GGACACGACAAGCATCGCATATACCAGCAGGTGACAGCGTCTATGGGCAAGTACATGTGATCTAGAGAATGGATTGGAGAGCAGCTTCGGTTCCTCGTAGTACAGGTTGTTGTTTGATTCTCGGAAGTAATTGGCTTCCTGTTCTGAGAAATTGCGATGCATCTGTAATGCTACCAACCTGCCAATCCAAGATTTGTTGTCTGAGAACGTGATGTAAGAGCCTTACATGCTCACGCTGCATGGAAAAGTGTATTTGATGTATCAAATTTCCAGCATGGTCATCTTCAAGCAGCAACATGAGATGCGGTACGTTTCGACATGAAACGACAAGTGAACTGGGTCGACCCTGAAATGTGTTGTAGGTTTGTGCTCGAAAGCGTGATCATGCTTGTTTGGCACCAGTACTCGACTTGTGTTGCCAACATTGTTTGAACGCCATCATCTAGACTTCATTAGACGTGTACAAGGAGGGGTCCCAATCTCGAACCTCGTCAGTACACTTTCGCCAATCACCAGTGGCGAATTTACAATTGAGCAGTTTTTCATTCTCAGCAGCACAGCCGCCAGAATTGACAGCTTTGTCCCAGTTGTCTTCGTCCTCGGATTCAATCTTTGTAGATCTGTTAGATGGTGACATTGTTGTCTCTGTTTAACCGGTGGAATAAGTGCTTGATGTGGGAAACACTAATGTACAAGTATGAATGCAGATGAATGTATGAATTGGCAAAATGAAGATTGACTCAACTGTGGAGAAGACGCCATTTTTCATTTCATTTCATCTCAGCTTCAGTGTCCTCAGATCTTATGCAGCATAGTATACTGTAGTACTGGGATAGACGATCCTGAGTCACAAGACCAACTTCCTTCGACATGACATGTTCGTTCAGCAGCAGTCTTGTCTTTTACGTACTCATGAGCTATTTGGAGGCGGAAATGTCTGCGGAAAATCGAATCTAGGCTCAAGTATAGCCAAGATTTATCAGAGCATCCATGGTAGCTTGCCCGGTACGACTACTACTACATATACAAGAATGCATTAATTCATCTTGCAATCGACGAATGGTGTAATTACGTTCTTCGCACGGAAAACTGATAGATAACGCTCGAGATTTGGTAAAGAGTTTCCGTCAATTGCTATACACCTATGCTCTATTTGTACATCGAATCTGCAAGTCTATTCCAGTGTATGCTTCTGCTACAGTACTCAACCTTAACACAATTTCCATGCCTTTACGCTCTCAACTATCAGATCGCGATGGTCCCCTGCGCCCCAAGTGGGATACCAAGTGTCGACGGCAGAGTAAAAGTCCTCTCTGGCGGTCGCTGTACCGTCAACCCACGGTTTGTTTCCAACATTATCGGGGAAGAACCCATAACTGGTTCCCACTGCCACGTTCAGAATCAGGTAAAACTCTTGATCGAAAGGGGCAACATTGTTGTGAGCACCAGCCCACGGGTTGGCGATGGCAGTCTTGTTTGTCTTGTCGATCGCCGGCCACTCTCCTCTCGTGAAGAATGGTTCACTAAACTTGATGTAGAAAACTTGACGAAGATGATTGTTGATGTAAGTGTACAGATACTTGTCGGTCCACTCTAGACCGAATGTGAAGAATTCACCGGTGTAGTCGGAATGGAACTGTTCATTCGCGTTGTTGGTTCGGTAGAAAGCGTCGAGCACTGATGAAGGACCCCAGTGAAGAGTACTACTGATGACATTCCTGCCACCACTCTTGTATGATCGACTGTTACCACGACCTTCGGCGATGTCAATTTCTCCGCTCAATGGCCAAGCTCCATAGACATTGTCTTCCGGTAGCATCCAGATAGCAGGCCATAGCCAATCACCTCTTGGCATGCGGGCCTTGACTTCTATCTTACCATATTTCAGGTTGAACTTTCCTTTTGTGATCAACCTTGCCGATTGAACAGGAGGTAGAATGGTAGACTCTGTAGCGTTGGATGTTGCGATGCAGTCGGAAGCCGTAGTGCCAGTACAAGAGCCATCGGCCGTCAGGTCCACGGTGTACCCATTGGTAACGGCCGCCTCGCCCAAAGCATCAGATGTAAGCGTAGGTCGAATGTGTAGCTTGCCATCCGCCACAAAAGCATTCGTGTCCGAGTCTGTTGCCCATTCGAATTCTCCGGTTCCAAACCCACCAAGATTGACCTCTCTCGTCCAAGTGTTGCTATCTATACCATTACTCCAGTTCTCGTCCAGAACTTGACAGAAATTGTGCTTTGGTACACCCTTGTAGCCAGTATAGACGAGATAAGCGCCAATCATGAAACCGATTACGATACCAATGTAGGGGATGATGGCAATTGCCAGCACACGAGGATCCTTTTCGTCCTTCCATGGTTTCAAGATTGGTTCAGTAACTCTACGTGACTTGAACTTGCTGGTGAAGTAGTAGCGCCGTTCCTCAGGAACGCTGCCTTTTGTATGTTGTCTGTTGAACGTCTCGAGCACACTGAGCCGGTCGCTGCGTCTTCGGCTGGAAGCAGTACTTGTGAAAGACCGCGCCGGTCCATAGTAGCCAGTGGAATGCATCTCCGGAACGATGTCTGCGAAAGTGTCCAGCGCACCATCATCCTTCGTTGGGCTCGGGAGCTGAGCAATCTTCACTCGTGGCTGGTACCCCATCTCGGCTTTGTTGAACCGGATAATACTGGCTGTGCTCACTTGTTGGGGTGTTTGCAATGAGGGCCGGAGAGGAGACGTCTCCCGATGAGGAGTTTCAGGCATGTCAAATTGAGCCTTGGTAGGTGAAATCTCCGGAGAGGCGTAGCCAGATGAGTGAATCTTTTTCTCTTCAGAGACAACCGACTCGCTTGGTTGGGTGGAAGAAGGAGCGAGAGGCCAATTCTGGGGGCATGGCCAAGGATACTGGATCATGTCTACCTCGTCTTCATCATCATCACTCGAGAACGCCGAATTTCGACCAGAAAGGTCGTCAGGGTCGATCCTATGGTCACTGAAGATATCGTCTTTTCTAAACATAGTGGTTCTTGTTGTAGATTAACGAATGTTGTCAATCCGAGAGCGACTGATGTTCGGTGGATAGATTTCGCTTCCTCTTGAAGCGAAAAATTTCGAGGCAAGGTCGCTCGTCTGAGTTCTGTGTCGTCACAACGGACGGGCCAGACAGATATGAAGGCCGCCCTCCTTGCTGACAGACGCCGGCCATACTAGTACATCGCAACTGACCTGGGCTGAGATACTGAAATCGGTCCGTGCACGGAACGCTTGAGGCAAATCCGAGATCTACGATTCCTGAATGTGCCACAATTTCCATTTCGGGCGGCAAGAATCTTGCAATCCCACTTTTGGCGAACCAATCGCCCTCAAGGTGCGCCTTCTGCATTTCTTACGACTGACACATTCGAGACGATTCGAGCTAGGCTCTCCTCCCAGGTCTTTTTGACTTGGCCATTCCGATACCCAGTGACATGCCCTCCGTCGCCAACACAAGTATCACTGTCACACCCGTCAACGGTCTATATGGAAGGCGTTACTGGCCCGCGCTCGAGCACGGAAGTGTCACGGTCGAGGTGGTGACCTCTCTGCCAAGGTCGCATGACCGTGATCGGAAAGTCAACATGTCCGACATGAATCCTATGTCGGATTTCTTTTCTTCGATAGTCCTTACACAAATTTGCATCAGCGTTTCCAAAGGCGGAGCAATCCCGAGCCACAGCCAATCGCTAATTGGTGTCCATCAAAGGGCCATCAATTGCTTTGTCGTGGGGAAGATGGATTCATTGTTTCGAGAAGCAGCAACATATGGCAGCCACCACGATCGTCCGTAGATCCTTGCTGAAATCGACAATCGCGTAGAAGAAGAACGCAGCCGTCCATCCCCATTCGTCCATGTTTGAGCAGTTGGAAGATACGGATCGATGCCACAGAGGCACCGAGCTGTACGATAGGGGCTGACCTGCGGACTTCATCCAACCAATGGAGAGACGCAAAGCAAGCCGTCAAACCCAAAACGGCCCCACGGAAGCCAGAAAAGGCCATCTGTTGCGCTCCAGAAAAACACTTCGGAATTGACAGATGTGACATCCTGCATTCATCAGCGTCAAGTTCATTCCAGGTTTCTCGCAAGCCACGATCACATCTAGTACACCTGACTTGGCCCCGCCGGATGAGCACTCTCGACCGTTGGACAAAGTTAAACGCTGTGTCTGTTTGAAAGGTGGCGCGTCGGCAAATGTACTCATTGGCACGGAAATCAAGAAGACATACCTGAATGGTTGGTCATATCCCACCGAATCGTGCACGGACCATGCCTGTCAAATCGTACATGTCGTTAAGGTTCGATGATGGCTTGTCCGAGGAAGAACATATCTGAATGGATGGTTACACACCACCGAATCCAATTTGGTCTTGTCGCCAGAGTTTGACAATGGCTTGTCGGAACGGTATTCGCGGATCCTGTCCTGATGGAAGCATGTCATTCGACTTGTCGGGAGCGTTCCCCAATGCAGGAAGGTCTGAGCGCGGGCCAGGGATAGTTCTCGGATCATGTCGAATGTCAGAGGTATAATACTTCAGTGCCCAAGTGAGATATTGTAGATTTCGACTTGTGCACTCAGCTTCACTGCCAAAGCGGTTCAGATCTCAGCATTATGGGCCTCTTTGACAGACGCCGATCAAGCGCCTATGATTCGAGACGACAATCGATGAAGGTCAGACGTGATACCGTGATATCTTACAAGTCAAGTGGTGACGATGACGATTCCGGTTCTGATCACTCGGACCAAAATGCGAAGCGCACCAAATTCTTCGATCAAATTGATGTTCAGACGGATGAAGTCGAGGACGAGAGTGGAGATTACATCGAATTGATGGCCAATCGACTCTATCGATTTTGTGAGACCAAATCCTTGTTTGGCGTGGTTACGGAATATAATCGTAGTGCTTGCTCGCTACAGTTTGGTCAGGGACTATACAAGACCTACTCGCGTTACCCAATTCCGTACTGGGATGATTACATCGTTGGACTCGATGCACAAGCGGTCATCGCAATCGATAACCAGATGGTTCAGACTGTAGCTGGCAAAATTCTTCATACCGCCACAGACATTGTCATCAATGCCGAGACAACTCTTCAAGTGTTCAACAATCTTTCGGAATTACGAAGAGCTAGGATGGAGCACCCACAGGCCTTCATTCGTGACGAGAAATTGATTGTAATTTGGAGCAACGACGCCGAACATGCGTGCAAATTGGCCAGCAGAATTCAAGAACAGATATTGGAGATTGTGTGGAACGATGACCAGATCCTGAGGCAAGGTGACGGCGACATCGAGAAACAAAGCATGTCGAATCCGAACACGAGACCCAAGAACTTGATGGTGCCCTTCACTGTCTCTCTGGCCTGGCTCTTGCTGGTCGCGCTGTTCTGTCTCATGATCAGGACACTCCTGGTCGAATCTTTGTATGACCATACCTGGGTACGATTCGGTTTGCTCTTGTACTACCCAGTCATCCTGTTCATGTAAGTTGTTGAGCTTCATGAGGCCAATCCTAGTCACTAATCATACAGGTCTATGTTCTTTTTTATGGTTATCGCAGGTTGTCTTATTCAACTCTTTGGACCCTTGGGGCATTTGAAAAGAAACTCGCACTCATATTCTGCTGTTCCACCAAAGAGAATGACTGGTGCCTTGCCACATATTACTATTCAATGTAAGTCACATTTTTCACAGACGAATCTGTAAAGTTTGACTGACTTTTCAGGCCCTGTATACAAAGAGTCCTTGAGTGGAGTGATTGCAAAGACAGTGGATTCAGTCACTGTCGCTATGCGCAGATACGAACTGCAGGGCGGGACTTGCAATCTGCTCATTTCGGATGATAGAATGCAGCTAGTCGATGCCGAGTCAGCAGATTTCCGGAAGCAATACTATGATGACCACAACATTGGCTGGATCGCACGACCAGGACACAATTCAAACGGCTTTGTGAGAAAGGGGAAGTTCAAGAAGGCCTCCAACATGAACTACACTCTGAACATTTCCATGAAGATTGAGGAGGCCATGGAGACTGTCTACCGCCACGAGAAGTGGAACGAAGTCGATGAACAAGATGCGTATGAGAGAATCTTCCAGGAAGTCCTCGCAGCTGATGGCCGAGCATTGGGTGGAGGCAACGTTCGAGTGGGAGACATCATTCTACTGATCGATTCCGACACGCGTGTCCCCACGGACTGTCTCTTGGACGCTGCTTCCGAGTTTGACTCTGCACCACAACTCGCTATTCTACAGCACGTCTGCGGTGTCCTTCAGGTGTCCTTTGACTTTTTCGAGAACGCAATCACCTGGTTCACACATTATATCTACCGATCAATCACCCTCTGTGCAGCAGGTGGGGATGTCGCGCCGTTTGTAGGGCACAACGCCTTCCTCCGATGGACTGCAGTGCAGGAAGTTGTCACGATCGATCCTGAGACGGGTTACAAAACCTGGTGGTCGGAGGATCATGTCAGTGAAGATTTTGAAATGGCCCTCAAGCTTCAGATTCTGGGTTATGTTGTTCGTCTTGCCGGATACACCAAAGGCGAATTCGAAGAAGGTGTGTCTCTTACAATCTATGACGAGCTGAATAGGTGGTCGAAATATGCATATGGTTGTAACGAGCTGGTGTTCAATCCTCTCAGAACCTGGATCTTCCGAGGACCCTTCACCACACTTTTCAAGACCTTTGTGTTCTCAAACATACCAGGATGTGCAAAGTTTACCATCATGTCGTATATTGGTACTTACTATGCGATTGGCGCCATTTGGATGACCACCTTGGCAAACTACTTTTTCACTGGCTGGTATGCCCAGTCTGTTGATCAAGCATACTTGAATTCCTTCAAGGTCTTCTTGTCAATTCTCGTCGTGTTCAATCTGGTCAGTCCAATCGCACATTCCCTGGTGCGGTACAGAATGGGCGATGCTCCTTTCTGGTGGGCACTGTACGAAAATGCCAAGTGGCTTCTTTTCTTCATGACTTTCTTTGGTGGCCTGAGTCTACATGTTTCAAAGGCTCTATTCTACCATCTCTTTTCGTTAGACATGCAGTGGGGAGCAACAGCTAAGGAGCTGGACAATTCCAACTTTTTCAAGGAGATGGCTCGAATTTGGGCTGAATTCAAGTACACCTTTATGATCTGCTCAATGATGGTGACTGGCATGCTTTATCTTGCATTCTTTGCGCCAGATGCATGGAAGATTCGTGTTTTCAACTCTTGTTTTCCCCTGGGGTTCATGCTCGTTGGACACTTGACGATGCCTCTCATCCTCAACCCACAATTGCTCAGTCTCTAAGCACCACTCATCGCGCAAATCCGCGCAACGACCCATCATTGGCATTTTTATTCATTAGCGCAGCGAGATTCATTTATTTGATGGAAGGTTCTGGCGTGAAGCATGGCAACGCCGTTGATCTCAAATCTGTAGACTTGAGAAGTGTTATATATTAGCATCAGAAGAAAAACATCTCAAGACTGCCTGACATATCACTGCACGACTGAAGTTGACGCGTAGCTAGCCCTCGGTTCATGGTACCTCTTCACAGCCGCGTGCACCGCCCATCACACCATCGTAGCTACGGTGAGACATCGGATGTCCCACCCGCTCAGACCGGCTGAAAAGTGACCGATCGGTACAGTCCGAATTCCGCTGAACAGACAACGAATACCAACGATGTGATATCAGTACAGCCGTCGTCGATACTGCCGTGACCACGGATCGACACCGCAGTTTGACGGGAATAATCTTTACCACCCGATTTGGGTCACCTGTGCAGGCATCTCATCCGGTTGGATAAGATTCTGTCTAACTCGGATTCATGTACGTCAATGTGCCTCGAGCGCTACGTTGCCGTGAGAGATAACTCTACAACGTAGATAGCCTTTTCTTGATTGACTCGCTACAATCAGTACAACTGTCCACATCACTGTCCTTCCTCGGGCCGTTCCAGGCATTTGTCATCGTGGTCCGTACGTAAGCCCCTGCAGGAACAGCCTCAAGTACAAGTCTTGGCCGAGGTCACTTGAGTAGATGGTCATAGATTGTTGCATGTTTGTAACCAGCAACGATGTATGTATAACTGCCTAATTGCACATATATATATTCTTCATATTCAGCCAGGATGAGGTCAATGCTCCGATTCTGTTGTGGAGACGCCACCCTTCATCTACGGCACTCTCCGTTAATCTTACCTTCATCTCTGGCCGAGCACATGTATGTGTCTCAGAGACGTCTCAGGCTTATCGAGAACGACGTGGTCCAGGATTTCCCTGACCAAGAAAGTAGGATGGACGAAGATAGATCCCCTGCCCTCAATGACAACTATCAAAGCTGTCAGTAGCTTTCTGTATCCGTAGGAGAGATTTACAGTTGGTACTACACTACCCAAACTTCCAAAAAGCCACTGCACGACGCGACGCACACGTGCACCGAGATTCGGCCTCTCACCGCACCAAGCAGAGACCCCGAGCCTGACAGATTCCACGTTTTGGCGCGACCCACTTCCACGTACGGGTATCGCCCACACACGGCAACACCTTCCATATTCGGTAGTCATCTATCGCACACCACCAAGAGCCTTCTCACACCGATACTCCTCTGTTCACATACGCCTTGTTCCGTGTCTACTGTTTCGCGATTCTCCCGAGTACAGCGTCAGATTTATACCGGAAATATCGCGGCACAAGACGAGGTAGAAGTTGCTTAGTGAACAGGCCATCAGTCTTGTCACCAGCACTTTTCAACCAGCGTAGTCGGACTTGCGCTGTTGGCAGTATCGTCCGAAACTCTTCCCGCATACCATACGACCACACTCCAGATCTTCACAGGTAGTTTCTGGCTCGGAGAGCAGCCCTTAGGATGAAGTAGATGCTACAAACGAGAATGTCCATAGGCTTGGACGCCAGTTCGGACAGCGATCGGGTCCTCCTGGAGGTCAAGAGCTGGAACGAAGCAAAAGTTGCCGAGTGGTTGGGAACTGTTAAATGTGCAACATATACTTCTGTGTTTATCAGCAACCATATCAATGGGGATGCGCTGCTCGAGTGCGATCAGCAGGCACTAAAGGAGCTCGGCATTGTCAAGGTTGGGGATCGTGTAAGACTGAGTGTTGCTATTAAGAATTTACGCATCAAATGTTTTGGACCAAAGAAGACCTCCTCTATCGCGGCTGTCTTGGCTCTGGACAACATCCTCCAAAGCCCCCTGAACGGCGCAAGCTCGTCCAGGATTGCGCATACACAAACACCGATAGCGACACAACACCCGATCATTACCAAGCCCGCGCAAAGCACATCTCCAGGCAGGCACCGGGGTCCCAACGGCGAGTCTATGGACTCTCCTCTGCGCAGTGCGAATGGCATGAGCTCTTTACTCTCGAATTGTGTCAAGTTCATTGGAGAGGAGGGTCAGACCAGAATTGTCAACATTGGGGACTGTGACAATTCGAGGAAGATTCTGGAGAAAGCTCTCAAGAAGTTTGCACTGTCTGAATCCATTACCATGGATCCATCGGACGTGGTGGAGAACTACAGAGTATTCATCACCGCCGAAGTTGGTCCCGCTCGACAGCTTTCTGAAGATGAGCTGTTCCAAATTTGTCAAGACCCGTACAGACCAGAGCGCGAGCGACTGATCCTCAAGAAGAAGGACACAGCACCATCCATTCTGGAATTCCAGCAAGCTCAGAAAATTGCGAGAGAACAACAGGCTCTACTGAAAGACCAAGCAATCGCCAATAACATGGGAAAGTTGAAGAAGATTGGAGGTTTCTTTGGCGAGACACCTCAGCACATCAGAGTCGGCTCAGTCTCAAATGTCACTAGTCCACTCGACAGTCCTGGCTTTAGTCAAACCAGAGGCCCCAAGGCGCGCATCAAGGAGTTCTTTGGCGCTCGGCCACCATCTGAGCTCATTTCGAGCAATCTACAAGAGTACTTTCCAGAAGCCAGTACTTCAGTTTTGGAAAAGACTGTTCGCAATTCTATCCGTCGTAGTCAACGAATGAGCGTCGCAACTCGGGAAACAATGGCTCGACGACCTTCTAATGCTTCCATCTACTCCATTGCAAGCTACCAAAGTCTAGCACCTCCCATACCCAGCGTAGGCGATGCCTGGATCAATGCAACCTCGATCAACAGAAAGTCTCGCCCGAGTTCACTGTATCGTTCTCACAGCTCATTGTCCAAAACGGACGGCGTCAGATCGTCCCGACGAAGTGTTCGAAGCCTTGCGATGCACGACGACAAGGATGCGAGTCACGATGAGAGTGACAACACTGCTGTCTCCATCCATTCACGAACGTCTAGTTTACGTCTGACCGATGACGAGAATACAGAGGATGGTCATTCCTCGGATCCCGGGGCTCTCCTCGAGGGCGATGCCGAGGATGAGATTGAGCTTCCAGAGTACCTCCGTGAGAGGTTGGCCCAGACCGAGGCAGAGGATGACACCGCCATGACTCTGCGTGCCATGTCTATGGCCCTGGACAATGGCATTGAATCTCCGAGTGTCATGACACCAACAGGAGCTGAGCATGACAATACTGGACCTACTTCTTGGATCAAAGGAACATTAATCGGACAAGGCTCCTTTGGTTCTGTAGTCCTCGGAATGAATGCACTCACCGGTGAGCTGATGGCCGTCAAACAAGTTGACCTGCCACGAAATGTGAATGGTGACAGAGACTTGCACGCGCGAAAGACAGAGATGCTCGACGCTCTGCAACGCGAAATTGCCCTCCTTCGCGACCTGCAGCACGACAATATTGTACAATACCTTGGTTCAAACAGTGACGAAACGCATCTCAACATTTTCTTAGAGTACGTGCCAGGTGGATCAGTGACTGAGATGTTGACCAAATATGGTGCATTCAAGGAGCCGCTCGTGAGACAATTCGTTCGCCAAATTCTCATGGGTCTAAACTACCTTCACGAGCGGGAGATTATCCATCGAGACATTAAAGGCGGCAACATTCTAGTGGACAACAAGGGCGTCATTAAAATCTCCGACTTTGGCATTTCGAAAAAGGTCGATTCCAATATGCTGTCCATGCACCCCAACGCCCTGACCACTTCCTCGACGGGCGGCAGTAAAGCTGACCACCGGCCATCACTTCAGGGATCAGTCTTTTGGATGGCTCCGGAAGTGGTCAAGCAGACGCAGTACACGAGAAAGGCAGACATTTGGTCCCTCGGATGCTTGGTGGTCGAGATGCTCACGGGCCGACACCCGTACCCTGACTTGAATCAAATGCAGGCAATCTTTAAAATTGGTGGAGACGACAGTGCGCCGGACTTGCCTCCGAATTTATCGGACGACGCCAAGGATTTCTTGGAAAAGACGTTTGTGTTGGATTACTTGGGCAGACCTAGTGCCTCTGACTTGCTCGCCCACAGATTTTGTCATGCTACCGTGGCTTGATTCCACCTTGTTGGCGTCAGATGTGACTCTATAGTTTTGGCAGAAGCGTTGTATATTGCTTTTTAAATTTAGATACATGTAATACATACTAACCATCATACATTTCCACGCCCACGGCATGATTGATTCGCAAAATGACGAGAAGAATGGGTGAAGAGTGGAGGGTATGTATACACAGTGTGATAAAAGTGACTATGTGTCTTGTCTAATGAATACAATGAGAATAATTACATGTAGGAAGAAAAAATCACTTGACGAAATCAAGCAATCACGCGCAAATACCGTTCCGTGAGATTTAGTGCCTCGGCATCAATGTCCATGAGAAACTCTAGCCCGTCCCTCGCTGCACCACGCACTAAAGCGAGATACTGCTGCAACACAGGGAGACCTAGATTAGTCTTGCCGCTGGTGTCGAGGGCCGCGACACCGTCCAGTAGTGTATCGACGTACATTGTCGTGCCGGCATCGACAGGCAGATGCGGCATTTTCAAACGAATGTATTTCTCCACCAAGCAGACGTGGCGAGCGGTGTCTGGGATAGCAAAGATGCGTGACATGGCCATAAAGTGTTCTGCGTGGAGGTGGTCCGTCGTCGTGCTGGATACCGATGGCCACGGACTCGATCGGGCGTCCGCGTCTGTTGTGGTGGGCGTGAGTAGTGGGTTTGTCTTCATCATTGGAAAGTGGATCGATAGGGGGATATCTTCGTCGTCAGGTTCACTGGATGCGTCGTTCATGTGCGAGTCGATGCCATCGATACTTTTATTTATACTCTTCTCCGCATGCTGTTCGTCTTCGCCTGATTCGCTGTCGGTCAGGATAAAGTCTGGCTTTCTCCTAATGACATGCTCGATTGTGCGCTCGGGCTGAATGCTGATTACTTCGGTTTCGTCTGACTGACCAGTCTCCGGTAGCGTGCCAGACGTCGCCGTGACCAGAGGTGCTTCTGGCAGTATAATGTCCTCATCGGGCAATTCTACTGTTTTGTCAATCATCGGCCGTACGGTCATGGGAGATTGTGTATCTGATGTTGACACGGCGTGTCCGGGCTCTAGATTGCTCGCTTTTTCCGCTGCAGGCTCTAGCGGGTGACTCTGTGGCGGCAGAGATTGAGTTATAGGGTCAACATGTGTAGCTGCTACGGCGGATGTCTGCAACACTGCCGCACGATTGACTTCGCGATCGCTGGCTTTTCCGGTCGATATAAGGTTGAGATGAGCTATATTGGGCGCAGGCTCTCTGCGAGCGGCCTTTTGGAGGTTGTTCAGGGCGGACCAAGTTTTGACTTTTCTCGTGTTAGCCTCAGATAAGGTTGCTTGTTCGTGGACCACCTGAGATAATTTTCTCTTGCGGCTGTTGTCGAGATCCTGCGCATCATAGTCAGGATTGAATAACGGGATACTGTCGCCATGTGTAGTGCTGGGTTGAGTTTCGGGTGCTTGTGAACTTACGGGTTCGTTCTGGCCGACAGGAGAAATCAGATGCTTGATGCTCGGATACGTTTCGCAATAAATCATAGTTGCCGCTTGTTCACACCCTTCTCCGTACTTATCATAGCAAGCTTTGATTCTGTCAAGCGCTGCGTCCTTCTGTGTAAATTGATGCACAAGAGGTCGAATGTCTTGGTGATACATGCTCACCGACGTCACATCCTTTCCATTGTAATTCATCCTCACAGGAGGCCATATTGTGTTTGTCATGCTGGGACTCGGCTCAAACATGAGTTTCTCGATATCGCACAGGCGAGTATTCAAAGCCTTGGCAATCCTGTGCTTCGTCACGTTCAATTTTGAGCGCAGAACTGTGTAATTGATAATGTCAAGCAAACTCCAGACCTCAAATATGCGCACATAATATTCTGCCTCATCGTGTCCGTTTCTGCCTGCCAGTGTATGGTCAGCTGAGTTTCTTTCACTCTCACGAGTTCGTTTGCGAGGATTCGCAGGAGGAAGTGAATTCCGTCTATAGTCGTTCGTGTTTTGCCGTGATTGAGCATGTCGCGAGTCCGTCAAAGGTCTTCGCCAGCTGGGCTGCTCTTTAGACGCTTGCGCTTCAACATACACCATAGATGCAGCTTTCTGATATCCTAATTGCTTTGAGCGATCAAAGCACTTCTTGATTCTATCCGCATTTTCAGGCTTGTGCAGGAGAAAGTTATGTAGCATAGTCTTGGCTCTGGAGCTATTGACTCTTGGGGCCCGTAGAACCTTGTTGTCAAATTCGACGTCCATTTCGGCATAGCGATGTCTGGTCAGGGTTGAGATGATGCCTGGAGAAAGCGGGATGACGGTTCGAATTTGAGACTCAGGCATATGCATGACATCGGTCATCATGAAATACCCCAATCCTTCAAGCAATCCCCACTTTCTGTAAGGCACGGCTGCAGCTTGTACGATCGGTTTATCCATGTCGGCTGTAAGTGCAGGTGATATTGATTCAGCGCGGGTTATTCTTGGTTCTGGAGCTATAGAAGAGCCTGATACGGAAGAGAATGTACGGTGTGGTATCGCAAGCTTGCCCTCACGACATTGTATATAGACCATGGCAGCTGCTGTTTCGGCACCCCCATCAGGATCCTGGATGCGATTCCTGATTCGAGTGTCGCCTTCCTCAACAGCCCGCACATACAGCTTGAGCAGTCCAATCAAATCTTCTTCATTCATGGGGCTGGTCTTTGCCGATCTACCGCGGTAAATTACATCCATGCTAGGATATATGTGTGAAACACGATCAGGGGGCTCTTTATGATGTTTCGATATGCGTCGTTTTGCTTCCTGCGACGGCAGTTGCAGCATTTTGCGCAAGATGACGTGAGACATAGCCTGCAACATGGACCACAGAGGACGTTCATCTGTCTTGCTTGTAGTATTTTCCAATGATGGTTCTTCAAGGTCGATTGAAGGCCGTCTTCGTGGATCGACGGCCTTCATGACAGCTTCCCGATAGTTTGATCCAGTTTTGCGCCAATCTACCTTTTGCGTATCTTGTAGAATGTTGAAGAGGCAGCCATCGAGCGTATGATTGAGCTTGGGAATAGCTGGTGCAGTATTTGTTATGTTTCCAATAGACAAAGCTTTTGTTCACGGTGCAACGACTGAGAGGCCTCATGATCAACTTCACAGACATGGAGCCGGTTCTTTCACGTGCTTCTAGATGTCATGTCGATCTCGCTGCATCTGCTGCAGTAACGATTTCTACGATTCCCTTCTATAGCTACCTGCTCGTCCCAAAGCGCATCAAGCTGACAGACTTGACGACTGTATCACTTCTTAGTGAGACAATTCAGGTCAAGTGGAATGTAGCGCGAATCTGTCCTGGCAGACGACGCGCGCATCAAAGCCATCAGTTCTAGCTCTTGCCACATAATTTCATTTTGAACAAGGCAGGAAGCTCCAAGAGATTGTGTGATTTCCCACGCAATTGCACGGACACAATTCGCCACTGCAGAAGAAGCACTCGTGACTCTCGGAAGTACAGAGAGTTGTTGATGCTGATGAACCATTAAGTGTCTGAGTCTTTCCATGCAAGACTCGACCAGACCATTCCGAATTAGACACAGATGACTTGAGAGATGTAGATGCCTGAGAATCTGGCTACAATCTTGCTGCAGTCATCAAGCATGATCAATCCAAGCACCCAGTCAAATGCCCTGATCCGTGATCGCCTACAAGCTAGCAAAGTGCTAGACAGAGGATCGTGAAGATCGCATGCCATGAATGGCCACGACCCACGATGGGGTCTATGGTCAAGTTGCACTGAGCTAGAGAACATCATGTTCATTCTGTTGCGCTTGCTTCTCTTTCATTTTGCTTTCCTTGCAAAGAAACTTGTCATGCTTTTCATGCCCTTAGTATTGACTTTCTTAAGCGACTCCACTCCTTTGGACCCTTTCTTTTGCTTCTTCACCGCTGTCGACACGTGAAGCTCCTCGTCGTCTTCGCCTTTCCGTTTGATGAATTCGTTCGGGTCCACATAATCTGATTTTTGTGCAACCAGATAAGTGTCAAGTGCAGAAAAGTCATATATTTGTGCCATTTTGTTCGCCAAGGTTGGTGCAAGGTAACTCGAAATCAATTCTAGTGCAGCCTTCTGCTTCGCCAATTCTAGCACGTTCTCGTGTCCGGGCAGGTCATCGATGATAGATGCTGGGAGATGTGTTTGAACATGTGCGATTTTGGCTCGGAGATATACGATCGCTCGAGTCTCAGAGAACCGCCAAAACGATTCTGCGGCACCTGCAGTAGCATCTAGGGCATCACAAACATCGACTAAAGACGACTGAAGGGTATGCCGTAGACGTGCTGGAAAACCTTCCAAGAGTTCATCTCCTTCAACATATCTTTCCGAGGTACTTGATTTTTGTAAGCATGAAATCAAAAAAAACGCAGGGTCAATGGCCGTCGCCACATGTACTGGTGCGTCACTGATGATGGAGTCCTCAGAAAATAGAGACCTCTTGTGCTTCTGTGCTAGTGTTATAATTTCGTGTACAGCATTGGTCCCGGAGAGTAGAAATTGAGTCGGCTTGCCAGTGCGAGGATGATCAAGCACGATGATATCGCGAGCATCGTCAGGAGCGATGAGAACAATACTCATCTACAGCTATCATATATCCATGTTTGCGTGGAAGAATGGCTCATCACACCAATTTTATTTGCGTGGTTCGACCAACCTACATGATTCGCGCGAAAATGTCGGATAACCCGAGTGGAATGCTGGCATTATTCAGTGAAACAGAACAACAAATCAAACTACCACTGAGTACAACTGATTTTCCACATCTAGGCCTGTCAAAGCTTAGATGTCGAAAGAATGTAGGTGAATGTTGTTGAGGGTGGTATTGGAGTGTCTAGCTATCTATGATGTTGTACACCGTGCCAACGCTTGATGAACGTTATATACACCGTTTGCAGCAAAACAAAATCCGACTTAGCTGTGCAACACAAAAGTTTGAGTACTTTGATGCTTAAGTTGGCCGCGAGCCAAAGCCCTCTTGATCTGAGCATCTCGTTTCTCTCCCGCAAGTTGGGATAATGCACTGATGAGGAATCGACTGATCATCTCGATGCTCCAGTGCTCAGGAACAAGTTCTAGGATGACTGCCACGTCCATGTAATTGCCCCAACGGTTGAGGAGTTCCGAAGCTTGAGCAAATTGAAGGGAATAGTCTTCAAGCTTCAAGTATTCTTCAAACAAGAGAGGAAAGAGTTTTCTGCGCATGCTAACGGTCTCTTTCTTGTCATTCGTGATACAAATTTGGGACAAGGAAATTCCGCCATGATAGCAGTATACTTCCGCACTGTCAAAGTCTTTTAGATCATGTACCATGAGATTGAGTGATTCTGAGTGTTTGGAAAGTCTCCCAAAAAGTAAGACTTGTTCTGCAAGTAGCATCTCGCGTCGTTGTAAAATGATATTCAGTACTGATGGCGCATCAAAACTTGCACCGCCCTGTAGCACATTGATAAGCTTGTCGCGTAAAAGCAAGAATTGACCAATCTCGCTTTCATCTTGTTGCGTTCTGAAGTTCGCCACAAAAGCCAGGTACGGCTCTTTAGGTGTTGGTAATTTTCGATATTCGTCGATCGATTGTTTCAGGAACTGCCTGACAGAGCCCTGCGAGTCCAAATTGCCAACTACTTGTTTGGCATATATTTGTAAGAGTTCATCATAAAGCTTGATATCTCTTAGCTTTCTGACAACGATGAGATGTTCCAGCAATAACATAAACACTGAAAAGTCAGACTCATGCTCGCGCAAGTTGTTGAGAGCATCTTGAAGAGTGAAAGATACCAGACCGGCATCGACCGCAAGACACAGTAGTTGTACTCCGGTCTCAGGAGCTGTTCGCAGCAAGAAAAGACCAAATTCCCAAATCAGATCTGTGTCTCCATAGTTGAGTAGATAATCTCTCATTCTTACGATCTCTTCATCTTTAGACTGGTCCATCATAATTTCCCCTGAGATTGATTTCCGCCAGATTTGCAGGCACTCTCTATGTCTCAATAACTTTGCATAGAGCTGAGCCAAATACTGATATGACTTTTGCTTGTGCAGAAGCTCAATGATCTCGTCAGGTGATTCCAAGGGAGTACCAAGAAAGGTCTCAACCTTGCTCTTGCTTTCAGCTGGGTCCAGCTGTAAGAGAATTCGCATAAGTGTGCTGTCAACGATTGAGAACAGGTTGTGGGATTTCTGATCATGACCTGAGCTAGCAAAACCCTTTTTCTCACGAAAATCTGTCAAGTAACGACGCAGCAGCTCCAGTGCATTAGACTTGACAATAGCCGAAAGCTCTACTAAAGTTTCGTTGTCGTCCACAGTTTCAGAAAGATTTCGATGTATGATCTCATCGACATCGGACGACATAGCCACAGTAGCTCGCAGACCAGAGTAGAGCATGGCTTCCGAACCGAGTTGACCAAATTCGGGAAACTTGGCAATGATGAACCGCGGATCAATGTTACCTTTCTTGAAGTGCTCGACGGCGTCGTCAAAAAGCATCCGGTCGAAGTAGAGCAGTCCAGCCTTTTGATGTATGTAAGCTAACTCGTGGTAGAGCCGCTCAGCAAATGCTGACGGGGTATCTCGAGCGAGTTGGTTTGCTTCGTCAAGAGCTCTCTGTAGCTCTCCAGTATCTAGTATCCTGTCGATTGCCATTAAACGAGTTTCCGTGATCAGTGCATCGATGCCTGTCTTTCTTAGAAGCAAAATCTGACTGAGCACATCAGATATGCTTCTGGCTCGATTGAGATCAAGCAAAGCTGGTTTCTCGAGAGTCTCTAGCTGCGCAGAAAGTGGACGATTTGCTTGCAGAATCATCAAATCTAGATGCCTGCCGGATACGACTGGCACTGGCGCGGAAGTCCAAGTGAGGTCCGTGACATCGGGAGCAGCGATTGTTTGTAGAACTGCTTGCGTGCTTATATCGTGTATCTCAATCGTCTGATTCGACAACAAGGCGACAATAAAATTTCCATCCACGATGATTCTGAGAGGATATGCATTGAACATCAAGGTACCTCGAGTGATTTCGCCTTCGAGAGTGATGAACATTCCCATCGTAGTTGGAGACTCAGGACTACCAGATGCTACCAGAAATTCCTTCGGCATAGCACTGACAATGTGTGGTAAGTATGTTGCATATTGTTGCCCAACTGGATTTGCTTCTCCTTGAACCACTGGGAATAAAGGGATCTTTGCACGTTGGTCGAGATCTACCAAGTCATAAGAACTGCGGGTTGCTAGACAAACGATGGCGCCTTTCTGGCATGCAGCTTCACATCCAGTGTACTCGACTTCCTTGACGAGTTTTACAATTTGTCGTGAAACTTTGATTTGACGAATTTTTTTCTTTGTGTAAACCGTGAGCACGGCACAGCCATCTGCATCGATTCGATCTTGCAATGTACAATTCTGTACCAGTCCCTGTACGTCCTTCAAGATCCTCAGGCCAGAAGTCGGAGCAAATTCCGGAAGAGTATAGAAGGACAAGGTCTCGTTCGCAAGTACTGCTGCTAGCTGAACACAAGCTAGTAGAAGTATTTTCCGTGGACCTTTCTTTCCTGGAGCATCTTGTCTAGATGCCAAGAGGTAGGTAAAGTCAAGAGAGTCAGACTCTGGGTCTTCCCTATGTATTACGTAGTGCAGCAGTTGACCATCGTTCGTCCCGACAATCAAATTATCTTGATCAGCCTCTACACAGGATATTTCAGGTATAGATTGCAAGACAGTATCGATCGCATATTTGGGAGGCATTTGATTCGACTTCAGTAAGAATTATCAATACAGCTCGAAATTTGCTTGCTTCGTGTCCAATACACATTGTATCGAATATTGAACGGCTGAGTAAGTATGTGAAAGACTTGTTGAGGATGATCGCTGGATATAGATACGCTCGAAAAACATGAGCATTCGATTTCGCTTCCCAGATCTTGAGTGGACCACAGGTCGCAATTTGGTGAGTCACACCGGATGCATACAGCTATTGTTTCGTCGATCAGGATCGCGTGATATTGAGACTTTTCCTTACAGGTGTAGACGTGCTTACCGGTACAATTGGAGTGATACAGGATGTAATGTATAGCGCTCAAGCCTGCGTAGGATATCGCACGCTACGGCTCCACTTCATCTGCTCTCGGATTACTTACTACGGAGGAAGTTTATTGACACAAGCTCAACTGACTCCTGCTTGCGCTTTTCTACAAGGATCGAGCACGAGGGAGCGTGGCAGCATGACACTGCAAAGAATTCTAGTAGAGTACGAACTATTCCCACACTTGGAAGACTCAGCTGAAAGGAAAGAAAGAGTAGTAATGCTTCCAAGGTGGGCTTTATCAAGGGTCTGCACAGTGTGGTATGCGCAGGATGCAGATACAAGAATAGAGTCCTCCTGCAATTGACACTAGATGAGGCTAGATAGAACATAATTTTGCTGGCAAATTGACTGGTACCACCCATATACGATACAATGATGGACCGCCCGTTGTCGTTTGCTTTGTTAGCAAACGAGCTTATTTTTACTATGACGCAATGTCGCATGACCGATAGCCCGAAGAGGCTGAAAGGACGATCTGCAGTTTCCTTTTCGTGCAACGAAGGGTCCGAGGGAGCGGGACAGCAGGCACCACCCATTCAGATTAGAGCCATTAGCGGGCAGCATCGGACATGTCATCTCTTCAGTCCAATTCGTAGCCTGTGTTTGTGCGAAAAGAGAACGAATAATATGGCCGATCATCTCAAAATTGCGCCATACGAATCTGATGTTGCATTCGAGCTGCCAATCTACGGGTCCGGCACATCTTCAGATCTAGCACCCACGGCCTTAATTGGGGATGACATTGTCCTGCGCGGCACGGGTATCATCAGAGTAGATGTTACGAAATATTGGAAACGGAAAGATTTCAGCAAGAACACAATGCCAGCTGTCACCCCAGATAGATTGGCCACATTCCTTATCAATTATGTCGCTGATTATGAGGAGTTTTTGTCACTCATTTGTGAGCACATCGAGAATGAGACCAATGATGAACTCAAACTAGTTGAAGTGAGAGGGATCCGATTGCCCGCAGAAGGCCCAGCAATCTATGCTCAGGCTTGGAGTCGAATCGGCAAAAAAATGGATAGGCTGGAAGTTGTACTCGACCGAAGTGCACTCGGTCTACGACAGGATGAGAAGCGAAGACTCATGGACTGGGTCTACTTGTGTAGCAGCATAATGTTCGTTCTGTTGTTCCTCACAGGTACCATCATGCTTACTATGCACGATCTTAAGTCGAGAAGACCTCGTTAGTGGCCATAGAGAACCGACCTTCACATGATCATGAAAATAGACCTGATATCTTCGCGTCTTCGATGAGACTATTCCCACGTATCGAATCAGCTTGAGATCAACCCAGCATATGACCCATTCGTGTAATTTTGGTAGCCAGATAGGCGTCGAATTCTTTGCCCTGAACACCTTGCTTGCCAGTCCAGCTACGGGGTTGCATCTCGACCCGTCTCCTGACCTTTATTTCCCGGTTAGGCCCCTCTACCGCGGTTATTTTGAGTGGGTTGTTCGTCAACAAGTCAATTTCAGAGCACCCCAAGTCAAGTAGTATGCTTGTAGCAATACCATAATCTCGAGCATCGGCAGGATGATGTAGTAAGAGATTGGCCTCTAACGTGTCGTTCCCGAGGTCCTGAAGGTTGTATGCTTTCATCTTCTCGAACAGACCAATGCCGCGGCCCTCCTGACGCAAGTAGACAATCACTCCAGAACCACTTTTCGCTATCTCTGCACCAGCATCGTTGAGTTGATCACCACAATCGCATCTAGAAGAACCAATAGTCTCGCCTGTGTAACACTCCGAATGTATCCTTACAAGTGCAATATTATCCTTCTGTGCAGGTTCCGTGTCTTGCCCGATCTGATTTGAACTAGTCTCCGAGCCATTCCCATCCATTTTGTCATTCTCAAGGTCTTCGGCTGTGATCGAATTGCTCAATTTAGAAGACTTGCGACCGGGGACTAATCGCCCAAGATATGCACCCCGCGTCATTCTGTCCATTTCCGTCTCGCCGGGTCTCGGTTCAAACAATGATTTCGAAGTGATTTTGTTGCCTATGACAATTGCAAGATGCTCTTTGTTGTCCTCTGAATTGGAGTAACCATGAAGGAACAACTCGTACCCAGCGGTTGTGGGTATTCGAGCCCGCACGGTGCAGGTGACCGTCGGTAATGGCTTCAAGTTTCTACGCAAATCGTCATGCTCTGACTCAGATTCTAGCGATGTTTGTTGCTTGAATTCGGAAGGTGCAGCAGGGTCTTTGAGGATATGATGCTCCTCAATTGGGTACCCATCCTGCTTCGAAGAGTCCGAGGCTGGTGACCTGTTTGGAGATCTTGAGGGTGTTACTAGATCCGGGAAAGTGTACGCCTTGTGCGAGCCTCCAGCATGTTTTGGTACTTGTATATTCATTATTTGACTTCCTGCACCGGGAAGTTCGTGTGACGTGCTTGTAATTTAGTACGGTCCAAGGACTTAGTGGGCTCTGTACAATTGACAGGGTTTTGTTGGTGCCGCGAACTATTCTAGCATCTGTACACGCATGCTCTCAAGATGTATATACTGCTCTAGACGTCAATCAAGTAGTCTTCATCCATAAATCATTGTCATTTGAAATCAAGTCCCGGGTTGTCCGTCAAAATTCATCGCGCGTAGATGTGTGGAGAACAATGGATGCACGTGCAGTACATTATGCTTTGAACATATGGATTAATATTCATCCGGTGAATTGATCGCGAGATTCATCAATTGCAAGTTCTAGAAAATTATGTATTATCGTCATTATTGTACACCCTCGAGTTGCGTGTACTCAGAGGTAGATCTTCTGAACCCGCCCAAGTTACGTACGTAGTAGATCTGGCATCATTTCTGCGCAAAGTTCATCATGGAATCGGACAGGGTCGGTAGTAAATTTGGAGGAGGAGGTGTCGCTGGCCGGTCAGAGACCAACGCGGACAGACGAGAGAGACTGAAAAAGCTTGCTCTGGAAACAATCGATCTTAATAAAGATCCTTATTTCTTTCGCAACCATCTCGGTACATATGAATGCAAACTTTGTCTGACGGCGCATGCCAATGACGGCAGCTATCTAGCGCACACCCAGGGCAAGAAGCATCAGACAAATCTTGCGCGACGAGCTGCACGAGAACAGGCCTTGGCTAATCCCCAGGGCATCGATCCGACCACAGGTCTACCGCTCAACGCTGCGAGCAATGTACCTGTCAAGCGGAACGTAATACGAATTGGACGTCCTGGATATAAAATACAGAAAATCCGAGACGAAAAAGGCAGAACGGGATTGTTCTTTCAATTGTTCTTTCCAGACATTGAAAAAGACAATAAACCACGCTATAGGTTCATGTCTGCTTACGAGCAGAAGATCGAAGCACCGGACAAAAATTGGCAGTATCTAGTGATCAGTGCGGATCCATATGAGGCAGTGGCTTTCAAAATTGAAAGCAAAGAAATTGACCGTAGTGAGGGCAACTTCTTCGACTACTGGGACAAGCCAACCTATTCTTTACAGTTCTTCTGGTCGAGCGAAACCGAGGCACGCTTCAAAGGTGTGCCTGGTCTGACATGATTGCATTCGCCCAAATACGTGCCAGTCGACATTTTGTCATCGGCCAACCAAATGAGCTGGTAGAAAGTTAACTACTCGAGTTTGGCGTCCATAACTCCAGCCCTGCAGAGCACAGGTTGTGACGGCATGCGCAACGCGGGGTCTACCAAGAAGGGAGCATGACGTAAGAAGCGCGTTGTGCGAGATTCTGGTTGGCAGACATCATCAGAGGCTTCCGGATTCCCGGGTGAAAGGGGGGTTTGGTAGGTCCCCGTTACCAGAGAATACAGGCACCTGACGAGGTCCGTAGAAGTGAGGCTGACTCCACTCATGAGGTTTCGCAAGACACAATCATCCTCCTCCGGGCCACTTTCTATTCGTGCGATCCCCTGCTGTCGGCCACTTTCAGCGGGCGACGAAAAGTGGCACCGAAGAGTACACCCGAAGACTAGCCGGTGGGATCTGCTGGGTCCTGACGTGGATCGCTCCAATGGAAGTGCTACGAGTATCACGTCGGCAGCCTGCAGTGTCCGGTGTCCAAGACCTCACAGAGACAGTCAGAATCTATGCAGCGCAATAGACACGGATCGATGTGACAATGTATGCCACATGCTGATCGATGCAATTGATAAGAACGCTGCCGATCCATGGGGTGGCATCGTCCTGGGGAATTATCCTATTGAGACTCCCTGGAGATTGTCCTGGCTGACACGAGTAACCCTAAATATCCACATTCTCGTGGCGCCAATTCCGGTATTCCGGTGTAAGTTTCTGCTGCGGGCTTTACACACAAACGAACAATCCGCTTGTCCCATCCAATGGGTTCAGCATTTGGGCCTTCTCAAGATTTAGCCACGGCTTTTGGAGGTTAAAGTAGGACATTGTGGATTGTTCTCTAAGCCCGGGTAAAACTACGTGCATTGCGAAACACATGTATATGTGCGACGGTGCAGCTCCTCGTAGCATCACATCACGCGTCTTAGACCATGCCTAGCTAGATTGTATGAGTTCGAAAGGACCAAAGAGGACGAATTCATTAGGTAAGAAGCAATGGCTCGCCTCGTGCACCAAATTGACCGACATCCGTAGGCCGTGCGGCTTCCGACTGTTTTGCTTGTCAAAAGCTCGCTGGAGTGTCACATACCCGCTGCGATAGACAAAGACCACGCTGCAACGTCTGCACGGATGCCGGGAAAGTCTGCAGCGGTTACCTACAGGAGTTCCAGTGGCAGGGAGGTGCTCAACGGGCACTTTGGAAAACAAAGAATCATGTCGAACCAACAACACGAACTAGTGCTAGTGACTCGTCGAGCTCAGGCACACAGATCCCAAACACTTCTGTCACCTCATCTCAGCCAGCAGCACAACGGTCAGCGCGAGTCGACAAGCAGCGTTTTCTTTTCATACAGGAAAATGTCGAGGCCGATTACATTGACAAGTCTTTCAGTAGTGCTGCTAGAGGTGGTTCGACCTCCGCAAGTCGCGACAGGGGCGTGAATGAGAGACGCTCGCCGTTGGAACGCAGGAGGGGTTCATTGCCACATTTCGAGTACTCTGCCCATGCTCTGGCCGCCCGACAGGCAAATGTGATAGAGTCATCACGAAGCGAACCACTTCCTCCTCCATTCCGATTTGACCGAAATCCCCAACATAGCCTGCCCCATCAGGCTGGACACTCTGCGCCTTGGTTATCGACGACGTTTGGCGGGATAGAGCCAGCAAGGCTATCTTTACCAGGCGCCCCTACTACACCCATCCCTAATCCCTATGCCCACACAACACGACGTGAGCTATCAAGACCACGAGCTGAGCGGCCGCTCATGTCACGAGCAGTGACCGGGCCGTACCCAACGAGAGAATTCAACTTGCCGAGAATTCGCAGTAACAGCACGGCTCGAAGCACCTTCGACGACATGTACCAGGAACAGCAATTTGAGCCAGTGGACAGTGCATCTGCACAGTCCGGGTCTTTCTCGAGCAGAGGCCGACGGTCATGGCATGAAGTCGTAGGCTCCTACACCCCTGCTAATCAAGAACAGAGGGAATCCCCTTCGTCCCAGAGCACTCGAGGCAGAGCACAAAGTCGGCCCAAGTGGCCTCTTCCGCAATGACAGTCTTTGGCATTTTCATCACACCATACCATATAATGAGCATTGGCGAATGTTGAGCATGTAAGAGCATACCATATACATAGCACCCCATACACAGCACGCATCATCCGATTCGCTTGCTGATCATGACTTGCTTCTTCTCAGGACTCCCGGCCTGAATCGTGCGTTCTACAATAGTCACCGTGTCGCCTTTCAGTAACCAGACAGTCTGCTGTCTGGTGCCATAAACATCGGCACCGGTGCTGAATTGAGGAATGAAGACTGATTCCGCGAGTCCGGCCAGTGTGTGCTCTTTGATCGTATCACGACTGAGGACACTGAATAAAGACTCGATGAGCCGGTCTTGCGTGTACTGTCCCTCGATTGCTTCCCCGATTGCGGAGCGCAAGGAGTCCCGGCCGAGCTTCACTTTAGGCCAACGCACCGAGACCAGGGAATTAGACAACTCGCACGACCATTCTTGGGAGCCGATACCTTCTCCTCGGGGCACAGCTGCCTTTGATCGGAACGTGGTGATGGGTTCCGTTTCGGCAGACTTGTTACTCACCACGACCACGCCGTCGCTGCGAACGGACCGCAAATCCCCACACAACAGACTGAACCCACCTACCCTTTCAATCTCCTTGTTGTGATGGTGGTGCAGTAGCGACTCGGCATATACGGACGGACTCGAGTCGCTCGCGAGAAAGGAAAGGGGCAGTGAGCCACGAGACAGGGGGGAGACTTGTACGTCTTCAGCGGGTGTCTTAAAGTTAGTCAAGGCCGCGAATCGGCCTGACGTCGATACCGCCAACCATGTCCCTCCACGCAACGAGTCGCGACCGTAAATATATACTTCCCCTGAATTCGAGGCTTGCGCGGGGTGTTCCGCAAGTATCTCTGTCGGTCGGGAAAAGTATTCGTCGCGGTTAGAGAGGAGTATCAAGTCATACTCGGGATGGGCCGTCGAGAGAAGTAGTATACACATCAGTTGCGAAAGACGTAGGTAGCTATGAAATAAATGTTTTACTCCATCTCGAAATATTGAAATACGCCGAGGGAGATGGCAATTGCCGAAGCGACAAAAAATAAATGCGGAGCCGATAGTGCGATCATATGGTATGGAATTGAAGTAAAAGTACAGTTGTGGTAGTGAAATTGTATGCTTACCAACGAGGTTGGGTCTTTTCGATTGCGGGAGTCTTGAGCGCCAAGTCTTCGTTGCGATTTGCGAAAGGGTCATCCTCGTCGCCCTCACTCAGAATACTCTCTACCTCTGCTTCCGAGTCTTCTTCTTCTTCATCGTCCTCTTCTTCGCTACTTTCTGATACCTGTACGGGCCTGGCGGGCGGCATGACTAGATTTCCGGGTTTGTTGCCTCTAGAAATGGTAGGCCCGGTACTAGTTGGCCGCGTGGGTCTTGCTGGTTTTCTTGGTGGTAAATCCTCGTCGTCGACTCCATAAACATCAGTGACATGACGCCGTTGCATTTCTCTTTGCTCTTCTTCATCACTATCAGGCGCGGTAGCAATCAGCCTGTATTGTTCGTGCAGCTGTAAAGCAGAAACGAGCCCGTCATTAGTCTGCAAGAGCGTTCCGACCCACTCCTCCGACTCAATGCCTGCAATATAGTGCAAGACGTTTTTGCGCAATTCGCGACAATCTCTATGAGATTTCAGAATTTGTGGATCGCTCAAGAACGAAGAATCTTCTTTGTTTACATGTTTCAGAGCATTCTGCAAATTGGTGGACGCCTGATTCGCAGCCGCGATAGTTTGCAGGATCTTTGGCTTCTCTTTTTCGAGTGAGACTTTTACCGGTCGCTGCTCTTTCGGCACTTTAATCTTATTGGAACTGCTGCCACCACCAAAGAAGGAAGAACCTGATTTCTCTTCCGGGGGCGTGGTAGGTTCAACATATCTGTAGCGTGATGTGCCGGCTTGATCACGGTTCGGAGTAGACTGCTCTGTATTCTTTCGTGCAGGTTGCTTCGGTGTGCTTGGTCCAGCAGTGCTAGTGTTGCGGCTGTGGCCCTGACTTCGAGCTGGTGGAGCCGTGTGGTCCTCGTCTGCAGAGTCTGGTGTTGGTGCTCGCACGACAGGAGCAGCCTTCTTCTTTCGAGGCAGGGCATCCTTCAGATGAGCAACCCCACTCATTGCTGGAATGTCCTTAAATTCTTCGTTCCATCCAATGAACATACCGGCTAGTCTGTTCTTGATTTCGCGATCGGTCATGCCGTCTGTGGCCATTGTGCGCAGTCGATCCAGTAGCATCTCGTCGCCGAATCTTCTCTGAAACGATTTCCCTGCATTGCTCACCAATGCGTCCAGTATCACTAAAGCTCGTACTTGTTGATGATGAGATCCATATTTCAATTTCTTACCTTGATTGATTAGTATTTCGAATCACAGCACTCAATTTGATAAGTCGTTACTCACGAATGGCACGAGATGCCTCAGTCGGTCCTGCGTTTTGCAACTTGACAACATCAATCAGATCAGGTAAGCCCGATAAATCCTCCTCGTCGTAAGATTCACCGCACATTCGATTGATGTACTCAGTCACAGCTGAGTACGGATGCTCCTCGCTAAAGAGACCCATAATATATCGAACACCCTGCAAAGAGCTGCAAAATTTGTCAATTGATCGGCTGCTACGCGACACTGAGCATGGAATTGAATTATTCGTTGCATCTTCTATGTATCAACCAGCGATTGACGCAGTAGTAGAGCGCCGACAATTCACCCTAACTCAGAGCGACAAACCCGCTCTTACCGTATGCCCCACAATCGCAACCTTGAGCAGAGCATGGATGACAGAATGTCTCTTACGCACGCAGGTGCAGCCTTGACTGCATGCTCGGCCTACGTATTGTTAATGGTAGATCGACCTCGCGGTGACAATAGAAGACAGCGAAAACACAATCATCACAATCATCACAATCCCATTCCAGGAATTATACAGTTTTCCTGAGCAATCTTTTCCCAAGTGCAATACTATCGTTAGCCACGGAAATCCCAAGCGTACATATATTTTCGAATGCCCGATCAAATGGATGTCGATGTCCCTGCTGAGCAACCGACAATAGTAACGAAGGTCAAAACTTCTGATGCGAAAGATGTGCCTCGCTTCGAAGTAAAAAAATGGAATGCTGTGGCACTGTGGGCATGGGACATAGTGGTTGACAACTGCGCTATTTGCAGGAATCACATCATGGACCTATGGTACATCAACCTGAATAAATGTGACCTCAAGGACTGACATTGGTAGCATTGAATGTCAAGCAAATCAGGCTAGTGCCACGAGTGAAGAATGTACAGTTGCTTGGGGCATCTGCAATCACGCATTTCATTTTCATTGCATATCTCGCTGGCTAAAGACACGTCAGGTGTGCCCGTTGGACAATAGGGAGTGGGAATTTCAGAAATATGGCAGGTAAAACGAACATTTATAACCAGAACTATTACGCCATCCTCCAGGAACATATGTATTCCTGGCATGACAGCACTTTGAGTGTTCAACGTTTGTGCGAATCTAGCTGCGCCTCAATTGCCTTTCTAGCAGCACTATGGAATTAGCTGAATATAACATGCATACTTTGCACTTTATCGCTTTGGTAGGCTGACCTAGCAGGATACCGTCATCACATAATCACCCCTTACCGGTTCGGTCTCACAAGAAAAAGTGTCACTTTCAAGTGAGAGGCCTGCGAAATGGATTGAAGAGTACAGTGTATAACGAAGCAGACATCTCCCCTGACATGAGTCTACAGGAAGCCGGGTAGACCTTCAATCATGTCAAGCTACCCCTCGTTTGAACGATGAAACTTCACCCTGGAATGCAGAAAGACGTCTTAAAAGGGAGATACAGGGTAAGTCCTGTTGTTGTGCTCATCAGAGGCAGTGCTTGTCAGACCAGAAGTCACAAAGTCCCTACAGAAGGACTGACATGGCCAACCGGTCCAGGCCGATATGAATGAAAATTTAGAGTGTTTTGGTGCACCGCAACACCAGGAGTCGCAATATCGAGCAATATCAACAGTCACTAATCCAAAATAATTCCCTCAGGCAATCGATCCACCTTCACCTTCACTTTCTGGATCGAGTGACCTGAGGTGATTGGAGGGGACAGCTGACAAGTCTGTGGGTGAGGCCACGGACATCAGGTTCTCCCTTGGTCAGGCAATCACTGATTGGTGTAGCCTGTCAACCTGATTATCTTGTGTTTGTCTGCCTGAACGTGGCATAGATTGCACTCCAGGGCTCATCAACAGTTCCACCGGTCCCAGCTCCCTCCAATTCTCCGAGATCGCCCCGTAGCACGCAAGACACCGAGATCCTGGCCAACCAGAGCGAGTTCCCTAGTCTGCTGCAACTGCACGATAGATTGCCTGGAGGCTTATTCTGGAAGATCGACAATCTCAGCAGACTACAGCGTCCGCCCGGTACCCAAACACTTGGCAGCTCCGTGCCATCATTAGCAGTCCTGCCCTCACAAACTCAAATACTGCTCGCCCTCCCCTGCTCAGCTCAGCTCAGCTCAGCTCAGCTCTCCTCAGCTCTCCTCTGCTGGCGTGGACGGGAAGAGCTGATCATGAAGAGTCCATCCATGCCACAGTCTCGTGATCAGTCCTGACAGTTCAGCTCGTGCAGGTCAGTGTCGATCCTCCATGTGGTGATCAGTCGGTGTCGAGTCCTCGAGCTTCTCGAGCGAGGCTGGGATATGCTTCCATAGGTCCTCTTCCTTCAGCAGCAGGAATCAACGTGTCTATAAGTACTGCAGCTGTACCAAAGGCAGTTGACAGGATCTTCTGACATACAGCAATTCACCACGACAAATGGAAAGTCCTGAGAATGTCTGGCAATTCGCTCGTCCAAGCAATGATGCTCAAGCAACAAATTGCTTTCTGATACCTACACAGTATGAGGACTTTTGTGCACAATCGAGTGCTTACCAAGGTCATGATAGACCAGAGACCCTACAAAGTTCTGGTACTCTGACATCCTCAGCACACGACGTGGAAAACCAGATAGTCCATGGAACAACATTGATGCCAGCCAGTCTGGGGTACACAAATGAGTGCGAGAGTGCTCAAGCTACTGGATCTTTTTCCTCCATGGCGACACTAAAAGACCAGTCCTTACAACTGCAGCCAGACAATGTTGCACCACGACCAACGCCGATGACAGGAGTCTCCACCCCGCAATCATCGCATGAGATCGAGCTCCAACCTCCAGCTATAGACGCTCGCGTCATTCCGGACGAAGAAGCTCATATCAATTCGGCTCGTACGTTACCTGGACATGCCTTGCCAGGCTTGGTGTCTTTCGAGCCAGTTGTGGCATACATTGATCCTCGATCACAGATTCTGCCATACAATAATTCAACTGCGCCCACGTACCAGAACAGTTTCTATTACTCTTGTATGCCGCCTCCTCTGCTGTACCCTCCTCAGTTCTCAACATTCTATAACCATCAGCCAATGACTTCGTCAGCTAAGACTGATGCCTATCACCGTAGGTGCCTCTTGAGGCAAACGCTCATGTAGCATTCTTTCCTTGGTCTAACTTTGGTAGTGCAACCTGTTTCTTTACACCAACAGGAGTCTCGGTCCAAGCCTAGGCAATTCTGGACTGAGAATGATCTGCGACGATCGAGATCTGCTCTAGATAGATTGTCTGGTACCTCGCTTACGGAATTATGTGATGACCTTCCACATAAGAATTCTCGAGACGATACGTTCGACCTGATGACGTCTGGCAAGGTAGTGATCAACACCGAGCTGTACACCAACCAGCTGATTTCCTTAGAGCTCTTCAGGTTTCCATCTTCCAGCACCAAATCCCGATGTGGCTCGTAAAAGACAGAGATCCAATGTGTCGAGCACCGTAGCACAAGCTGAAGCGCGAGCGAAATCGTGTTTTGCAAGTGTCGCTCATGCTGGATCGAATCGTACTTCTGCTCGCGGGCGCAAAGCGACCATTGCCAGTCCGACACCGATCCGCATCGCAAGGGGGGCGGGGTCTGACAGACAGGCCGCATTCTTGAGAGAAGACACGGGTAATGTCATGATGCCGGCACCTTTGTCGACTAGTGCACCCCTAGATCGTCCGAAGGCTAGAAGGAAGGAAGAGACCCCGATGACTGCTGCGGTCGACTGTCGAATCATGCCAGCAAAATACGACAGTGCTGAGTCTTCTAAGGAGTATTCTACAAAGACCGATGTTGCTCAAACCTCGACAGAGGATACGAGCAAATTATTGGAAGATCATTCTTTGCTTGCATCTTGTCCCTCGGGCACACTTTTGTCCGCTGCTCAATTGCCTGTCTCCTCTGAGAGCATAGTCAAGTGCGAGGACAACGGTGAAGAGATAAAGGTTGAAGGGGCATGTTTGCAAGGACAATCCGAGAGCTCAATGACAGTGGGAGCCATCGGAGTAATCGAGTGGCAGAAAGATTGTCACAAGAAGGAGAAGGAGCACAGGACTAAATTGGTCGTCCATGACAATAGCAATGAGCGAGACCGTGCTCCAAGACGATTACGCCGAGTGTCCTATAATTATTCAGACTCCGATTTGTCACCGGTTCCATCCGCATCATTGGAGAATGATTCTGACGACAGAGATGATGTTGAACTAAAAGTCAATGAGGCAGCTTCCACGAAGTGGACTGATCAGGACAATGCCCGACTAGTTCGCCTTCGGGGAAGTGGGACAACATGGCCTGCACTTGCGACCGCTCTCGGCCGGAGCAAACGTGCGTGTCAACTGAAATACGTGCAGTTGACCAAGCAAGCTCCGTACTTCTTTCTTGGCCATCCGAAGAAACTCGACCAACTCGTACAATTATATGAGGAGCGTAAAGACAGTTTTTGGAATGATATAGCACTGGAGCTGGGATGTTTGCCTAGAGTCGCTGAGGAGAAGATCTTTGAGTTGTCCAGAGAACAACTTGAGTGAGTCAGAGGGACGAAGTTTGGGAGCTGAGCGTGCGTACAAAGAGGACAGAAACACTAAGTTAATCGAGCATTTGCTTGGACATCAGGACAAATCTACGTTAGTTCAGTCCCTCCACTAATGAATGGACAAGATATATAATTTCCATCAGACACAACTGTGGAGCCGATCACTGAACAACCTTGTTCAACGTTTTCATGTTCTTATAATGAACTTTTGTTCTCCTGTTGCTCAACCCATGTCATTAGTGGTTTTGTAACATTAGTGGATATGCTGCGAATGAGTCCAGATGATCAGACACTTGCAACGCCCACATCCTTGCCAGTGCTTAGGAAGCAGAGCAATCTATAACGCAAAAATAACAAAGGCACGCTTCTCTGCTCTTGTTGTCGTACACGACTGTCTCGTGACGGTACATGATGTGGCTCATCTTCCATGGTATCTGACTATACCCCTCTCGACTTTTGCACTATCACTCTTCACACTTCCCATCGCAATACGATCCAGGAAGAATCAACTCAAAATTGCGGCACTTCAACCAATACTCAATGCACAAATCGTCTCTGCAACATCCCGTCTCCGACGAACCAGTACTCCAGGCTCGTTCCCCTCCGACGTGACGGTCGCGAGCAGAAAGTTGCGCAAGACACTGCATCGCAAACATCACGTCAACTTACTGTCCATCCTGGCTCTCCCGGCACTTAAACTACCACTATGGATTTCCTTCTCTCTGACGATTCGCAGCATGGCAGGCAGCGCCATACCGTACTTGACACCAATCCACATGGAAGAGTCGTTTCGCACCGAGGGAGTGTCGTGGATGAGTGACTTGACGCTTCCTGATGGGACACTCTTGGTACCAGTCACCTTTGGGCTGCTGAGTCTGATTAACGTGGAAGTCAATGCCCTGACGACGACGACAGTGAATGAAAGAAAGGGACGATTGAGGGTCACGATTGAGCGCGGCATGAGACTCTTTAGTGTCTTGATGATTCCTGTTGCCGCACAGATGCCTGCCGCACTTTGTCTGTACTGGGCAAGTAGTGCGTTTTCGACGCTCTGTCAGAATATTTGGTTGAATCGTCGGTATCCCACCACCACCACCACCACCATCACCACCACCACCATCACCACCACCGCTGTACAGCGGCAGCAGCAGCAGCAGCAAGATGATGGCGAGACTGTACAGACGAGGTTGGAGTTGCCCGACATTGACAACGACGACGACATCAAGACGAATCAGAGTGATGAAAAAGCGAGTCGTCGGGGACTAGGGATTAGGTAGGTAGCACTATTAGTAGTAGTAGTAGTAGTGATTATGGTTGTAAAATATGAGGGTAGCGCAGCCAAAAGGCTTCCTGAATAAGATCCACATGAACGACCGAGACGCCCTCCTTCTTCCTCCTCTTTTCCAGCTTCAAGTGGGCAGTCTTGCTAAGGACAGAGCCGTCACCGATCGACTCGCCGAGATTGTAGAGCAGGATCGATCCTTTCCTGAACATCTCCTCCTCGTCGTTGTAATTGATGCCATACTCGGCCCACAACAACTCGTTCTTTTGCGAGGACACTGTGCCCCTCAACATTTCCTCCGCCTCCTGGGCGCTCTTGAGGGCTGCGCCAGAGACGGGCGTGTGCAGCTGTAGTGTCCAGAAACAAGTATTGAATAAATTATTGACGTGGGCATCGACCTGTCTCCACGAAAAATAATCCACCACGTTTCGGGCGGACGGGTACAGGACGGCGCGGGCGTCGAAGCTAGGAGGGTACCGCAGTGCCGTGCTGGGAAAGTACGTCGGCCAGGCAAAGATGTATGCGCCGGTGAAGAGGGAGACGACGGTACTCGTCAACTTGGACTCGCGCCGGCCGTACGCGCCGCACAAAGGACGGAAGAGAAAGGAGAATTCGTCAGAGATGCCGTATGCCAGTGTGATGTCGGGAAACGCAGACATGACTGCCTTGGCGGCGTGGTTCATCAAGTCTAGTGCCGCCCTATCGTTCGGTTTCGCGAATCCATGGACCGTGGAGAAGCGGTGAAAGGAGTGGCCGTCGATGCGGATGACAATGTGACAGTTTGGCAACAATGTATCGGATTTTTCAAAGTCCTTGACGTACTCGTACCTCGAGTTGGCCATGTCTGTTCCTCTACCATCGTCCCTGGTGCATGATTTTGTGAATCACTCGAGTGTGCGTGGTGAAATGTGCTCAAGACAAGGTTTGGCGGATTAAATTTGGCGCAAAAACATGTGATTTCATTCTACTCTAGCTCCCGCAAGAGTGCCGCCATTGTCCTGCCCAACTCTCCAGTGTGTTGCACAACACTCACGCCCGCGTCTTTCAACGCCCTGCTCTTTTCCAGTGCAGTCAGATCGCCTGGACGTCTCAATGCGCCCGCATGACCCATGACTCTATTCTCCGGTGCCGTGTGGCCTGCAATCAAGCCGACGATCGGTTTACGCTGTACATTGTGCTCCTTGATCCATCGCGCTGCCTCAATCTCCATCTTGCCGCCAATTTCACCAATCAAGACGATGCCTTTTGTGTCGTGTCGCGGCAGAATGGCACTCAATGCTTCAACCATGGAGGTTCCTGGCAACATGTCCCCTCCTATCCCCAGCACGAGTGACTGTCCGAGTCCGTGCTTGGTCGTTTCCGAAACCGCTTCATAACTCAGTGTTCCTGATTTCGAAATGATGCCGACGCATCCCGGACTGAATTGGGCGTATGGCATGATGCCTATACGCACTTTTGCAGAGGGATTGATTAGTCCCGGACAGTTCGGACCGATGAGTCTTGATTTCCCGGAACCACGCAGGGCTTCGTGGATCTGTAGGGTATCATGCATAGGAATACCTTCCGAGACACTGACTATAATGGGAATCTCTGCCTCGATGGCTTCCATAATGGCGTCTTTTGCCTTGAATGCAGGGACAAAGATTGCCGTCGCATCAGGTTGTAGAATTGCCTTGGCTTGCCTGACTGCATTGAATACCGGCAGATTCAAATGAGTCGATCCGCCCTTCCCAGGCGACACACCACCGACCACGTTTGTGCCGTACGATATCGTGGCCAGCGCGTTTGATGTCGCTACTGACCCCGTGAAGCCTTGGTAGATGAGTCGAGTGCTGGCATCGATATCGAATCTCTGCAACCTGGCAAAGCGGTCATCTTGACGCAAACGGCGTTGTGTCGAGAACTGTCTACTGGAGCCAGGAGTGTCGTCTGCAAAACCCCTTCGCCGACATCTAGACCTTGCCACAGAAATGACCTTTGTCACGGCTTCATCGATTTCATCGACAGCATACAAGTCCAAGTTGGCGTCCGCAATCATCTTTTGTCCAATACCCTGATTCGTGCCACGCAAACGCACCACAATGGGAATTCCTTGCAAGTCCAGTTCTTTTGCGGCACGGATAATGCTTTTCGCAATCATGTCGCACTTAATGACACCTCCAAAGATGTTTACCAATATCGCCTTGACTTTAACGTCAGAGATGAGTAATGCGAATGCTTTGACGAGCAAATCAGTCGTTGCTTGTCCTCCCGTGTCTAGAAAATTCGCCGCGCCACTACCAAAGTGAGCTAAGGCGTCGTTTGTCGCCATAGCGAGTCCGGCGCCATTCACTATACATCCAATCTCGCCGTGCATCTCCGTATAAATCAAGCCATCCTTGACAGCTTGTGCCTCGAGTTCGGTACACTTATCGACATCTGGAATCGAGGATACTTCAGGTCGACGCTTCAGTGAGTCTGTGTCTACAGACATTGACTCTAGCGTGAATCGTAACTCGTCCTGGTCATCATTGATGGTGAAGCAAATCTCCTCTGCTTCAAACTTTTTAAAGGAACGCCAAAGACCATTGAGACTAGCTTTCAACTGGATGCGATGTGCTCGGGTAGTGTCGAATCTCAGAGACTGATTAATCTTTTCCAAAAGTGCTTCAGGCAGTGATTTATGGCTGTACGTCAGGACGGTAGAGCTCATCTTGCCATGTGAGACGACTCTGACTTCATTCGGCGCGACTCCTTGGGAATCATCGCCAATATTGACCGCGTGACCGATGGATTCCTTGATTTCGAATGACGGGGCTTTTTGTTCCCTGTCAATATATAGACGGAACCGAGGGCTGTACTTGGACCCTTTGAACCATTGCCCTCGTTTCCATGAGACTTGATGCGCGTGCCCCGCATCATTCGCAGAATCCAAATTGAGCAGTCGCGATGCACTTGCGGGAAGCAAGGTTGTGAAGGACCGTACGGAACAGACAGGGGTTTGCAGGATGACGCGCCGCCTAAGAATCATCTTGATGTCGTTATATCATTTGCACAGGATTGAAGGACAGATGAGTTGTATCATCGTCCATGGCCAGGAGGTGTTCGGGGGAATCGAGTGTGGGGTAATTTCGGAACACTCAGGCCGATGTGGCTCATTCAGCGATTCAACAACATTTAAGCTTAAACTTCTTGCCATGGCCTGCAGCCAACTCTGGTGACCGACTCATTGAGATGGTTTGTGCATGTCAATGCTCACCCTATCGTCGTTGAGAAATGATTCATCGAGTGACTTGACGTATCGCTGCCAATCACTTTTTGTCAGTCGATAAGATACTCCCCATGCTCCGCCAACATTCCACTCAGGCTCCGATTTCCTCGAGAATTCGACAAAGCCAAAGTCCTGAAACATGTAATTCGTAAGTGGATTTTGCAGTAATGTCATCACTCCACAGGATTTCTGATTGAATTGCTCGAACCCGCAGTTGATTAGGTACCGTGCTAACCTTCTTGAGATGCCTTTGTTTCTGTACCTACACAATCAGTACATCCACTACTTTTACCTTTTCGTCGAGTCATCATGGACTGCAGAAGAGCATGATGTGAGGACGAATATAGAAAGACATACTCTGCTCGCAGGAATAGTCCCATGACACAAAATTCAGATCGTTCACGAGAAGCCAAAGTCGGTTCAGAAGCACCGGCCAAGTCTATACCACCAGACCCGATCGGCCCATCAATCGTCGTGCCGTTCGAGAGGTAGACGAGGTAGTACAACATGTCTCCACGCTTGACCGCTTGCATGTACTTTGGAATGACCGGCACACCCCAGCCGCAAGCTTCCCTCTGAGAACAAAGTTCAGCCAGGTCCGCATCACAGTCCGGGTCGATGGGCCGAAGTAGCAACCTGGTCGTTGTAGGGCTCATGTTTTGTACGATTGTCAAGTTTGGTGTGACAAGCGCCGTCGAATGTCTATACAAGTAATAGTCGTCTGAGGCAATTGTGCGTGAACACTCGAAAGTGTCCTTATCAACAGCCAAGGCGCTCGTGGCTTGCCCGAGTCGAGACATAACAAGCGACGCACGCAAGGTCAAGGACATTTGTAGACGCTTGGTGACAATAGTCTTACATGTGGCAGGAATTATGTGTCTGAGGCACAATCAGAAAGATTGTGAAAATATAAAGCACAGTCTGTACACAAGGACTGTAGTTGTATGCATGATTTATTGCCATCACCTCCAACGCTGCCATTTTTGCTTGACTTGAGCATACGCCAATTCAGCTGCTCTGTTCCGGACATACCGTCAAAGCATTATCTTTTGACGGCGGTAGCAAGCCAGCTCGATCGTAATATGATTTAGGACGGACGTACTCGTCAATGAGCCAGTAACTCCTACTCAACTTCCAAATGACCTCTGCTCGTCGTGCATGAAGGGCCTCGACATCACTCAATGGTGTGTCGGACGCCGACGGACGAACCCATTCCTTCGTCACGGTCTCGAATTCAGTGATGTTGTCGTTCCAGG
The DNA here is from genome assembly GCA_005281515.1 of Taphrina wiesneri. Classification (NCBI taxonomy): domain Eukaryota; kingdom Fungi; phylum Ascomycota; class Taphrinomycetes; order Taphrinales; family Taphrinaceae; genus Taphrina; species Taphrina wiesneri. Next base: position 74,404 of record RHGK01000012.1, read on the forward strand.
TCTTGAATGCCGCCTGACACTCGGGCGTGGCTGTAGATAAGTCCTTGGCCTGGTCCACGAACGGTGCTTCCGAGTCTGGCTTTGGTATATACTGCATCTGCGCCATCAGACACCGTTCAGCCGGCAACCTGCCAATCTTTGCAGCAAGTTCCGTGAGGTTTGAGGTGAAAGTAATTTTATCACGAGTTGGTCCTCGTAACAGTGGTTTGATTATAGACCAGGCCGTGCCAAACAGCCAAGGCGCATTGTGTATGACTCCTTCGCTCAATTCTTCAGGGTAATACTGTTCAAAATTTTGTATGATGAACTTTATGGCTCCAAGGTCCAAGCTAGTGATACTAAAGCCAGACATGTCCACGAGAAGCACTGTTCTGTCTTCGTATTGATGGTGCAACAGATGTGCGTGCTCCATGGCATACAGAGTATACCGTTCGAAGATGTCCTGCGAGCAGTCGCCACGGGCATGATTCTTGATTCGTATGCAAGTGATTGTTCTACCCTGGTTGTCATAGCACGGAACAAACGACTTGGCCTTTTTCATTGCTTGTATGAATTCACCGTCATTCTTCGCCTCCGACATCATTGCTCGCGGTATGGCCATCCTCCGATATGAGAGTGCAGTGAAAAGCATTCGCATTGCGCGATCTTGTTCGTAGCTTCGAGCCTGTAGGAACCTCATGGGCAGTAAATCCGCATAATCGCATCGCACAAATTTGTAGAATTCTTCGCGAAACGAAGCAGGTGTAAAGTCCGCCAGAATCTTTCGGAATTGTGGAGTCTCCGGCTCATCCTCAGCGGCAGGGAAGAATACGTCCCACTGTTTCGAGATGGTCAGTTTGGTGGTGAACAGAGTTAGCAGCTTGGCCCAGAAGTCCTTCAGAACCGCAGTCTTTTTCGCAGAGAGGTTGCCAGGATTTTCATACGTGCTGACCTTTGGCCATCCTGCTGGAGCCTCGGACGTACTCATGGCTGTATGTAGACTTTCAACAGAATTGTGTTACCATTCTCCGGGGCCAATGCAGAGTGGCCAGTGTTTCAGGAAGAGAGGATGTTTAGTATTGTTGGAGAGGGAGAGGAAGCGATGAGATGAAATTGGAAGTGCTCATGGCAATTCTGTGGAGCCGCGGCAGATGCATCGGGTAGAAGTGAAGGCTTGAGGATTTTCGTCCTTTTCCTGAAGATTTCTCATCTTCCCTCATCTCTTCATCAGTCTTTTCCATCATTTGTACGTGCTCGACAACATAAAAATTCGATAATGGCATTCACTCCAGGCGGTGACAGAGGTGGTATGTTGCGCTTTCACCATTCCTTCTTCTAGGCACTAATTCGATCAGGTCGAGGTGGTCGTGGCGGTTTCACACCAAGAGGGTCAGTCTAATCAGAAGGGTGTACATGTATCGCACCGGTCCTGATATCTTCTAGTGGTCGAGGTGGTTTCGGCAGTGACCGAGGTGGTCGTGGTGGTGGCCGCGGTGGTTTCACTCCAAGAGGTCGAGGCGGCGGTGTCGGTGACCGAGGTATGTTCATGTCTAATTTCTTGTGTTCAAGTCACTAACGATACAAGGTGGCCGAGGCGGTCGAGGCGGTGGTCGAGGTGCCCCTAGAGGACGAGGTGCACCAAGAGGAGGTGCTCGAGGTGGTGCCAAGGTTGTCATCGAACCACACAGACACGATGGAATTTTCATTGCTCGTGGAAAGGAGGATCTTCTCGTGACCAAGAATTTGACTCCTGGTGAATCAGTCTACAATGAAAAGCGAATCTCCGTCGAGGGAGCCGATGCGACAAAGACCGAGTACCGTGTATGGAATCCCTTCAGATCAAAGTTGGCTGCTGGAGTTCTCGGTGGTCTCGACCAGATCTTCATTGCACCAGGCAAGAAAGTGCTATACCTCGGAGCCGCTTCCGGAACATCAGTCTCTCACGTCGCCGACTTGGTCGGCCCCGAAGGTCTCGTTTACGCCGTCGAGTTTTCGCACCGATCAGGTCGTGACTTGATCAACATGGCCAAGAAGAGGACCAACGTCATTCCTATCGTCGAAGACGCCCGTCACCCACAGAAATACCGCATGTTGGTCGGCATGGTCGACTGCGTCTTTCTCGATGTCGCGCAACCGGATCAAGCCCGTATCGCCGTGTTGAATGCCAACATGTTCCTCAAACACGGTGGAGGAGTCGTCATCTCCATCAAGGCCTCGTGTATCGACTCCACTGCTGACCCAACTGCAGTCTTTGCCGCCGAAGTGCAAAAGTTGCGCGAAGGTGGACTCAAGCCAAAGGAACAGCTTACTTTGGAACCATATGAGCGAGATCACGCCATGGTTGTCCTTAGTTTCTGAGGAATGTTCCCTTCCAGGATGTTTGTATATAGTATTATGGATTCGTTGATTTCCTGCTTGACGTCCGCCTGTCGTTGCATATTGCCATGTCTTTTGTACTCTTGCCACAATCTCAAACATCATGAGGCTTCTATCTGTCAGCCTGAAAATTGAAAGTGAGTCGTCCTCAAACAGAAGTGGTCATTTGTGAGAGTTTGGTAGTGGAAATTGTCCTGCATTACACTAAATTGCTGAAGCCTCTTGCCAAATCGTCCAAAGGGTATAACAATGTGCGAGTCACAGTGAAGTCAGTAGGTAAGTAAAGAAAGCGTAAAAGTTGATGTCAATTTACAGGTGACTATGCATGCTGTAGTGCTAATGGAGATGCTAAAGAAAGAATTGGGGTACAACCTCTTCACGGACTGACTATCGGAAGACCTCCGGTGGACATATTGTTGGCTGACATGACAATAGCACAGACGACCAATTCTGCTCTCGATGATGATGTAGAGTATTGCTTCAACGAATTCTCGAGTTGAGACTCAAAGTCATGTCAGACCGACAAAGCAACTCCAATAATCAAGAAGAGTCCAGTCAAGCTCACCATATCAGCTTGGGTGCCTGCAGCAGATTGTGTAGAAGGAATGAGAGATGCGTTGGAGGTTTTGCCAGTATAGTTGCCAGACGTGCCAGACGTAGTTCCATTAATACGGACACCAGAATTGGTTGCAGAGGTATTGTGGGTATTGCTAAAACGAGTCAGTTGTTATGCAAAGGACTCCATGTAGATCACGTACTTCCCGTGGTTAACTGATGTGACGTTTGGCCAGGTGACATTTAGAACTGCAGCGTTGACTGCAGTCGTGAGAAGAACTGACGCAATACAGAATCTCATGGTCAACGAGATGTGTATGGTGAGAAACTCTAATGATGAAGATAAGCCCGAGAACTAGTGTTGGAGGAGAGGTTTTGATAGGATAGGTAGTGAATGGTTGTATGAGAGGATTGGGACCGACAGTCATGCGGATTTTGTGTTAGTCTGGGAGCTGATCAGAAGCACGAAGTGGATTGAAGACAGCTGAAGCCGTGCTACTGATCACAAGACTGTGTGATGACAAGGACTGTCCACCTCGATCGACCGGCACTATCAGTGATCAATTTGTGATCAGTGCAGCAGCAGACTGTCTGGATAACGATTGGTCTGCACTTGGTGCCGGAACAGGAGAAAGAACATCGTCCATGAAGTATAAGACCTTCTTCAGTCATTAGAATCGCATAGCAGAGCCCACGCGTGAAGGAGAAGGGCTAGGAGTAGAACTTCAGCAGTACGTTTGCGACTTGACTACATGCGTTTCGTTGGCTGTCGAGACTAGTGGTGTCCACACTCGCAATGTTAGCTGAATGTTTGTTGCTGCGAGGCAGTGGCCTGGACTTGCGATTCAACAAGACGCCCAATGGCAGCTCGGGCGCCAGGTGATGCCATACGATTGCTCATTATGTCGCAGAAATATTCAGCTTACACCTCTACCCATCGTTCCAGTAGGACGCCACAGATGCTCCGAAGGTGTTGACGAGATAATCGGTAGTCTCTCCGTCTAGCATATGATCTGCCATGACATTCGCATAGACTTCACCTTGGTGTGCATGCAAGGTACTAGCTGGAGCTGGAGCTGGTAGATCATGAAGATTTGGAAGAGCCACGGCCTCGGGATTTTGCGCTTGTGCACAAAAAACGTTGCACTCTAGATCTGTGGACTCTGAGCTGGAGAGTGAATTGCGCCAAGCTTGATCATTCGGCGCTATGGTGCCCCAGTCGTAGAAGTCTGTATATGTAGACTGACCAGTCATGGTGTAGTCGCAACCGCCAAAATCTATCTTTCCTGCTGCTTGTTCCAAATCCATACCTGATCCGCACACCTGTGAGTATAGGTCCCTGATGATTCTATGTGCATCACTGTCCGGTTGTAGACTTTGTATGACATGCTGAACCATTTGGTGATCCTCTGCCGGATCTACAGTGTCCAAATCAGGCGGCAAACTTGCAAACTCGGGACTTTGACGTATATGCAAGCCAACACATAATAGAGTGGCAGCTGGCACGAAAGCGATATTGTTGCACTCTCGTATGTGCCATGCCCAGTGCTCCATCCCACTTCTCTGTTGCATTTCGTTCACAATCTTTATCATCGTCCTGGCCGAATCTAGACAGGTGACACGAGAGTGCATAAAATCGGCAGTCTTGCGAATCATGAAAGGACGATGAATGACAATCAGGGTCAGGGACAAGATGAACGGAGAATACTTCGTGTACAACCACTGGATGCCTTGATAATTAGAGTTCGTTTTGATGGCCGCCTCAGATATTCTGCGAGCCAATGTTTCATGGGATACACGAACGTCTCTCTCGACATCCAGGACAGTCTGATACGAAGGGCGAGCGCGAGGTCGAAAGAGGGCTTTGAAGAGCCTACCGATCGTGATGGCGCAGACGCGCTTTGCGTGAGCATAAGAAGCCGGCATCTGATCGTTCACACGGAAACCATCCTCATTGAGGTGATCGGGAGATTTGCTGTCCCATTCCTCAGTATCGATGACGGTGGTGCGACCATACCGAGCAGCATAGATAGCATCTTGTGTCAGCAATGCGGTCCAGACATGCCTTCTAGTCTGACATTCCTCGCCAGTGATTCCGAAATGTGAAGGATCACGATGCAGACCCAGTGCGCGAGCGATCTGTAGCGTGCAGCCAAACAGTATCCATGTAAAAGTCTGTTGAAATCTCTCGCGTTGCAGGAAGAACATGATGTTAACGAGACAGATCACAGTGGTCAGGTTAAACGTCGTGGTAAAATTCGAGAGCTGTAAAGCTTGGAGAGAGAGTTTGATGTACTTGTCTGCTCGGTGATCATCAGCTCGATTGTTTGCAATAGCGAGGGACATCATGCCGAAGAGCAGGGAGAGCATGACTGGATCCTCTGGCTCAGCCAGGAACGATTTGTATTCTTCCCTAAACTTGGTCGGATTGATGATGGGGTAGAATGGGTGGTAAGAGTTGAGGTACTGTGCGAGCAGGGCATCCAACTGGAGTCGTGGAGGTAACGCCGAGTACAGTAGATGAAAAGACTGCCCTGGAGGTGCAAAAAAGGGACCACCATCTCCGAGCACATCTAGGCAAGCACCTTCGTCTGAATGTGCCGGATCGAACCTCGAATCGCTGACCGCTAGTTTGAGTTCGTCGAGCTCACGAAGAATATGATCCCATGCAGTGAGACTTTTATAGCGGATTTGAGCACGCTGTGATGCGGTATGAACGTGCATCTCATCCAATCTCCCTGGCCCCAATAAATTGCTTTGAGCGCCCGGTTCCCTTTCTGGAAGGTTTTGATAGCTTCGAGGCTCTTCACAGGCCTCTTTCTCTTCACCTGCAGTGGAGTGTGTCGCATATCCTCGCACCAGATCTTCGAGCTTCCGAACACGTTCCTGCAGGGCTTGATTATCGCTCTTCACATGCTCGATTCGTATCGTGTCCGTGATGTCACTCGGACTTTCGTAAGAACAATATCCAGCTTCTCCTCGATGTATACAGGTGTGACATGGCTACAAGTGGTTAGACGTGCTTCGAAACTGCGATTCGTAAAATCATACACTTTGCCTGTCACATTTGCGCTTCCTCCTGCGGCATTGTACGCAGCTTATGGGCAACCTATGTCGAGATCGCTTCTCCTCCATCTTTCACAATGTCACCAAGCTGACCTGGGAACCTGGCAGACCCCAATGTCGTGTATCGGGTGAACTGAACCACTCGTTTGCAGGACGTGTGACAATATGAGTCGTAGTCTGATGGTGTGAGACTGTTGTACAGGATATCGAGTAAGCGGCGGTTTGTATGCTATCGATTTAGGTTTGTATCAAGCTCGTCAATGAGCAAGACAGTCAGTGAGGGCAATCTTTTTCAAGAAACTCAACCGAGCATGTTGCGATTTCACGAAAAGACTTCTGTACTGGTGTAGCAAGTCTTTGGCTCGTCAGCAAAAGACAACCTTGGAGTACGTGAGGCGGGGCAGCTGAGATGCCAGATGGGGAGTGGGAGACACAAGCTCGAGAAACGGTTGCAGCAGCAACTGGTATTTAAGAACGAGCGGTGCCCAAGACTTCGTGGTACTAAGACTAAAGAGAGGTGGCAAGATCTAAGGTTACGGTGGATGGTGAGACAGGAGCATCTCATCCATGCCAGATACGATTTGAACTGGGACCTGTCTGAAGGTGAAGGGGGACAGTCCACTACGAGTCGGATTTTCGACACAATCTCATGCATATGCATGAATCCTGCCGAGTGGGTGGGTGGTTGTGGTTGTGGGTGTGGGTGTGGGAGGGTAGGCGTCAACCGTTTGTAGGTCCCTCGGTAGAGTCCGTGATTTACTTAGTGCGCGGGAGCCTCACCCTGCGGATTCCTGCCCATTCTGGTTCTTCATTGGCCAGGAGGGTTTGCCCGGTCGTCTGAACAGCTGCACGCTATCGTCAGCAATGGCGTACATGGCATCCTGCTACTTTCTGCTGGTTTCAGCTGGCTTCTCTGGCTCAAAGCTTGTCTTTCCGACTATTGCCTTCACCTGAGTGCTACTCTATCATGATCTCAATTACATTCTCGAACAGGCTTCTGCATTGTCCAACTTTTAGCTCGCCTTTTTGGCCGAGAAAGAAAGAGATAGCGGAATTTGGAGTGCTCGCCGAGACAGTTCCGCGGGGCGCGGGATCATGGATCAGCGTTCGGCCGAGCGACTTTGAGTTACCAGTGCGTCAAAGGCTCTCTCTACTGTGATATCAATGCTCGTACCATACTTCTACCACGGCATCTGCATGAGAATGTACGAGAATGGCAGGAGAGCGAACACATACGGCACAGCCTCGGCGGGCAAGAGTGCTTGTGGCAGATGGCGACGCTCAAGGCGGGTGGCCACACACTTACCGCAGGTTACCCAACCTCTGGATTAGCTCTATCGTATCCATAGCGAAGCGAAGAACACGCGCGTCCCCCGGGCTTCTCCATTGGCGTCCTGGCGTGATCCGCCACTCACACAAAAAATACAACTGCATTCATATTCATCTGTAGCCATGTCCGCAACTCCAGGTTGACATGTCATCCATGGATAGGTACTACATATGCATGAATCCCGTTGTCATACTCCAGTCAATCCGTTCTCTGTTTCTGTGAACGTTCGTTGATAGCAAGTGGCATTTTCCCCTCATCAATCTCATGGAACAGCTGTCTGATTCGTAGCCTGAATCCCCTCAATTGAGACACCCTCGTCGAGGACTTCTTCATGCCTGGGGAGGACTATCGAATTGCCACTGATCCCTGTCTACTGCTGTCTCTATACCGAATCATGATCTCCAAAAACAGCGTGCGTGACAACAGGCTCATCAACTTTGTACTACGTTCGCAGTGAAGCAAGGCTTCGTTCATGTGTATGGCTTTGGCCCAGCTGGAGACTTATAGGTACGCGAACATGGAATGCTAAAAGTTCATTTATCCGCAAGACCCGATTTATCTGTAATGTCCGTCCATCATGCCAGATTCTCTGTCGCAAGAGCATCCGACTCGTCCGCACAGTTATTGAACTCTGTGACTCAGTGACTCAATGGCGAACAGATGATCCACTGTGAACTTCGTGAGACTCTGAGTCACTGATTGATTTCGTGTGACTGGCTCTACAAGTACTGGTTCATAGCGTCACTGCAACTTCTGATACTTCATCCCGCTAAATCATCATTCTCTGATCTATGGTGGCTCATGTCTATACTCATCAGATTCTGACAACCTCTCCAACGAACCTGTTATAGATTCTAGATACCGCCTGAAGCGTGCCAGCTCAGTGCTGCCAGACACAGTTCAGCGTATACAAACAGAAATCTATATCTGATCCGCCAGCTTACAGTGCATCTTCAGCTATACCAGGCTGAAACATCACAGCCACGCAGGACCTTGTGTTAAAGGTTTGCACCGCCTCTCTTGAGGCTGACTCAAACAGCCAATGAATCTGAAAAAGGCTCTTAATGGCTCGCAAGTTTTGACAACTGTCGGCAGCGCGTACCTCAGATTCTCGACACACTCGTATGTCCCAGGATCTTGGTAAAATCACCTTAACAGACCTCTGGTTCATGCTGACGAAAATTCGTACTCGGTTGAGACCGCTTGTCGGCCCATTCCCCTGGGCCCCCGACTTTCTGAGCCAACGTCAGCAAATATTTCTATTCGAGTATGTCAGGTGAGATCCAACAACAAATGGACAAATAATGCATGATTGAGATCCAAAGTCGAGATTTACAGCTGACAAGACATCTTCACGCGTGTAGCGCAAAAACTTACTTAATCAGTACATGCTTTTATTCAAGTGGGCCATCGCATGTCAACTCTGACGTGACGCGTCATTTGCTCGCTGACCAAATTCCTACTTGTTCTTGTAAGCATTTTGACACAAAAGTCGAGAAACAGATCCTGTCGCTTTTCCTCAGGTCTACGTGAGCCATCAAATAAGAATACACACTCTTGTTATATCTAGATACTGCTTTTTGTGCCTTCCTGAACATTCTATAGCTACTTACATGCACTTCACTGGGGTGATCTCCGGTGGCACGGGCTTTGATCATGAATGCGTGCCATCGATGTCCGGCTATGATCGTAAATTCGTGGTGACCCCACAAATGACGCACCTGGCTAAATATCATACTAGACTAGACGTGAGATGCTTCTGCGATCATCCTTTCGACGGACAAGCGGTATCAGAAGAATGGGGCGCCCATTGAGATAGGGACCAGTGGTAATCAACTTCGCATGAAATTTGAAGATCTGCCCAATGAGCTGCTGCTCGAGATTTTGTCTGCCATGGACTATAAGAGCCTTGCTGCCTTGGCGCAAACGTCACACCACTTCCTGGACTGTGCAACCGACAGTCTCATTTGGCGTGAACTACATATGCGCACCTTCTCCAATGGCAGAGAGCCTGTCCAGAATGAGAGATGGAGGGCCGACTATGCCGAGAGGATCAACTCGCTTCGAGAATTCATCATTCGTGGCACAAACGATTATCAAGCTAAAATTATGCGCAAAGTCTTCTCCGAGATGGATGCTGAGAACGGCAAGATTCTGGCAGATATGATTGAGGAATCAGACATTTCATTGAAGGATATACTAGTCGAGGCTCAGGGTTACGCACTTACAAATGTGCGGCGATTATTGCCAAGATCTAGTGTCAGCAGCATCTCAGCTTTCCTTGGACGCAATCACGATCGTCTGCAAGGCGATCCAAGGTCTGAAATTTATCTTATTCGGATGCTATTGTCCAGACATACAGGATTCGAGATGGGTGTTGCGAATGTCGAGTTATTTCTCAAGTGTGCTCACCTGATTACATACAATTCAGTGGATCATCCGCTCTACTTCTACCCACCTACAGTACACGACACAAACGCACAGCAAGACCGATACAACTTGCGAAATTCGAAGTGCGACTTCAAAACAAATGATGGCGTGCCAGGCCCTGTTATAAATTGGGGTGTTGTCGAAACCATTCATTCACTGATCAAGCTTTACCGTGACAGGATGGGCGAGGCAATACCGCGTTTCGTCAAGAGCGAAGATGATTACGAAGCAGAGGTGCCTATGGTTTCTGCCATGTTTGATGCTGATTTGTCTGGTAATTGGCGCGGTCTATATGGCTACTTGGACTTTCGTGAATTGGAAATCTTGGACTCTACGAGAGCATTCACCCCGGATTTCTTCGATGGGCTACAGAGGCTGAAAATTGGGTCTGAGGAGAGGTTCGAAACTCTAGCACACCCACTAGACCACGGAGAAATGGACGATAGGTCGAATGATCAGGATCAGATGGCTGGTATCGACGCTACTATCGACTCGGAGATGTACCTTTCCGACGACGAAGTGGCTGAAGAACTTTTGACTGAAGAAGCGAAGAAAGATCACATACGTCAAAAGTACAGATTTATCGCTGATGGAGCTTCGTTTCACGGGCACTTTCACATTCACGGATCCACAACTCGTACGATTCTGCAAAGAGCAAGGAGGGGAGAACTGACGGTGTAGATATACCTGGAATGGAGCCGGGTTTCAAGATAGTGCAATTTGACTCTATGTACAATCAGGATGGTTTAATGCCTTGGATTATGGAAGGAGTGCACATTCCATCGATTGGCATCATTGGGCGCTGGAGAGATCGAACAGAAGCTCCCGGAGAGGGCGTTGAGGGACCCTATGTGCTCTGGCGAAGTCGCCATACTGACCTGCAGGATCAAGATTCGACGGTCCGAAACGGAAGGACCAATACGGACACCAAGAATGACACAGTCTCGCTCAAAACTGCAAAGGTCCGGCACCTCAGCCGAGCAAACCACGACTTATCCTACATAATCATTGAAGAGCTGCAAGGTGTTGCAAGGAGTCTTGAGAACAAGAAGGTTGAGCACAATAAATAATGCAGAACCTCTTCCATGTTCACGAATACTATCGAAGTCCTTGATAGTCTCCTGGTGGAGCTATACTTTCGTCTGAATTGTACGAATGGAAAAGCACGCAACTAGAAGCAAAGATAATAGCCACGAGCAAGAAGACTGTCTCTGGTGTTGTGCTCATTGTGAAGCCGTAGACATTTGCTAGAACAGGTGAGGCAATGGCGGCACCGAGTGCATCAACCACGCCCAGACATGCGAACAGCCTGCCATGGTCCTCAGAAGCAATCTCCGCCACAGCAAGTGATCGCATAGAAGAGCTTGCTGCAATTCCTAGAGTTCCGAGAGCAAGAGACGGAAGTAGACCACTGGCTGGTAGTATTGCTATCAACATCCACGACATGGCATCGATCACGAATGAGATCTGTGCCATGTTCAAATCAACCTCGCGATCAGTAAACTTCCAACCTTTCCTGATCACTCTTTGAGCATAGGGAACCACGAACATGGCTACCACGCATTTCAAAGTAGCCTGGTAAGAGGCAAGGTAGCCAGCACTTCCGATCGACCAACCATATGTTGTGTTTACGTAAATTGTCAGGACAGAGATGATCTGGACCCCGAAATAGTACGACATGTTAGCACATGAGATGATTACAAGGTTGCGATTTCGGATGCAAAAGCTCATCGCTGATAAGGCCATCTTCATCTCCCTGACATAGTGGATAGGCTTCAGACTATTTGAAGTTCTTGCTTGCGTCGTCTCCGGAATGTAATACAGAACAGGTATGCTTAGACCGAAGATTACCGTGGCAAAGTATATTGGGGCAAGCAATTGATATTTCAGAAGCCATGAACCAATCACGGGACCCACGATCCTGCTAGCGTACCATACACCGACACTTCGAGCGAACCATGTTAGGCGAGTGCTTTCATCGAGCACATCAGTCAGTATCGCATAGCATGTGGATACCAGAACTGGTCCACCTCCACTGATGCCAAGAATGACCTCTGCAAGAATAATGCCATTAACATCAGTGTATTGCCAGAACCACAAGGCCGCCAGGGTGACGACCTGAGACAGGAATGAACCCCATGCGCAGAATCTCAGTATCGGGAGTCGCCCCTTGACGTCTGACAACCGTCCATAGAACAAACCAGTTCCGACGGCGAGCAACATGCCTACAGCATTGACCCATCCATCTAGCGTGGCCACTTTTCCACTGACATACTCTGTCTGACACTGTGGTGACTCTGCAAAGTTGTTTGCTCTGCGAGAGTGGGATGTGAGCATGTGGTTCGATTCGGCGTCTTGGCAAGTGAAAAAGCGCCAGACTTGCAGCATTGGTATGGCTTCGACCCTGACAAGTCAGCTGTGCTACATTGCAGGATGATGAAAGGTACTGACGCATCTCCGAGTCCAGCAATGAAGATAAAGATGAGAATCAAGACCGGGACATGTCGAAGAGCACGCTCTCGGTCCCTGGATCCGTGCTCAAGTGGATCATCGAGGGCCCGAAGTTGTTGTGAGAGATCAAGCAAATCAATCAAGTCACCATCCTGTTCGGTCATGAATTCTCGATCGTCACACACACACACACTCTCTCTCTCTCTCTCTTTCTCTCTCTGATTTAAAGGACTAACAGACACGATAAATCCAAGCAAGAAAGGTCCGTGCCAGTTTTAGCAACGACAAGTTTCACATAAATTGAGATAGAATCTGTGTTCCGTATTGTCTATACCTGTCATTCACAATCTACTGCCTCCAACCATGCCATTTACTCGACACGTCCATCAAACAATTGCAATCACCCACGCGACAATGTAATCACTCTTTAAAACAGTATCGTCGTCCATCCAGCAATGATAAGTACTCCTATCACTTTGTCAGCACGACTCGCTCTAACCTACCCATCAAGACAGGAACCCAGCGTCTCACCTCCCACTGGCGTCACGGGACCAAGTACTTTTCGCACAGACGCAGAACCAAGCACCAATCCATAAATCGAACCACTAAACATTGCCGTTCCGAGGGCGATCAAAGCAGGCGCCTTGGACCGACTGAATCTCGGGTGTAGTGAGAGACCAAGGAGTACGGCGCCGTGAATCAGGAGATATGTGGATGCGGTTTCCCAGTTTTTGAGGGACTTTTCCGGAAGATTGGGGAAGCGAGAGGAGAGGCCGTGAGCACCGAATGCGCCTAGTGATATGGCGGACGCGCCAAAGCCAGCTCCGATGCGCCAGACTGTCGTTGGCGATAGTGACATTTGTGTCTGTCTGTCTGTCTTGTTGTAGGTATTCAGATGATTTATTTGGAGTGGTGATGATGTGTAAAGTGTGGAGACAATGGCAAGTGTCCCACATTTTCAAGTAGGTACGTCATGCTTCGCCCATCCCATCTGTATCATCAAAAAGTGATTTATCCACAGACAGGCAGAAAGGCTTCACGATCATGACGGAAGATGGCAGATGGCAGATTCAGTAATGCAGAGGATCTATTTTGGATGATGAGATTGATGCAAGGCCGTAACTAGTGTACATTATGGCATTAATGAAATTCGTGTCAGAATACCCACTTATCCTCCCATACTCGCTTCCACAAACAAGACAAAAACAAGAGCGGGTAGAGACAATTACGCGTACGTCTCGACGAGTGTCGAACGCATGTCTTCCATCTTTTGCTGTCCGTCCGAGAGTCGGAAAATCTGCTCGACCACCTGTAATTCGGTAGCGGTGGTGTGTAGTCCCGCAAAGGCACACCAGTCATTGACGACGACTCCGGCACCAATGACATCCGATCCACGGTTCACTGACCCAGCGACCAGCGGAACTTGAAGCAACGACGACAACTCATCCTGATCCTGCACCGTCGTGCGAGGGTGCACGAGAGCACCTTGATTACTCAACGCACAGTACGACCCGACGAGCACGTTGTCCGCAATGGTTTGCCTAAACACCTCGACGCCCAACACGTCCGCTATTATTTCCTCCGTCTCTCGTTCAATGTCGGGGTGCACGATGGCGCAGTAATCATTACAGGCAATCACGTTTCCCAGGGCACTCAACCTCTCGTCCACGCGCTGCAACTTGACTGCGTCCGGCAGAGAGTTTCTGAGGTGCTGTAGTTCCTGGTCCGTCGTGCTCGCGGGCACCAACAGGCCCTTTCGGTTTCCCGCCGTCATTCGACCAATTATACGGTTGCCCCCGATCGATGTGTGCACCACCGGAATGACATCTCCCAACTCAGATTCGAAGACTGAGTAAAAGTTTTCCGAGCCACCTATTGCCACCAGACAGTAACTGTTTGTGAGTTTTGAAAAGACACCAATCTCGTTGGACTACGTTTGATTAGTCGCAAGTTTTGGGGAATGTAAAATGTCAACTGACGTTTTCGAATTGTGCTCGCAAAGCCATTCTTCGATATCTAAGAGGTCTTGGTTGTTTGAGTGTGTGTCTTTGATCCTAAGTAGATGCTTGTTTTGACAGGTATGACTAGAGCTCTGGAGCGACAGTCTAATGACGAAATTTGTGCGTTTGAGTGTCATTTGTGTTAAATTTCAAGTAGTGCCTGATCTGCCGAAGTTGGACCGAGATGGCGAGAGGTGACTCACTTCAGAACTTCAGTTTTTCTCCTTCGATTCTTCATCAATTGCAAGGACAGAGAATATTGACGTGTCCTCACTTACTATTAACGCTAGGCAGCTCATTATTTTGTATCTTACTGAATTATAACATCCATGCTCTCGCTTATGCATCTGATACCCATTCCTTTTATCCCCTTGCAATGTTCAGAACAGCGGTGAGCCCGAGCATGTTCACGACCGCAATTCACTGCCCAACACTGGAAAGAGTACTTGACATGCCTTGCCCAGTACTCCGACGCTCTTCAATGCAGTCTTGGGATAGTCTAGTATCCTCGCTCTGCAGAATTGTAAATATATGGCGTACAATGCCACAGCGAAGAAGTGGACAAACAGCATGATAGGCCGTGTAGACATGCCAGACAGGAAACCGACCGGACCATCCACACACTCTCCTCCAAGCTGAAAGTAGCGGAAACACCCTTCCTGCAGTACCTTCAATCTCTCATCATCTGCAGCAAATAAGGAGTATAGTGCTTGTGCCAGTACGTTGATTGTCGACGCCAGATTTTTGCGTCTCCAGTGCAAGGTTGGCATCACGTTTAAAACTGCTTTTGTATCGCTCAAATTAGCAATCTTGTCTGGATTCAAGAGTTCTGATAAGATCCGTACGTCGTTTAGTGCCACTGTCATACCGCCTCCAGTCAGTGGGTGCCTCATGTTCATTGCATCCCCAAGCATGATCAGTCCTTCCGTTATATTTGTCGAAGGAGGCAAGAAAGAATTTGGCATCGATCGCAGTCGTTCGGTCTCGAGTGCTGTCTCGAATGATGGTTTGAGGGAATCGGGGAGTTCTGGTAGCACAGTGTTTTGAAGGTATTCTTTCAGTCCGCCTGATGCATTGGATGGCAATTTGCCTTGAATGTCGACTAGTATGCGAGTGTCATGCGTGCCAATCTGGTAGACCAAGACTGGAGAGTTTGCACCGAGAATAACGTGTCCATGATATGGATTAGGCATAACAGCATCCTTCAAAACCAAACCAACAAAGTTTGAGCGCACGACTGGCTTTTTCTTGATGTAAGATGACCTGAACTTTGAGAAGCATCCGTCAGCAACGACTGTCAGTGGAGCCCAAAAGTGATCGCCCGTAGAAGTCTTGATGCCGAGGACCTTTTCTGTCTCGGGGTTGCTAATCAGCTTGGACACGGTTGCCTCGAGTTGTGTAACATTCTTCTCTGCAAGCGCAGCCTTTCGTAGCGCCATCACAAACTTGCCATGATGAAAAGATCTGCCTTCGTATGCGTTGTTGTCCTCATCCGACGTATATGGAATCCCTACCGATTCTGCATGGTAAATACACTGGTAGCCTTTGACCAGAACAGCATCTATGTTCTCTAGACAGTCTCGTAACCCCAAATGAGTCAGCGCTGAGACACCTCCGGGCTGTAGAAGTTCCCCGACGATGCGATCGGGCTCGCTATAATCCCGTTCCACGAGCAATACATCTCTGCCTTGTCGAGCTAGTGTCGCAGCAAGAGCAGAGCCTAGGATTCCAGCGCCTACCACGATGACTTCGAATTCTCGCTTCATGTAGTTCGGTGACCAGACTCACGCTACGCTGTATTGAATGTGCTTGCTGGATGATGCTGTTATCGGAGCACGAGCACAAGGAATAGCAGGTGAGCAAGAAATGCATCCATTATTATGAGTTGGATCATACGATTTGAGTCCATCGACGGGAAGCTGCTTCGGTAAGCTTAATCCTTTGCCGCATCCCCTCCCGCCACTAGATTTCTACCCCACAATCCTGCGAAACTTTCACATTTCTACTTCTACTTGTGACGCATCATTCATTCGTTCATTCACTGGCCATAGTATCAGTCCATTCATCACGTTGAGTCAGCCATCCCTGACTCAAGGACTATCAGACGATTCAATGGCAAGTAGAACATTCAAAGCTCTTTTATTGGATATCGAAGGCACCACAACGCCGATTTCATTTGTCACCGATGTCCTCTTCCCATATGCACAAGCGCACTACGCGAGCTACATCAATCAGAATTGGAACAACAGCTCTTTCGCTTCGTATAAGGAGGCCTTCGCTAAGGCAGATCAAGCTCTGGTCGCCGATCCGGAGACGCTCATCGCCTTCGTCTTGAAGAAACACACCTCGAATGAGAAACATACGGCGTTCAAGAGTCTTCAAGGAGCACTGTGGAAGTCAGGCTACGAAGATGGGTCAATCAAATCTATTGTATATCCAGACGTGCCCCGAAAGATTCAAGACTTATCAGAGTCGAAGATCGAAACGTACATTTATTCATCAGGATCCATTCCCGCCCAGAAACTCTTGTTCAAATATTCAGATCAAGGTGATTTGACGCCATCATTGAAGGGATACTACGATACATCGACAGCGGGTGCCAAGACTGCTGCTAGCTCATACTCGAAAATCGCCGAGTCTGTAGGACTAGACAGTGGAAGCTGGCTCTTCCTAAGCGACAATGTCAACGAAGTCAGAGCAGCACAGGAAGCAGGCATGCAGAGTTATATAGTCTATCGACCAGGCAATGCCGACCTAAGCGCCGAAGAGCGGGAGCAGCTCAAAGTGATTGAGTCTTTCGACGACATCTGAGAGAGTGGTTAACTCTTCACCTACGAGTGGCAGATCCATAATACACTGCTGAAACTAGAGCTTGGCAGCTGCCATCGGCGAAGCTTGTACAAGCCGGGAACCTGATCAATGAATAGTATCAGCATGCGACTGTCAGTACATCTCGGCGCCATACGTTATAGGCCAAATGCTCTTTTGTCTGACAACTGTTCTTGGGAGCGAATTGGATGAATTCAAAACCACACCGCTGGTTGAGCAGATAGTCAAACTCGAAAGCTCTTCTCAAGGAGTCCTGCGATGCTGATACATCATCTCATCAACCGAGAACTCCAGCAGGTACAACATATAATGAACATGAAATCCAACAATAAATTCCACTCTGAAGCTCAGGTCACGTGCGGATGAGCACGAGGCGCTGCGCATGCTGAGACTGAGACTTCATTGCGTGCGAGTCCGTTAGACATTGAGCCAAGAGAATCACTCATTGTACCCTGCCTACCACGTTTACCATTGATGCTGACCTGTCGTCTTGTCCATTATAGTATCATCCAGCACCACGAGCTCACCAGTGTATGAGGGCTCCAAGCGGGAACCGCCTCAGAAGACAACCAGTAGTCGACGAACTCGACCATCCAGGGGTGCTTCCTCCACTAGACCGACCATTCGATGCCATACTCGCTACAAGACCTCGCATTCCACGTTCACCAGCAGACTACCACCCGAACCGTCGACTCTTGAGCAACAACCACATCCTTGCGCTTCGTCGCACTTCCCGCACCTCGCGCGAACAAGTGAGTAGGAAAGTGACGGAAGATCACGGACTCTCCCCACAACCCATCAGGGTGGAACTACTCTCTTGCGATGGCGGAAGTCTGGATTTTGACGACTCGGGTCGGTATAATGCGGAAAACCTGCTGCAGGACAATGTTTCCGTATACTGCACCGCCAAACTTGAAAACGTCAATATTCTGCTGCGTGGTGCCGGCGCTCGACCATTCACGCTAAGTAAGATTGAGATTAAAGCACCGCAGAGGAGCTTCACTTCCCCCGTAAAGGACGGTCTCGTGTTTGTGAGTATGGATCGCATCAACGTGAGCGACTCCAAAATCTACGATCGTGATGCGGAAGAGTCGGATCTAGGCAGCGAAGCAGAATGCGCATCGGATCTACAGCGTCTCCTGGAAGGTCAAGAGTTATCCTGCACCACGACCAACCTCGAAGACGAATCCGTGCACAAGGACGTCGTTCGGCCACACGCTTACTTCGTGGTGGATGAACGATTAGGGTATGCCACTGTTCACTTTGAACCTGCCGTCAGTGCACGGTACGTTCACATCAAGTTGTTGTCTGGACAACCGTTCGATAGCTATCCCGGTAGATTCGAGCGGGACAATATCGATATACAGGCTATTTTATTATATGGCTATGGCAGGCGAGTGTTTCCCAGTTGTCAGATGCGATAGCTCGATTGACTGCTTACATTCATGATGTGAAGTGGAGTTTTATGAGGCAGTAAGGGGCAGGTATGGTTGTATGGATTCGGGCATTGGCGTAGCGCTGCGACTGCGTGTGTAGGGTTGTTCCTTTAGTGAACCAATTACCCTTTTGGTATTGTCAATATTCCTCAAGCAAATTCCTGATTTGGTCGTGCGATGTAGTGAATGAATCACTTGACGCAGTAGACACTGGACTTCTATGCGAATGATTTTCAACTTAGAGATACGTGTTCAACACTGGGAAAAGGTCACTGATGATAATAATGATGATGCTCTTTGTACTTTGAAACTACCATAATCCAGACGAATCAGTGCTCATCACCAGTCTCCTCCTCAGTCAAGACACTCACCAACTTGCCAACTCACACCCACAACAATGACGAGGTCACTTTATCGGTAGAGGTAATCGGCCCTCAAGTTGGCAGCACATTCCACCTCCCACTTGTCTCCATTGGCGAGTAACTTTTCCTTATTATACAACAACTCCTCGTGCGTCTCGGTAGAGTACTCGATATTCGGCGTCTCGACAATGGCGTCGACGGGACAGGACTCTTGGCAGTACCCGCAGTAAATACACTTTGTCATATCAATATCGTACCTCACCGTGCGTCTCGCCCCGTCCGCCCTTTCTTCCGCCTCGATCGTGATGGCTTGGGCTGGACACACGGCTTCGCATAGTTTACATGCGATGCAACGTTCCTCGCCGGACGGGTACCGACGCAGTGCGTGTTCCCCCCTGAATCGTGGTGAGATGGGGCCTTTTTCGTATGGGTAAAAGATTGTATATGGTGGTTTGAAGAATTGTTCCAGGACGACGTACATTCCCCTCAACATCTCCGTCATCAGAAAGTATGAACCTGCCTTGTCCAGCGCCGACCCTTGAGGTACCACCGACCTGCCCTGAGGTCTGAATGAGAGTGGAGGGGCGGCCGCTAGGGTGCGTGTCGTCGAAAGGAGGCGAGGTGTCTGTACACTTTGTCGCATGACCTGGGAGAGAGGTGACATTGTCTTTGCAATCATGGTGGGACGAAACATGACTTGACTGCAGCTGATCGTCAGAAGAAGATGAAGAAGAAGAGTGAGAAGCGTTATATGGAAGATCAAAGTCGTTCAGAAGTAATGTGGTGTTGGTCAGTGTAGGTTGTCGCCCTCACTCCCGATCGATTGATTCATCCAAGCAGAGCCGAAGTCCGTGGGTCAGACAAGAGCTGATTCAGACGCAATCTGATTGGCTGGACACAAGTTCTCTCGTAACTATCGTAATGCTGTTAGGACAAGTATCCGAGAATCACGCGAAGCTCTTGAGTGAGGAGTCAGTCCATCCTTCAAGCATTACAATGTCCAGCTTGTTCTTCAGCGGATTGGTCTATTTTGCTCATCATGTCATGACTCATTGGACTAATTAACTACTCCTGTGTATCCTCCTCATCATCATATCCGTGCTCAAATAAATAGTTGGCAGCAATCTCCTCATTCTTGTCGCAGGCAAAGTATGCCTGTACAACCATCTCTTGACTGAATCCCAACTGTTGAAGACGCTCAATTGCTGCATGCTCCTCTGGAGTGACTTGTATTTGTTGCGCTCCAGGAGGGAGAGCACCATCTTCACCACCAGCCAGTAATTCCAAAAACGCCTCAGGATTGCTAGTGATCAGCGACGCAAGCTGAGGATTCGAAGCGGCCAATTGCTGCAGAATAGGCTCGAGCATTTGCGGATTCGTCTGTACCACTTGCCTAAGCTGGTTGAACTGAGGATCATTGCGCAGGAAATCTAGCGGCGATTCTCCAGACGTTGGTGCAACTGCCCCTCCACCTTGCGATTGTTGTGCAGCCGCCTCAAAAAGATTGCCCGTACGTGCCGCTGGAGCAGGTTGTTCTTGTGATGGTTGACTGGGCTGGGAGGAAGGTGCTGGACTAGGAGTGGCCGGTGCCTGTTGCTGCTGTTGTGCTTGTGCTTGTTCACGTTGGATGTGCTCAGGTATGCCACTCAGCAGATATTCAACCGCTCGATCTGGATTGTTGAAGGCTGCTCTCATTGCCTTCTCCACCTCAGGCCGTTCGTAGCCCATTTCCATCAGCATGTTGATTGCAGACGTTCTCGCATTGCCAGCAGCAAACGCATTCGCATCGTTGAAGGCGCCTGAGCGGGTGTCATCCGTAGCTACCGAAGCAGCTGGAGCTGGAGCTGCTGCTTGTATCGGTGCTTGAGGTGTAGTGATTGGTAAAGGTGCGGGCGTCACAGGCACCTGAGTCGCTGGTACAGGTGTAGACGGCGCCTGCATAGGTGTGGCTACTTTGCTCGCGGCTTTAGGCTTCGACACCATACACACAATGAAATCCTTTTCCTTGATAGAATATGACTCGATGGTCTTGTCATCCGACAAGATCTTGCCTGAGTAGATTAACTTCTGAAGACTAGCTTCGAAACCTTGAGCAGCCTGAATCGCTTGTTTGACCTCGCCGACAGTTTGACTTGCGTCCACATCATCGAGCGTGAATGTTTCCTTCTTCGCTATGGTCTTGAAAGTCAGCTTCATGATATTTACGAACCCTGAAGGTACAATGACTCAATAGTACCAAGACCAGACGACCACTTCTGTGTGTGATGCTAGCAATGACGCTGGGGAAAGAAGTTGGCGAAGTGCTTGTGGCCGCGTGGAGCTCTGAACTGATTGAGAAACTTTAGGACGCGCCGCAATGGCTGGTGTGCACCAGATTGTGTTGCCCTGCTAAACAGCTGAACATGCTGATGGTCCTGTCACAACATGCTTGATAGACAAAGGAGAGCAACGAGGGGGATAAGGTACGATCGATGGTATTTTTCATTCTAGCTTAGCTAGTCTCGTCAAGGCATATGCAGCAACTCCAGGCTAGTTCTTCTTTGTCTTCTCACCCCACTCTTTCAGGGTCTCTGCTACAGCCGGTCGTGAGTTCAACTCGTCAGACCATCTCTTGACGTTGGGATACTTGGCCAAATCAATTTTGTCACCAAAGACTTTCAGTGCGAAAGAGTTCCATGGAACAAAGGATAGATCCCCAATGGTCAACTTTGTACCATTGCCGACCAAGTACTTCTGCTTTGCCAAGACATCCTCAAGGACTTGATGTACTCGAAGAATCTCGTTGGTGTATCGCTCAATGGCGGATGGAATCTTTTCCGAGTGGAAGAGAGTGAACCACGCAGCTTGTCCTGGTTCTGGTCAGTAGCTATCGAAGCTCATGCAGGACGTGTCCTTACCATAGTATGGTCCCTGTCCGGAAGACTGGAAGAAGAGCCAGGTGTTGAGAGAGGCCATCTCTTCGAGATTGCTCATCTCAATCGAAATCTTCTTGTCCTTGTCGTACTTACCGACCAAGTACAGAAGGATAGCGTTGGACTCCCAGATAGCCAAATCATTGTTTGAATGATCAATCTCATAAATTAGTTTTGGACGAGACCATCTCGACCTGTACTCACCAAAGTAGGGATTCGTCCATTTGGGTTGAACTTGGTGTGACTAGCATCCTTTTGTTCGCCCTTTTGAAAGTCAAGGTAAATTGACTCGTACTCGAGACCGAGTTCTTTTAGAACGATTGCAACTTTCCTGTGATGATTGGCTAAAGTGCAACATTGAGGCACAGGATTCTTACCAGCCATTGGGACCACCATTGTGAGTGTAGAGAGTGAATTGCTTAGCCATGCTGTGAATCAGTATGTCGGATGATAACGAGAGGATCTATGACTGTGAAGTGATATTAAGTACACAACGTAAGCACGATAGAGGAAGGGAAGGGAGGGGTGGTGATGGCAGAGTACGAGAGTGGGTGGAGACGAGGCCATGGAACTGGATAGAATCTATCAAAGGCGTGAATGTGTTGCTATGGACTCGTACCGCCTACGCAATCATGGAGTAGAATGGCGCTCTCTAAGCAAGAAATCACCAAGAAAAGCATCAGTGGCTCTCCCTTCCAAAGCACAGATTCACAACCACAAGCAACGATGATCAATCAATGTGGATCCGGCAGTTGGAGCCAGGCGGTGATCTCCCGAACCCAGAAATTCTCCGCATGATCACAATCACAAAAGCGATCAGTCCATACGGAACGGTGTACGAGCACCTGCACTCGTACTGGTGCCGCGATGAACTGTAGGCAAGAATCAAGAGTAGGCACGTACATCTAGGGTGACATTATTACGAACTACTATATAGCAATAAGGTTGATGGCTGACCGTGATTTTCTACTCCATCTGTTGTTGAACGTCTTTCGGGACTAGCTTTGCCGCTCCCGAATCAATGACCATTGCAGTAGGATTCTCGCCTGGCTTGGCTTTAGCAGTCGGGACTGCTTCGGCTCGAAGCTGAATCTTGCTCGTATACAGCATGCCCGGATAGACATCGCTCACAATCAGCAACTCAACCTCTGTGCCTGTGCATTCCTCTGGCACCCCGAGCTTTGTCACCGTCCTAGCGTGTGAAGTGAAGGACGCTCGTTTCAGTGCCAAAATCTCGTCATTCTCCTTATCGCACAGGAAAACGAACCATCCTTCCGTTTGTGCCTTCGGGAAAAATGGGGTATAAGCTCTAAAGTCTGGACCAAACGAATGTCCCTGCCTGTGAAGGTTGACATGTAGTGCAGTGGTGGAGACCTGGTCGGTGTGGACATTCATGATGGGAAGAGAAGAGCACACTTTGTAGAATTTGTCCAAAGCCTCACGCGCTATTCCAAATTGTCGTCCAAGATTGGTCATATCCTTCTTACTTTTCTGAGGAATATCAGAAAGACTGGTCTTTGATTTGACTGCTCGAGAAGCTTGCATGCCTGGCAGTATCATTAGTGGATTTGCATCGTCCCAGATAGCTTGCTTAATGCTGACCATGGTTTTTATCAGCATTAAAGTGGTCGACAGGCATCCTTGCTCTGCGGTTATGTCGATGTATGCCTGCAAAACTCGGATACTCTGATCCAGAACAGAGATTGTGTCGGTTATGTAGTCAGTGATTGGAAGAGAAATGCGTTCGAAATGCGCTTGCAACAATAAGAAAGCTTTGACTAATTTTGTTAGTGACTCCGCAGTTTGTTCGAGACAGAACATACCATGAGGATCGCCCATTGACAAATTGAAATCTTTGCCATTGTATCGGAGACTCTTGGCTAGCTCTGCGTTGACAAGGTCCTCATTGTGCCTTACAGGTTGTTCGTCAAATTCGGTCGCTTCAGACAGCCATCGTAGAGTTGACTCGAAATCTGCGTTTTCACAAGCTTTGGCGATGAAGTTTCTGACAGTCTTGTGCGAGAGGTAGTAGTACGAAGTGATCTTCCCAAGACTTGTAGGTGCTAGTCCTCCTTCCTTCGTTGTTTGTACACAATGAGACTTCTTCAATTCTTCAATCGCACCTTGTATCCACTCCGCCAGATAGGAGATCAACCCACTCGACGAGGTTTCTTCGAGTCCATAGTACGATGGGTTCTGTTGTATCCTCCTGAAGAAGTATGTCCCGGTAATGAAATCAAAGGCATCGTTCATCGATATTATCGTTCCAGCGGCGATCTCTGCACCCAAATGATCTGCAAGAACTGTATGTAAGGATGACTCAACAGGGAATCCAGAGTGTAGGAAATGTTTATAGAAAGCTTTCTTGTTGTCTTTCACGAAGATTCTGGCAATTCCATACGTGTCATATTGAGGTCGACCGGCTCGACCCAACATTTGCAGAACGTCGGTGAGATCCATGTCCTTATAGCCACCTAGCTTAGCGTCGAAGAATTCAGTGCCTTTGATAATCACCAAAGACGCAGGCGTGTTGACGCCCCATGCCAGAGTACTTGTGGCAACCAGAATCTGAATCTTCTGGTTGACAAAAAGTTCTTCAGACAAACGGCGATCCTCTTCTGTCAGACCAGCATGATGTAGAGCGATACCAAATTGAAGAGACAGCTTGAGACTTTCATCTTGTACCCGAGACAGTATCATCTCTAATTCATCTTCAGGCATGTGTAGAAATCGACGAGGATTGTCTTCCGAACCACAAAGCGTGATTAAATCTTGTGCTGTGAGACGAGTCTGTCGTCTTGAACTGACGAATACTAAGACTGGTTTCTCTGGTGCATGAGTCTTGATTGCGGCAAAGGCGGGTCGATTCATAGATGCCATACGTGGACAGTAAGCACGGCCAGGAAAAGCATCAATGTAGATTTCTACTGGTGCTGCATGTCGAAAGTTGAAAAGTCCGCCAGGTTTGATGTTGAGCCAATCAGCTAAATCTAGAGGATTGGCAACTGCTGTGCTGAGTCCGATGATTCTGACAGGCTTGTTAGTTTGGGAAGCTATGTAGTTCATGCGTGAAACAATAATTTCCAGAATCGGTCCTCGATCACCACCCAATAGATGAATCTCGTCTATTATAACTAATGAGACATCTTGCACGTATCCACGATTCTTCCAGCTTCGAGATATGCCATCCCATTTTTCTGGAGTTGTAATGATAATGTCTGCTGCGCGAATAGTAGATGTGTCTGGAGTGTTATCACCCGTGAGTTCGACTAATTTGCGGTTCATAGGACGTGTAAGTCGCGCCGTCCAGTCGGTAACTCTCTCACGCACGAGTGCTTTCATCGGCGCTATATATACAACCTTGCCCCTGGGGAATTTCTTGAAAGCCCACCATAAGGCCAGCTCAGCTGCTGTAGTCTTACCCGAACCTGTTGGTGCTCCAATAAGACAATTTTGATCTGTGTGGTACAACGCGTGGAAGTACTGGGTTTGTACTGGGTTGAAGTATAAGAAGCGTTGAGAACAGATGTTTTCTAAAACAGGATCCTTAAGTGCTGTAATCGGTAATGGTTGCAGATCCAGCAGTTCGGTCGCGGGATTTGCATCTCGCGGCAATACTAGATTTGAAAGTGAGATTGGTGTGACAGATTCCGAGCCCATCCACCGATCAGAGATGGCTCTGACATATATTTGTGATGGTATAGGATCAGCTAACGGAATGGTGAAGTTCATTTCTTGAACTTCCGTGGCTTTGCGCCTCGAGAGCAAAAACTGTTCTGAGTACAGAATTTCTGCACCTTCGTCGTCCTCAACCCAGATCCAGAACATCTCGGTATTGCCATGAAGTCTCTCATACCAGGTAAAGTCCGCAGTGATGAAGAGCTTGACCCGCAATACTTGTCTGGTCAGTGGAGCCACCTCATAATCAATATAGAGGATTGGGAAGTTGTCGACAGCATGCTTGATCTGTGTGCCCATCCGGGTGTGATTGACCATAGCGCCCATCTCTTTTGCATCCATTTCACGTAGCTGTTCCATGGTGGATGCGGTATGACGTTCTTCCAATTTCATAGTTATATCTCGTGGCAAACCCATTTGTCCTAAAGGATGCTCGAAAGACCACATTCTAACACTATCAGTAAGGAAACTTGACTGTGAGAACTTCTTCTGACCTCTTTTCCAGCATTTTACTGACTGTAAGTATCACTGATGCAGAAGGCCATGACCTGGAGAGTGCAATCTCGAACAATGCTCTGCAAACACGACTACCATTTGTTGCAACATAATTTGTGTCCGAGACGAGAGCAAAATCGTCTACAGACGCCCGAGATATGTATCCTTGCATTAGAATGTTCACTTTACCAGATGTGCTGGAAGCTTCCCCTTTGATTTGGCATGGTGAGCTGAATTGTTTCAGTTGGTCTAGTTCTTGTTGCTCCGTGTCTCGACTCTGCATCTGAGAGAACTCTGTAGCACTGGAGATCATGGCGAAGACATCGGCCTCAGACATTTTCGGCTTCATCATTTTGTTGAAGACGTCAATTGATTGATAACTTATGTAGAAGTTCGAAGCAATTCGCCCCAGATCCTTCGGTGTCAAAAAGTCTGTCCTTTCATCGAAGATGATCATTTGTGTCTTATGCAAGTATCTTGCCGCAGCCACAATCAGATCTCGACGACGACCGGCCAAGGAAGGGTCCTCCAATATCTCACCATTCTCTATCCCATATACACGAGGATTTTTCCTCATTCGGACGAAAAGGTACGTGTACGATAGCCAGGACACAGCTTCATCTACCTTAGTGACTGTGCCAAGTGAGATCTCGGCATTCAGGTTATCGATCAGTCGTTCTTGGAAACGGGATTCTATCGGATGTTGGGCAGTGATGGCAGCAGTATAATGCGCCAATTTGTCGTGAGAAGTGATAATATAACCAACACCGTGAGTCTCGAATTGTGGACGACCTGCTCGACCGAAGATTTGCAAAACATCAAGGACTCCGAGGTCCACGAAAGAACCTTTTTGAGGATCATATAATTGTGTTCCTCGAATGACGACAGCATATGCCGGCAGGTTCACTCCCCATGCAAGCGTGGCTGTACAGCACAGCACCTTGAGCAGACCATTTCCGAAATACTTCTCCATCATGTTCCGATCTGATCGAAGCATGCCTGCATGATGGATGCCAAATCCTTTCACAAAAAGTTCACGCATTTCTTTGTTCCGTGATTTAGAAATGTCCTTTTTTCCAAGTTCGATCTGTGGATGCTCGAAAGGGTCGAATAGATCGGCATCCTGGGCATCGACTGCCATATCTAGTAGAGTCTGCGCAGTCTTGACGGTAGCCTTGCGAGCGTGAACGAAGACCATGACTTGATGTCCTTCCCTAGCAAGTTCCTGTACTTGCTTGAAGGTGGCCTTGTCTAAATTGTCATTCGATGTGCGCGATCCTGCTTTCCCCTTTACTCCAAGGAAATGCTGCTCGAGTCCCACAGGTCTAAAAGCAGATGAGAAGTAAAAGAGTCCAACATATCGGTTGACCTTAAGGAAATCGGCCACGTCAAGATAGTTTGGAAGGGTGGCAGACAGACCGACAATCCTTACCATAGACTGAGAAGCTTCGACATAACGCAAAGTTCTACCAACGAGCGATTCGATGACGGCACCACGCTCATCGTGTAACATATGGACTTCATCAAAGATCAACAATCGGACTTTCTGCACTAATTCGACGTCTCCAGTCATCCCTTTACGCGTCACTACATCCCATTTCTCAGGTGTTGTGACTAGAATCTGTGTTTGCTGAATCTCAAGTTTTGTCAATTGCATATCTCCTGTCAGCTCACGACAGGAAATGCCGAGCCAGCTAAGCTTTTTCGAGAACTTTTGTACAATTTCAGCGGCTAATGCCTTCATCGGTGCGACATAAACGATCTTAAAATCCTGCTTGGCGACAACATAGCTTCCAGCTTGAGGCTCTTGATGTGGATTCGGGGAGCAATAGGATGCGATCGTCTGAAGAATTGTGAGCATGGCTACATCTGTCTTTCCTGCTCCAGTAGGAGCGCAAATGAGCATATTCTCGTTCGTGTTGTAAGCCACAGGAAAGACCAAAGACTGAATCCTGTTGAGAGACTTGTAACCACGAAAGGTGTTGGAGCACAAAGTGTCCAGATGGTCAATGAGTTTTGGCTCTTCTCCCAGCATTGGCGGCACACTTCGAGCGGGAGGAACTGATATCTCTTCATAATAATCATGCTCCTCCCTGATGGAGCCTTCAGGTAAAGAATACTTGGAGCCATACATGCTTAGAGAGAGCCCGGTCGATGCGCCATAGACATGGGGGTACTGCTCTTGTTCGAAGACCTTCCGTTCACCAGTGAAGAGAGGTCGTTTGCTGTTTTGCTCGAGCTGCCTTTGACGTTGATCTCGTGTCATCAGTCCATCTAATGCATTGTGATGTGATTCTGAGAGGCCTGGAACTGTGGTACGCATACTTTGTGCTTGCTGAAGAGACACAGCGAAAAGACTTCTATCATTGATCAATCTTGACACCTGATCGAGATCGCCATAGCCCAGTAGATCAAGGAGGGACATTTGCAAATCGTCGTCGGAAATTGAAGAGACGAGCAATTGGCCGATTTCAGAGAACAGAGACTCGGCATTGATTGCGTGCTCGTCGACAGCTTGCCGCTGACAGAAAGCTCTTAGCCAAGAAATGTTCGAATTGATTGAGTTCTCCATAGAATCAGGTATAGTCCCTGTGATCTGTTCGAAAGATGAATCACTAGAAAATGTGTCCGCCTCGTCATCTGAAGAATCGTAGCCTGCACTGTCGTCATCGTTGTAGCTAATGTCAGTGCCGTAAGGTTCGTCAGAGAGTGCGGCTTCATTGATAGACAACAAGCTTTTTTGCATCTCCTCAACTTGAGCCAAGAAAGAGGCCAAGGATGATGCGGTATCATCGTCGCCATGGCCAATTGATTCCATGTCGAGTTCAGGAGCAGCCCAGACGTATGCTCTCTGAAGCTTGCGATTTCGCAGATAAAGCTGGCCAGGAAGGACTGTTGCGAAGCTACAACACGAACAAATATATACATGCATATGCATATGAACTTTATCCTCGAATTATGTAGAGACGTCAATCTTGCTGATGGTGGCAGTGTGGCATTCGGGTATATCTGCGCCACATGTAAATGTGGAGTAAGCCTCTTCTTGATTCACTTCATCTGCTTACAACTGCATTTGCAATTGATTGCAACTCATTCTCTGAACACATCAACCTTAAGCTTGACTATGAAATTGTGCATCAGCAGGCCCACATCAGCAGTACTAGTGGGCACACTCTTCAGATTTTCATAAGACGTAGTTTCCGACTCTGAACGTTCAAGTTGTCCCTTTATCTCGGTCAATTTGGATAGTGGCTCAATGCCGGCCAGTATTTTGCTGGAAGGTAAGAGGTCTTGCGCTAAAATTCGAAATGTGATCACTCAAGGGTGTTTCAATTCAGACCATGGCGCACGGGCACGAACTGTGCTTGTCATACTAGTCCGCAAGGTATGGGAGACGACAGTGTCCGACTATGTAGATGTAAACTATGACACCGAATTGAGTGCTGTGCTCCAATTTTCCTCCCAACATGAAAGTTAATTCATTGTCAGCGTGGAGCTGATCTGTTATTCATGGACAGTCGGTAAGCTCAGTCCTGAGACGCTGCGAGTACCGAGGGCTTCTCTCTCTATCGAACCATTCATCAAGCATCTCAGCTAAAGGTCGTGACTTTGTAGGGATATTCGAAAGGAGTATCCTTACGGCGCCCTGGTCCAATTAGCATCATGTGAACAATTCGCGGATGAGTTCTTACAGAGCTTGCGCCTCTTCTTCGAGACTACGTGCTCTACAAATTGTTCGACACAATTATCTCTCTTCCAAGCACGTATGAATGACGGGTCCCACAGCTCACTAGCAATGCCCAAATCCTTGCAACATCGCATCAACGCATTTGATTTGCAGCCTTCAGTGGCCGTGGCGATGCCTTCCGGACCAAAGTAGTCTTGCTCACCTCGAGCGACGGAGACCAAACGACCATGACAGATCAAAGCGTACTCTCGTGACACCGACTTCTCCGTCACAAATGTTTCTCCCCTAGGCGCCAGACCCCAACCTCCTGGTCCAAATGCCTTGTTGAGTATTCTTCTGTACTTGATTTCTGGCAGGTATAGAAGACCATCTGGCTTGATCTCAATTGAATCCGGGTCCAATTCTGCCATCAGTGTATCTGCAATCTCAGAGGTAAAAGGAGTCGAAGACAAGCCATGGAAAGACCGAGACCAATCCACCGCGCCCGTCGCTATCGGGAGGGGATCCTCTGGAAGCACATCGTTGAGTTGTTTCGGAGCTATGCTGGTCTCCTCCTGTTCAGGCTCGAAGCTGTTCGATGTGGAGGCATAACGGATTGGCAACCGGGCCGCCAAGGTGTTGCGAACAGGCGCTCGAGCGCAACGTAGAGTTGGTCGTAAGAGAGACATGACACAAGGGAACGAAAGAGAACTCCTACTTGCTGACAATCCAAAAGCCTGTGATGTGCCTGATCCTAGGCCTGTGCTTCAGAAATGGGATCAAAGTCGCAGTAGTCATCAAAAGGGCTTGATGAGATGAGGTTTCAGTGGCGGTGCGTCATGCAATTCCTTGCACGGGGAAACCTTCAACGCCCTCCTGATCATGATCAGTTGATCACTGTGAAGTGATCACTCGCAGCCGCCATAGCCATGGCATCAATTGCATAATATTATCAATCTATCTGCTGGCAATGGTCACCATAAGTATTGGTCGTGATCCTGGTCATCGCAGTCACTGAATCTTGCAATCTGTGACGACTTTCGATCATGTTTGATTTACTTGGAGTCTTGGCAATAATTGTGCAAAAAGGTGTTATCGTGAAAAGCAATCAAATAGCACATTATAGTGTTTCCCGCCAATGATATAGTGGTCAAAAGCTGGATCTGACATGTTACCGGTTTTGCAGTGCTGCATAGGAAATCGATGCGAAATCTTAAGCCATATAGGAACCTTCCTCCTTTTCCTGGACATCGTTCATTGTTCAAGATTAGCTCTAGCTGGAAGCCCACACATCTCAGCAAGCTTGTCGTGACAAGGTTTTGACAGACTAGCAGGTGTTGTAGTATCAACAAACTATGTCGGCAAGGACCCCTGCTGAACGTTCACTTGTAGAGAAAGCTCGAATTCTTGTCGAAGAACGTCGTAAACACTGGCACAATGCAGATCCTCGCGGTATTGCTGGCAGAGCCCTCAATGTGTAAGTGGCACTCTAGTTTTGGCCGTCCGTTACACTAATGCTCACAGTTTTTCGCAGATGAACTCCAATAATTTTCACCTCATTTTCGAATTGATACAAAATGCTGATGGTCAGTACAAATTAACAATCACTCATGCAAATCTCATCATTGCAGATGTGACCTATCCTGGGAACTCCATCCCCACGCTTAAGATCGATCTATCCTTTGAGAACAAGCTTGTGTTTGAAGGCAATCAGATACCCTTTACTGAGAAGAACTTCAACGCTCTTTGTGATGCCGGCCTGAGTTCGAAGAAAGGCGACGCAGAAACTACTGGAGAAAAGGGCCTTGGCTTTAAATCAGTTTTCAAAGTTTGTGATGCAGTTTTCATTCGGTCTGCTGGACTTTCATTCTCTTTAAGTCGTGAGGGACTAGGAATGGTCCAGCCTACTTGGGTAGAGGACACTGATTTTCCGATTCCGGTAGAAAAGTTGATGTTTCAATGGACCTACATCGTCCTTGTTCTCTCTAATAATAGCATTTTCAAGCCACATATGAAAGCGAAACTCCTAAAAGACATCAGAAGCATGTCCGCACAAACGGTACTATTTCTGAGGAAATTAGCTGTTATTCGAATTCTGGATCGAAATGGTTGGCAGCGCCAGGTCATCAAAGAGACTAGTGCTCCGGATAACCCTACAATGAAGGAACTGAGAGTCGTACTTTCACCTGGCAGTGCTTCGGAGTCCAAAGAGATAAAGTCTTTCTTCGTTGTCCATGAATACAATATCGGAAAAATGCCTGTGGAAGAAAAGAGGTGTAATCAAGCAACGACCGTCGTACAGTTCGCTTTCCCGTGTGAGCAGACAAAAGGACATTGGTCGCCTCGAACAGACTCACAGAGCTCTTTGAAAATATTCGCCTTCTTGCCACTATGCGAGTCTCCTTTCAAATTCTCTATCAATGCGGATTGGGTTACGGCGACGAATCGAGAGGACTTCTTACACGACAATGACTGGAACTCTCGGATCCTGGACGAGCTTCCGAAGCTTTTTCGCAGGAGTATCAAAACTTTTATCAATAGTCATCCACAAGATCTACGCTTCTCTTGTTTGCGCTGGATTCCTGGAAGCAATGCACCAAAGGGAGCCAAGACGACAGACAGACATGTTGAATGTGCAGCCGGTATGTTCAGGCCAGTAGCTTGGGATATCGTCTCTCTTTTGCAGGATTCTAAGTGCGTTGTTGCTACCGATCTGACAATTGTGAAGCCACCAGAATGTCTTGCTTTGCGTTCTGAGTTCAGTTTTAAAGGACGTCCAATCCTCTCACTTCCCAATCAAATCTTTGCTCACAAGAGCTACACCGAAGAAGACTTTGCGCATTTGAGGACCCTGGGATGCATGGCGTTCGGCAAACAGAATTTCTTGGATAGTAGTGAACACTTGTCCGATGACGACCTTCTGGCAAGATTTAGAGAGCATGGAACGTAAGTACATGGACATGTCATTGACATAATTGATTGTGTAGGGCTTGGTTCGTCTCCTTATACAAAGCTCTGGCCAGTCAAAGCCGATGGACGGATAGACAACTGACGAGATTTCGAATGCTCTCACTCGTTCCAAGTACAGATGTAGCCTCGAACTCAAAAAATGTACTCAAGCGTCCCATGGACGAAAGCCTCTTTCTGCCGTCCAACATTCCTGAATTGCAGCAGACCTTTGCAGAACTAGACCCTGATATTTTTCTCGTGAATTTGAACACTTCGATCGGTAGTGCCGAGGTCGAGAAATTTCTCATAGAGAAATTACAGATCAAGGATGCGACGATAGAAAATATCTCAAGATTCTTGACCTCCATTCATCAAAGAGCAGCAACGAGCGATGTCGTCAGAAGTTGTCCGCAAATTATCAAGCATATGACATTCTGGAACAGATTCCGCGCAGAGGTAGACTTCACCAACTGTGTGTGTCCGAACATGAGTATCAACACCACGACTGGGAGACTCAAGCCGCTAAAGAGAACACTTCATGATCCTTTTGGTGTTCTGGAGAGCATCTTTTGTGGCTGGGCAGATGTCTTCTTCTTGAACAAAGATCTGGCATCGAATCAGAGGCTCTTACAATTCCTCTTTGAATGTGGGCTATCCGTACTGCCATCATTAGGATCTGCTCCGTTATTATATCTCACGTCCAAACAAGAAACGGCTCTGTCATTTTTGGAGCTCTTGCGGAAGTATAACCAAGAAGACCCAACTCATATCGGAGACACTCTTCCTGACGGTCCGAGAATTGTCGAACGTTATCTTGAGGATAAAACCTTTGTTACTCGAATGAGCAACCTGAAATGTCTATGCAAGGACGGGACATATCGAAGATTACAGGATACCTTGTTTGAGTCTAGAGCTCTCCAGAATGAGATCGATTCAGCGTTGTTCCTAAAGCTAGATTCGAGGCATGAGAAATCCTATCGAAAGATTCTGAAGCGCTTTGGAGTCAGATTTGACCTTGACCTGCAGCACAGGCTGAAAGTGCTGGAATCTCTGAGCGACGAAGGTTGTACTGATCTTACTACCATTGTACAAGCATACAAAGCCTTGGAAAAGGAGCTGCGCAAACCCCAGACTCCAGATGCAGAGATCAAGAAGGCGTTCGAGGCAAAACCCTTACTGTTCAGACCCACCGACAATACTTGGATCAAACTAGATCGAAATGTTTACTGGGCGATTTCCTCGAATCTCAATCTTTCGACTGAGGACATCGCGACCGAATTCCTCCTGAACAGACATTATGATGAACTCAAGGGATTGTTTCATGTCAAGCTCGATATAGTCAACTTCGAACTGCGCGACACAAAAAAGCTGATCGAGCCCCGAGTAAGCGCAGCTGGCACGAACACCAATATCTCCGAGTCTTTCCGAGGACTTTTGCATAACTTGTTCGAGCGCTATTCGCGTTGGCTCGTTCTAAACACAGGCCATGAAGATACTTGGCTCCTGGAGATTCTATCCTTGCCGGTCTTCTTGTCTCACGGGCGATTGCTCAAGAACGACGGTTTCTTGTTCTTCCCGGACGAATTTGAGATTGGCAAGAAGCTTGCAGACAAAGGTGTCCAGGTTCTTGAGCTCGCGGAAAGTGACATACCCATCTGGCGCACAATAGTCCTGTTCATCAATGAGAAGTGCCCAGACACTCCAATTAGATCAGTGTCTAACATGGTCGTGAGGGATCAAGTGGCAGTTGGAGAACGCTTATATGATGAGAGGCAGAGCTCGACATTGCGAGACCACGTACCTGATATTGTTCGTTACATTTTTCACAGAGGCGGTAGACTTGCCGCGGAAGATACGATAGAGCGCTTGAGTGCTTGTTCGATATACACAGTGGATTCTGTTTTCGAAACGATCTATCTGGAAGTAGAAGGTATGCCGCGTGTGGAATTGGACGCAGTGCCTGTAAGCTGCATGATCGAGAAAACTTCAGCGACAACTAGAATTCTTCTTTCGAGCGATAATTTAGATCTATCCAGGTCCATTGAGAATCAGATCCTCTTATTGACTGATCTCAAAAAATACTTGGGCCAAGAAAATGACTTTCGAGAATTCTTGGTCTTGATCTGGCAGAAATCCCGAGCTGCAATTGATCACTATATGAAAGTCAGGAGCATTAGCGCCATACCCATTGATCTCGCGGAGAGTGTGACAAACATGTTGCTCGCAGATCAGAGACAAGTCAACGAGCTTGTTGCAATTTCTGAACAACAAGAAACCATTGTTTTGACCGAGATACAGCAAGCCTCGTCGGCTGAATGCAATCATCAGGGCAAGCTCAGCGCTACACTTGAGGAACAGATACAAAGTACTGCAGAGGTCGAGTTAACGGGAAGTGATACAATATCCAATCATGAAAGCGAAGAGCAGGATGAAATAGGCTCTCGCAATGAGCCTCTGTTTCGACCAGCTGATGATTGTGAATCTGATGAGGATACTGCCAACGGCAATGGTCGTCATAATATACCTCGAGTCGAAGATGAGGACAACAACGACGATAGTTTCGCTGCGCAAGGTCTTCAGTGTGCAGACGAAACATCAGATGCTGATAGAGAAAGTGTTGAAGGACAACAGACGCATCTGGTAGGCCTGATGAATCCGGACCAAGAAATGAGGCAGGACGATCATGCCGAGCCAGAAGAAGAGGATATGGCATCGACTATGGACGCAGATCGGCATCACGCCAACGAAACGAATCTTCTCGTGAATAGAGACGGAGACAAAAGCGAAGGCGAAGAAGTGGGACCAGGCTATGACAGTCTAGTGTCGAACGACATGTCAGAGGCACTGGACGGCCAAGAAACCATGGAGGATTTAAGACGTGGTCGTTGTGTGTCCCGATACTCGACGCCCGAGTTGGAAGATCGGCCTGCGAAGAGACAAAAGTTTGCCAACGACGATGCCTCAGAGAACATTTTTGATCGTCTCAGAAACACAAGATACACTGTCGAGCAAGGTCTCCTGTGTTTGGAAAGCAATACTGACCTTATAGAGGCAGCGGTTTACGCCGAATTGTACGGATGTTTTGAGAACATTCGAGATCTGTCCGGTCTTGTGGAACAAGACATCCAGACGGCCTATCCAGGAGAGTAGTCGAGAAAGAATGAAATTGAACTCGATGTGCGATGGAACTGTCCTTTGACTTAAGCTTGCAGGGAAGCGCTAGATCCCATCAAGCTTGATCACAAGCAATACGCGTGAGCTGTCGAGCAGCCAATTTTCATTTTTAGAAGCCAGGAAAATTACCCCACAAATCTTGCTGCTGCAGCTGCTGTTGACGTAATTTCAGATTCAATCTGAAGATCTAGTCATTCATAAGTACCGGTACAGCTGCAGCTACTGGAGCCAGTCGCATCTGACACTAGATCAGTATATTCAGCGTCCATCCGTTCTCTTTGTACAAAAGCCATCTTGTCATCGAATTGAGACCCTGCCGAGATCGTCGCGTTCACTATGACTTCCCTCTACACAACTCTAAAAAATGGTTGCAAAATCCCAACTGTAGGTTTTGGTTGCTATACCATTACAGGCGCAGAAGCAATCGACGTGTTCACAAAGGCAGCAAAATGTGGCTACAGACAATTCGACTGTGCAAGCATGTACAAGAACGAGAAGGAAGTAGGGACTGCAATCTCCAATGTTATGAGATCGGATGGCATCCCTAGAAGTGAGTTCTTTTACACCACAAAAGCATGGACTTCTGAGCAAGGCACACAACTGGGCAGCAACATTGACAAAGCAATAGACAGATGTGGACTAGGCTATATAGATCTCATGCTACTACATTGGCCATCACCAGACAGGAAGATCAGGGAAGACAGCTGGAAGGCTCTCGCAACTGCTGTGAAGGAGGGCAAACTGAAGCAAGCGGGAGTTTCCAACTACAACAAATCCCAGATTGAGGAGATATACGCCTTACAAACAGGAGTCGATCCAGTCATAAATCAGATAGAGATCAATCCGTGGGTACAGGACACAAAAACTATAGAGTATTGCCAAGAAGAGAATATCGTGCTGCAAGCTTACGGACCACTCGCTCGAGCTAGCAATCTCGATGATGCTATACTGAAGCAGGTAGCGGCTGATGTGTCGAGAACTCCAGCTCAAGTTCTGGTCAGATGGTCGGTGCAGAAAGGTTATGTGCCTCTGCCAAAGTCCAGTAACGCGGAGCGTATGCAGAAGAACCTCGACATCGAAGGCTTCAAACTCAGCAGGGAACAGATGCAGACACTAGACAGTCTGGCGAGGAAGTAATGTAAACAAGATCGAGACTCAACAGGAACATCATGTCGAGCTCGTCTGTCTGCTAGAAAGACAGTACTTGCAGATGTCAGCCCTGCAAGCCCCGCTTGAATTCACCAAGATAGTAGTAATAGTTCATTGTGTCTATGCTTCGTCTGGCTATCATTTACACGCTAAATCGACGCGATGAACAAAAGCTTGTTCAGATTGTGATGCTTGCCCTCATCCAGTCAACTTCTTCAGCCGTTCATGTAATTGGTCTTCCTGTCGCTCCCCAACTGTGTTTCTGGGCACTTCATGCGCCAGGTCTTGCTTCAATTCCAATCCTGCCTCATCTGCTACCTTACTCATCAAGGCATCGACCTCATCCGTTGGCATGCCAGTGGCTGTCGTACCATTCATTGCTCCTTCCATATAGCCCGCTTGCACATCCAAATCTTCGAATTGCGTCTCAAACTTCTCCATGACCATGCTGATTTGTTCTAGATTCATGGAAGCCATCGCTCGATCCATGCCCTTGACCACTTGTCCCATATTCCTGGTGACACTACGCATCGTCACAGCAGTCTGCACCTTCGAAGCGACCGCATCAATGCGCGCAGAGAGTCTGAGTAGATTGATCTGTTCTTGTTGTTTCCTGATCGCTATTTCTGCGTGTATGCGAGCGATATCGTTATTTCC
Source organism: Taphrina wiesneri (assembly GCA_005281515.1). Classification (NCBI taxonomy): domain Eukaryota; kingdom Fungi; phylum Ascomycota; class Taphrinomycetes; order Taphrinales; family Taphrinaceae; genus Taphrina; species Taphrina wiesneri. The sequence continues at coordinate 111,899 of RHGK01000012.1, forward strand.
ATCTTTTATAGCTTTCGAGACCGCTCCTGTCTCCTGTTTGTGCTCTTTTGCAGATTTCGTAGACTGTTTTTTGAGAAGCTTGGCTGTCAATTTCAGCTGGAACAAGCTGTTTTCCAGACCGGACATTGAGTTGGTCGCAAGTAATGAACGCCTCTTAGGTCTAAGATGTGTAGACCAACGACAATACGGAAATCGCGAGCGTGATGCCAAGTCGTTGAAGAAGTATAGATACTGTAGTACCGAGTCTGTTTACGCAGGTACATGTACGTAAATGGATGACTGGGCTTATGGAGATGGAGGACGAGTGTAGATGCTCCACATGCGCAATCGTACAGTTACTCAGTATACGACAGAGATCTGCCACAAGCTTGAAGCGGCTGAATGAGGATCTCCTACGTAATGTTCCACACTATCCTTCAAAGTCAAAAATGTGCTTCACCATCTGGTTATTTTGACATGTTTTCACTAGCGACCACTTGACTACACCACAGCTACACAGCAGCAATGTACGAGCGCTGATCCTTCATCGGTCTTAGTATCACCAGCAGTCCATTGAGTTCGGAAAATGTCCGCCGACATTGAAGGCAGCGGTGTCTCGGAGTTGGACGCTCTGGGCGTAAACATTGTCTCTCAAGATGCTCTGGAGCGTACTGTTGCTAAACAAGCTGACTTCATGATGAATGCTCGCGAGGATGAGTTGGACTCGAAGCGACTGGAGAAGAGTCTGAAAGAGCAAAGTACTCTCGAGAAGAAAATTCAAATCATAAATGACAGACTTGTGAGTATGGGCACAACTGTAAGTATGAAGACAACGCTTCGTGGTCAATTGCCAGCTTTAAACGATGCTATACGTGCCATACAATCCGACATTGTTGACATACAGGGTCGAATTGAGGACAGATCTATTCCTAAGCAATCAGTAGGTGGTGCTCCTGCAGCTCCTGCAGAGGAGGGACAACCAGAACGCCTAGACAATGAAACGCAACGAGAGTACTTGATCAGGACCGGCAAAATCACTCCATTCTCAAACATAAGTGGCTTAGAACGATCAAATACACTTGAAGAGCCTTTAGATCCTGAGATAAGGCCGACGGAAGCGGAAGAGCAGGCCACAAGATCGAATCTTTCGCATCAGCATCTAAGGCAACCAGGGTTCCAGACTGTCAATAACAAACCTGTGAAAGAGGAAGATGCAGACGTTCGGAGCATGCCGCAGAAAGATTCTGACACACCAGTCGTGGACGGAACTACGGAGCTGCAACACATGTTCGATGACGAGGTCGAAATGGAGTCAGATGCGGCTATGGCAGCTCGTTTACAGGCAGAATACAATACTCCGGTAACGAGGAAACGGAAAAGAGCGACTGTAAAACAGGAAACAGTATCGGATGAGGACGAGGACGAGTACCAAGCTTCCAAGCACTCGGGTTCAGAGGAGTCTATGGATTCTGAAGATTCTACTACTTTGAGCCCTCAGCGACGCCGGACGATCAGACAGCAGACTACTCGTGTTGAAAGTACTTCAGCAAAACGAAATAAGGCAAGAACAGCGCATCAAAATCTGACAAAGGAAGACGAAGATGATACGTTCGTCGATGGAACCGATGTTGAAGAGGAAGCTCTGGTGGATGTCGATGATGGTAATGAAGCTCGATATGTATCACGTCTATCCAAATGGATAAAAGACAGATCTAAGGCAAGGAGAGCTGCCCAAAAGGAATCTCATGATAGTGGAGTTGACGAAGCAGAGGTCGAAGACTACCCTGATCTCACCCAACGAGAAGCCCAGTCAGATCACCCAACTGAGAAGTCCTTGGAATTTTCGGGAGGATTTCGTGTACCTGGGGATATCCATCCCTCCTTGTTTGACTATCAGAAGACCTGTGTGCAGTGGCTTTGGGAGCTTCATTCACAAGGCTGTGGAGGTATCATCGGAGACGAAATGGGACTTGGCAAAACGGTGCAGATCATATCATTCCTAGCAGGCCTGCACCATTCCAAAATTCTACGGGGCCCGGTACTCATTGTAGCTCCAGCCACGGTGATGAAGATGTGGGTGAAAGAGTTTCATAAATGGTGGCCACCTCTACGTGTATGCATTTTACATTCGTCAGGCGAGGCATCAAAATCAGGCTCTATGCGCAAAGCTGCGCGGGAAATTGTCGATAAGGTAGTCTCTGAAGGTCATGTCCTCGTCACTACTTACTCAGGGCTGACAACCTATCAAGAAATCATGAATCCTGTAGAATGGAGCTATGCCGTGCTTGACGAGGGGCACAAGATTCGTAATCCAGATGCTGAAGTTTCCCTAGCGGCTAAGCAACTCAAAACAGTTCATCGTATCATTCTTTCAGGTACGCCGATCCAGAACAATCTCACGGAGCTCTGGAGTCTGTTCGACTTTGTCTTTCCAGGCCGTCTTGGAACACTGCCAATTTTCCAAACACAATTCGCCTTGCCAATCAATATTGGCGGTTATGCAAACGCATCTAATGTACAAGTACAAACTGCATATAAATGTGCTTGTGTCTTGCGAGACTTAATCAACCCTTATCTTCTTCGCAGAATGAAAGCAGATGTAGCTGCAGATCTGCCGAAAAAATCGGAACAAGTTCTCTTCTGCAAGCTTACCGACCAGCAACGAGAAGAGTATGAGATCTTTTTGGCGAGTGGCGACATGGACTCTATCCTCAATGGTAAAAGACAGGTCTTATATGGAGTTGACGTTCTTCGCAAGATCTGCAACCATCCTGATTTGACTCAACGGGATGTGCTGCTGCAAAAGAAAGGTTACAATTTCGGTGATCCGAGCAAGAGCGGGAAAATGGTCGTGGTCAAGGCACTTCTGGAACTATGGAAAAATCAAGGCCACCGAACTCTCCTCTTTACACAAGGCAGACAAATGCTAGACATCCTGCAGAAGTATGTGTCGAGTCTGGAGTCATTCAGATCTTTGCGCATGGATGGCACAACGCCCATTTCACAACGCCAGGTACTGGTCGATGAATTCAACAATGATACTCGAGTCGATGTGTTTCTTCTCACCACTCGTGTCGGTGGTCTCGGTGTGAATCTAACAGGTGCCGATAGGGTCATTATTTTCGATCCTGACTGGAACCCTTCCACGGACGTGCAAGCTAGAGAGCGCGCGTGGAGACTGGGTCAAACACGAGAAGTGACTATCTACCGTCTCATGACTTCTGGCACCATAGAAGAAAAGATCTATCACAGACAGATTTTCAAGCAGTTCTTGACAAACAAAATTTTGCGTGACCCGAAGCAGCGAAGGTTCTTCAAGATGAATGACCTGCACGATCTTTTCACCTTGGGCTCAGAAAATGTGGATGGTACTGAGACTGGTGACATGTTCCTTGGCACAGAGACTACATACAGAAAGACAGATCCACGCAACGAAAATGGCAATGGCAAAGGAGCAGCATCGCAAAGAAAGAAACGAAAAGATAATGGAGACGACCCAACAGCATTGACACAAATTGGAGGGGTCGCAGGATTGGAAACATTCGGCAATCCGGAGGCCGAGCAGCAGACTGGTGATCAGAATGTATTGGAATCCATCTTTAGCAAATCTGGTGTGCAATCCACTCTTCAGCACGACCAGATCATGGATGCCGCTCGTCCAGAAATTCTGTTAGTGGACCGAGAGGCGGACAGAGTGGCCAAGGCTGCAGCGGCTGCGCTGAAACAATCAAGGAGAGAAGCCCAGAGAAATCCCATTGGCACGCCAACATTTACCGGTCGCTTTGGAGGAGCGAGTGTGCAGGGACGCAACAGACAAGGGATAAGCTCTGCCAGTCTGTTGGCCGGTATGGCGCATCGCAACGATCAAGAAGACGGTCCCGCCAGTGTCACAATCTCGGGACTTAGTGATCCTGGTCGAGCTGCTTTGATCAAACGAATTGCCGATTTTCTACTGCGACATGGGCGCGAAGGCGTGCCCAGCCAGAGCATCGTAGACAATTTCAGTGTAAATATTGAGGGACTGGAGGAGGTTGCTTTGTTCAAAAGCATGTTGCGACAAGTAGCGACTTTCAGTAAAGCTACCAAGAAATGGGTAATAAAGGAGGAGTTTATGTAGCCATGGCGATCCGCAGCAGCTCAGGCTGCGAAAGCATTTGATAGAAGTGTAAGATACAATGATTGGATTCTCTGGAGTTGGCAGTACATTGAACCTCAGTTTGTTGGTTGTGCGCTGCGGTACTTTCCAGTGGACGATTTCACTTGATCGCTTTTTGCTCCAGACCCACTGCCGACATTTAGCCTTTAGAAAGACGCGCTAATTCGCGTCGCGCATGCGCAAGCGTTGGCGCATTTGTATCTGCTCGTCATCAAGAACAGAGATACATAACAGGTTTGCCTCGAGTCCAGAGACAGTCGGCTCGATTATGGACGATATTTTTGCCATAGACGATGCTCAGGTTGACATAGTGAGGAGGAATCAAGGACTAGACGAAAACGCCTTCGACATTGATGATGTGGATGAGTACATGGTGCCCGACAGAACAATAGCAGCCAGGAACGAGACGACTGGCACAACGAACGATAAAGAAGATTACAATTTTGATTACATCTCAGCTCGACCAAGAGTCAGAGAACCTGTCGTTGAGCCATTCGATCTGGGTCTCGACGATGAAGTTGTGATCAAACGGAGGGCACCACAAGCCAAGCTTGACGACGAAAGACTTCTGGGACCTCTAGGCATACCAAAAATTAGGGACGATCTGCGAAAGAAGATTCGGTTCCGTGGTAAAGGACACGAGTTGCATGATTTAGGCAAATTTATCGAAATGTATCAGTTCTGGGCACATGATTTGTTTCCAAAGGCAAAGTTTAGGGACGCCCTCAAAATGATCAGCAAGGTTGGCAAGACCAAGAAAATGAAAGCCCAAAGACGTCAAATGATCAACGACATGTTGCCACGACCCGAATACGAAGAGCCTAGTAGCGACGAGGACGACTTGGAGATTGCTGCGCCTAAAGTGACTACGAGCACAAATCAGACTGTATCCATGACGGCGAATAGCACAGTGGCCGTGCCAGAGGAGTACGGAGCGGACTTTGACATGTCTGACTTTGAGGAAACTTTCGTTCATAGCAAAACAAGCGCCAGACCTGCTCAGGGTGCTCAGGGTATAGCTAATGACATCCCGGACGAGATGCCCATGGATGAAGTGAATGATCTGGACGACGCCGACGCTCTAGAGGCTATGGGTATCATGATCTAAAGTCAACCACTGATTGCGCACACGATACATCTGCGGTCTCTACTTTGTTTCATCATTTTTGACTCAATCGTACAGCGTTGGCTAAAGCATAATAACGTCTATGTAATATATGATATGTCTGTACACTTGTCCGTTCTGTAGCGTAGCATCACGCGGGAATACTCCATGCTCCCTCTCGACCACTCTCTTGCTTCTTGACATCAGTCTTCAATTCATCCAGACAGTTTTCCTCATGCGTTCTTGCAATTGCAATAAATTTGGTATGACTGCCACGAGCCACCATCTGTCCTTGCTCATTCATAAACTCGACTCTCGTGTACGCCAACGTCTTGCCCAAACTGTCACAGATGAAGCGACAAGTGACGGAATCTCCAATCTTGCCCGCCGATTTGAGGTACGTCACCGACAAATCGGTCGACACCCCGGTACTGTAGAGTCCTCTGCTAGCGACTGCCAATGACCCACCGGTATCCACTAGACATGCCAACACACCTCCATGTAGAATATTTAATCTGTTCTATCTCCATTAGACCAACACTTTGGGACTAGGAATATCGTTTACACAGTGATGGCTCTCGATTTTCAGGTTCGCCGTGACAAGGCCGGGGCTCGCGGTGTCGATCGAAAGTGATTTGAGAAGGTGTGGCTCCATGCCGGAAGTCTGTAAGAACGAACTCCATACTTTGTTCACGAACGGCAATGCTCGCGAGACTGACATGTAAAGACTTGTTTTTCAAGGCGAGTCGCAATTGCGCACGGATAGTCTGCTTGATAGCTATAGTAAAGCTGACCAGCTACCGTAGCACTATGGAATGCAACGAAACTGGGACTTTGACCTGGAATTGAAGCTCAGTAACGGAGTTTATCTGCCATCTGCAGAATGGTGGAGCCGAGTGCCACAAACTTGGCTCAAGTGCCGATTTATGCTTCCCTGTACATCTACACAGGCCTCGGCGTTACTATAACACTCAGCAATTGTTCTGCGAGTCTAAGCGCCATGTGTATGCCTCAGGAAGCCGTTTGATCTGATCTGATCTGCTTTGAGTGCCATAAAACAAACACCGGTCTCTGGATAAACAGATGCAGGAGCCGACAACACAAAATCTTCAAAATGGAGCAACAAGCTTAAAGTTGTCCCTCAGATCTGTATCGAACAATGCTGCTACAGATACTGAGGAGCAGTCTATCGCTGCAATATTACATCGCATCGGCCGTCAACGTGGCTCGTTCCGTAATTTCACGGAAGCCTCATTGTTAGAAGAGCTCGAAGATCCATCTCGAGTCGTGCCAGATCAGAATGAGCAAGAAACTGAAGTGATTGCCAAGGAGGAACCGAAACTAGACGATATCGAGGTCAGGGCAGAGCCAACGCGGGCTTCAGATGTCGAAGTGCGCGAAAACGTATTGCAATTAATCTCTTCGGCATTGAATGAGTCTGCTCTGGCATTGGATTTTACATCATTGTTGCTTTCTTCAAACAGAGTTACTGCAGCTCAATCAATGTCTCCAGCTCTGAAGGAAGCTGTACCTCCCTCGTCGCTATCACATACACGGGTCTTTCGCACGCCAGCGTCAAGACAAAATGCTACGACGGCTACCCTCCTCGGGTTCAGAGCTCAAGGACTTTCGAATGCCTCATTAGCACTCAATAAAGCCAGTAAAGCCACGAATGACAGTCAAGCAACGGACGAGCTTTTCTGGCAAGAAGTTCAACAGCTCATCGCAGCAGGTTGGAGGTTATTTCGGCCCAGGACTGGCGCAGTGGGACTAGCAATTAGATTCGGAGCAGGATATCGCCATTCTGTTCCCTTGGAGAAAGACGACGAAGGTCACATTGATTCGTCCCTTTTCGATACCAAACAGGTCTCTTTACGGTTCTCCCTCCGGAAAGCCGGGCGAAACATTCTGACCCGGGCAGCAGACGTCCGCCACGATGAGCAAGATACAGACAACACTGGTCCACCAATTGTAAGGCATCTGAAAAGGGCTCGAAGAAGTCTCGTCACTAGTGAGGTTTTTGACGACTTGACGAAAGAAGCTCGAGAATGTGCCAATCTAGGCACATCAATCATTGACCGTATGATCACGGTACCATTAGGCAATGGTCTGGAAAGTGCTATAGAATTGATCGAGACGGACTGTAGTGAGGCACAAGATCAGGGAACAGAGGATACAGAAATGACGGACGAGTCTAATGAGTCTAGCAGCGAGCAAGCAGAGCTGCTACTATGTACATTGGCAACCGTCGTACATTCCCGAATGTCTTACACACCGAAACCTCATCCACTGAAACGATTCCTGAGTACTTATCGGCATGGTCAGACATCGGCCGTCGTCAAGACGAGGATGCAGAACCTCTATCATGGTCTCCAATCTTTGACATGGCCACAGAAGCCAATGATAGAATGTATATTGTCTCCAGTCGACGTCTGGGACAAGTCCCCTGTCACTACCATCAACACTACCTTTCTAAGTACCGAGATACACATTACAATAGTCACTACATTACGGTCAATCACCACATACACGGTCAATTCTGCGAGTCAGCCGCATCCCGGCATCACCAAAACACAACGACACCTCAAGACTCATGATCCGGACAAGGTGATGGACATGGTTCGATTCGAATTGAATGAGACCATCATATCGTATCTCGTGTCTACCAATCACTCGTGTATGCGATGTTCGGAAGATCAAGTCAGATTTAGTGCTGGCTTGGTGACCGTTGCAATCAGGAGTAACGGTACAATTGAACTGTACAATGGCGAAGGGAAGAAAAAGGCAGTACAGAGTGATTTGGCACTAGAGGTCGCAAATCTCACGAATTTTGGCCAGTCACTAGCATGATTGAACCACAATACCACACTAGCAACGTGTTTTGAGAATGAAATGAATTCGCTTGCTATTGACATATTTCCTCACAACTTAAGCCCTCCACTGTCAGACATCGACACACTTTGCCAAGCGGCGACATCACTCCTCCTTCGAACCATACTTGCTCACGTCCACGCCGTGATGGGAATGATTCACGAAATTGAACCAAGGAGCCAATCCAAACATGAGTCCCGAAAACGTGGAGTTTCGCGCAGCTACACCCTGCATATAAGGACTCAACTCTGACTCTCCGTAAATCTTCTTGCCGGCGCCAGCGAGTGCCGCTCCATCGACTTGATCACGCTCCACCTCGGCAGCGTTCTCCGTCCATCCCCATAGCCGTGAAGCCGAGCGGTTGTATGCGTACAGGAATCCCCCGACGGCGCCCAACGTCCATGACATTCTCATCACGCTCGGCATTGCTACCCTTGGCGTCGATGGTTCTTTTGATTCCCAGTATGTCATTATTCCCGGGAATGCGGCGGTCAGACCTGCTGCGTAAAGCCAGTCCGAGAGTCGTGTGTACTTGATGACTCTGAAGAAGTGTGGGTCAGTGTCGATGACCGGGAAGGGAGTCGCTAATTCTTGTGCTGTATGTGCCATGATGAAGTTGTTGAGTTTCACCGCTCAAATTCGAGAATGGAGATCTCTCAAGGGGTCAGGATATGTTTTTGAGAACTCGCTCTGGGTGTCGCCAACTCAAACTATAGAGAATTGTATGCCACCAACTCTTGTACAGTATTGTGCTAGCTTGGTTGTGGTGTTCGGTGGGTCGGAACGGTGCTTTCATTCTTGCCCGTACTGGACGGGCGGTATCTCCGTTTTGGGAAAAGTTGGACCGATCAGGATTTCCAAGCATCATTTGCCGGTGAAAGTGCCAGAAGTTGTGAGCCTTACTTACTACTTCATCAGGCTGCGTTGCTACCAGAGTAGATAGAAGTCATTTGCATACAACCCAGGCTGAATTCTAGGGATTAATACTGTGTATCAGTCTGCTTACACACGAAAGCGGATTTTGCTTGTCTTGCGCATCAGTGATCACGAGTGATTGTGGCAACACATTTGAGCAACACGAATGGCACACGAGTCCTTGAAGGACGTCAAGAACATCCTACTGATCTTATCTGGCAAAGGCGGCGTCGGAAAATCATCCATCACTACTCAATTAGCTCTTTCGCTAGCACTTCAAGGCAAAAAAGTAGGGGTGTTGGACATTGACTTGACTGGCCCATCAATTCCTCGCTTTTTTGGTATCGAGAACCGTCAGGTGCATCAAGCATCAGGTGGATGGATCCCGGTATATCTCGACGCACCTACTGGTGCTAGTGCAGGTGGAAGTGTATGTTGTATGTCTATCGGGTTTCTGCTCAAAGATCGTGGCGATTCCGTCGTTTGGAGAGGACCGAAGAAGACTGCCATGATTAGACAGTTCTTGACGGATGTGGTCTGGGGACAACTGGATTATCTGTTGATCGATACGCCTCCAGGAACTTCAGATGAGCACATTTCAGTAGTGGAGAAACTCAGGGACTTTGACCGTGTCAGAGGAGCCGTCTTGGTGACCACACCGCAGGAAGTCAGTACCGCGGACGTACGCAAAGAATTGAGCTTTTGTGGCAAGGTCGGCATTAGAGTACTCGGCGTGGTAGAGAACATGTCTGGCTATGTCTGCCCGTGCTGCAACGAGATCACAAATATATTTTCATCGGGAGGAGGAGAAGCTATGGCTAAACAGTTCAGTGTGCCGTTCCTTGGCAAAGTTCCGATAGAGCCAAAGTTTGTCGAGATGATTGAGGAGCAGCAAAAGGAAGGCAGTCAAAGTCTCCTCGCACGATATCCCGAGTCTCCCTTGTATAGCATATTTTCTGGAATAGCGGCGGGACTGGTTCAGAAAATCGACGGTGAACAAATCGCGGATGATGTGGCTGCCATGAAGACCTGATGACGATGAACAGTTTTGGATCTTGTCAAAGTCAAGATGCAGGTTCTTCTGCAGCGCTCGAGAGGCGCTCACAGTGACGCATGACCAATTGTGAATATGTAACAAAACACCTTGTCGGTTATGTTGGACTGATGATAGATTTTGTATATAACTCGGCATTATCGTCAACACTCGTCACTCTCTACTTGTCCTTGAACTTCAACGACACTCCATTGACACAATGACGCTCATTCGTCGGGTTCTTGTATCCCTCGTTAAGGAAGACATGTCCCAAGTGACCTGTTTCACTCATTAGCTCCGAAATCCTCACAAGCAGCAGCACTCCTACCTCCACAATTGGCACAGGTAATTTCCGTTCTCTTCATAAACATTGAATTGTCGTCATGTCGATTGACTGCACCAGGGATGGTGTCGAAATAAGCCGGCCATCCACATCCACTGTCGAATTTATGTTCTGAGGTATACAGCGGGGCATCGCACCCTGCACAGTGATAGACTCCCTTGGCATGAGAGCCCTCGATCGAGGAAGAACCCGGTGCCTCGGTCCCTTTCTGACGAAGCACGCGGAACTGTTCTGGACTGAGGACCGCTCGCCACTCTTGATCGGATTTCTGGACTGGAGTGTTGACCATTGCGGGTGTCGAGGTTGAAAAGAGAGACAAGCCAAAGAGACCTGCTAGGGTTGGTAGTGGCTTCGTCTTTGAAGCTGCTGGAGAAGTAGTTGCTAGTGTACGTGCTAGCTTGAGACTTGAACGACCAAACATGACTCAAGAGTGTGTCATCTGTACAGGTCTAACGAGGACGAGTCAATTGAGGCGAAATCATGGATGGCCGCTGACGAAATCCGTGCTCATCATCTGGTCAGTGATCACCTGTGGAGCCGGACATCTGATCATCGACTTTCATCAGCACTGATCAGCACGAAAGAAGCACAACAGCTGAACATCGTCACGACATTCGCGATCGAGGATATATACAACTGAATACAAAACGTCGTGCTAGCAACGAAAGATAGGTACGCGTTATAGACACTATGCGCTCCAGATTGTCAGTAATCTGGTTCAGTGTAATCAAGATGCTCAAACACGACCACAACATTTCCTGAATCAACTGTACTGCACTATATCTGACACAGAGACATGCTATTGAACGCTATATGCTAGCACGTTGCCGCTGTGCTTGCATGCACAGCTCCTGTATATGTAGTAGCCTGACTGCTCTTTTTATTTCAGTGTTCAAAGTACTTTCAGGGCTACCAGAAAACACAAATTTCGTTTTTGATTTGACCAGTCATGAAATTGACGCTAATCGCATTGGCCACTGGTTCAGTAGCTTCTGTGCTGGGCAAAATCATTCTGCCGTACAAGATGGCAGTCATCAAAGTACCTCTTCCGACCTGCTTTGGAGTCTGAGTGCTGACTGTTGATAGGAAGCTGAACCAGACAAGTCTTTCGGACCACAATCACAGGGTGTCTTGTACACGCCTCAAGGAAAAATTCGGGACAAACCCCTGACTTCGATTGCAACCTATGTGTCCTTCAAGACCAAGCACGACGACCATTATAATCTCACATTCATCGCTGGCCATTCCGTCAAGGCAAAAGGTTCTGGATTCTTCCGAGTCTCGCCCATTTACGACTATGATCCAAACACAGTAACTTGGAACAAGAATCTTGTGCTCCTTGAGGAGTACGGAGCCATCGACATTTATCCGCAGAATGAAAATCAGACCAACAAGATTCAGTTCACTGGATTTGAGGACGAGATTCACTTTGCATTGACTCCTGATCTATTTGAACCAGATGGCCAATTCCAGGATGTCGTCTGGACCCCGACTGAGCATCCTGCTTCAGGCCTAGTCTTGGACACAGCTTGGAGACCTTGAGGTGTGCGCCATCGGCAACATAGTGTAGTGATGTAGTCTAGCATTCATATCTCTTGGTGGACTTAGAAAATAACGTAAATCTTTTAGTCATTAGGACGATTTACAAAGGGGCCCGCCACTGAGCCTTCGCAGAATATTGATTATTTAGTTTGCAAAATGTTTCAAAAACACACTCGTTCCTCAAGCGGCGATTCGAGCAATGTTGCGCAGTGATCCTCAAACCACACCAAGCACGACCATAAACTTCAAGCCAGCTATTTCGCCGTTGCCCTCGCCCTCAATGACTTCTCGTTCATCGTAAGCACACAGTCCACGAGACTTCCATCCCCACGACTGACTTCGGTGAAATTCATCCGGTGCACTGCGGAACTCTGTGACTCCCACCTTGCTTGTGCCTTTTCGACTTGGACAATAGATCTTGAAGTACGTAGAGATTGTCGAACGTTGGTCAATGTATGGACGTTTGGCTTCTGCAATAGCTCCAAGCGGAATGCCGTGTGCATCCTTAGCATCTGGAGAACTAGCTGAAGAAGACAACTCTTCCTGACTGCGAGGTGAAGAGCCCAACACTTCCCCAGTACTTGTTTGTCCCTTGATTTCGACCCTATGCAGATACACCCCTAGCTGGCGAGACTTCCTTGCTCGCACTTTGTTATGAATGTATATATTCCAATAGCTGCCAGCGTAGAAGACGGTATGACTGTATACTCGTGTGTCTTCCTTGAGGTCGCTAATGCGTTCAAATTCTGCAGAAAACCTGAAGGGCGGGAAAACGCTGAATGTTGGAGCATCAGGCGGCGTTGCGAGCACTGGAGGACTCAACAAAGGATCGCCAATATAGCAAGTGTCGTCGAAAGGCACCGGGTGGTCAGTTTCTTCGGTTTGTGTGGTCCCAAGGATGGGGCTTGCAGCTTCCTCAATCTCTTCCTTGAGCTCTACCTGATCCCACAGGGCCTTGTATAAGATGTTCTCATCCACCAAGCCATCCTTCATGATCTTTTTGAGTTCTGTATGTGACATGTGCATGTAATGGATACCATCTCTCAACACATCTTCCAACATGTCGACATCTTCTGCATGCTTCTTTCGATAGGAAACGCTTTCGACTAGGTAGTTGTATCTGTCGATCTCCGATGGGCAGAAAAATCCATCGCTAGCTATGATTTCCGCAAGCATTTCCCCTGGAATTTCAATCAGCTCTTCCGGCGACATGTCGTAAGCGTCTCTGTACAACAGTGCCTTGGCTGCCTCGCGAAGTCTGTCACTGTGTATACCATAAGTACTTTTGCCAGTAACAAACTTCACGACAGAAGTGATAGAATCTGCAGACAAGTGGCGAAGCAACCAGTTTGTGCATTGCTCTTGCAGCTCGCCCATGTCCAGGTAAGCGGCTGTAGCCAGGAGAGAGAGGCAATTGATGTTGTCTAAGTCACCTTGCTTGCCATAAAGCCGAGCTAGGGCAAAATCAAACGCCGTGCAAGTGATATTGGCATCGTCGAACTTGAGCTCCATGGATCGTGAATCACTGTCGCGCCACGGTCCGGAAAACATCATGCTGAAGAAAGGAGATCTGTCCAGTATGATGCGATGTAGCGAAAACGTCTTGCCAAATGCTTGTATCTGGATATCAGAGCATGCTCCTTCCAGGAAACCCCTAGTATATATATGGTCATCTATTTTGCTCGAAACCACTCTGCTAACGTTCCTTCTTGGAGAGGTATTGATGCTGGGGAATCTTGGAGCACGATCTTCCAGACCACCAAGTTGAGAAGTAAAGCTGACCTGCCGTGCAGGCCAGTTGGGATCATCTGGCTCTTTGTGGGGTGTCGTGTATGGAGAGTCAGATGCGAATCTAGAAGCTCTAGGAGTTCCGGAGAACACACTTCGAAAACCTGTGATAGCACTTTGCCTTCGTGTCTCGACTTCTGCAGGGACTGTCTCTGATGCTGCCAATTCTTCGATCATCTCAGTAAGCTGCGAGATGTTTGAGGTCAAGCTTGTCGACATTGTCGCAAAAGCGCCCAACTGAAGTGCAACAGGACCTTACACGGAAGGCTTGCTTTTCATGAATGCGAAGGTGAAGAAAGGAGTCTACAGAGCAGGCTCGTGTGTTCTTCAGGTCTAGGCTGGCTGCGCATGCGTGGTGGTTGTATTGTAGTTTGTTGGTAGCAGCGCAGTTCCCGAATGTGAGCTCTGCACCAGCCACACCAGCACCAACACCTGCACCAGCCTTCTTCTGATCGTTTTCTGCTCTTTGATCACTTGATCACCTGATCACCTGATGCACCTTCTCAAGGCCGCTCTTACTGGGATCAATTGCAACGTAGGAGTCACAGACGCTCAATGTCTCACAAACACAGCTAGAGATCACTGGTGAGTGTGGCAATAGTCATACAGGAGCCTTTCAGTATGTATGGCTTTCAACAAGGACAGCTGATTAGCCTTGTGCAAGTTCTATTCACGTATGCCTCAGTTTATGTAGTACTTTCTGGAAGTCGTCTGCCACACTCTTAGAGCTTCTCGCCGATTTGGTCTTCACCAGACTGATAAGAGAATCGTTCAGTTTTGTACTCAGACCACACACTTCACCGAGCCGACTGATTGCACCATTGATGTAGTCGATCTCGGTTCTTCGACCAAATTGTATATCTTGCAACATGGAGCTCCGATTGCTCGCCGTGTCATGAATCACTTGCTTGACATTGGCTTGAGCCGCACCAATAGTTAATGTACAATTCGGAAAAGAACTCTGCAGTACTGGAATCGATTCTTGTAGGATTGCGTCGATAAGTTGAGGATATTGGGCCACATAACCATTCTCCTGCTCGATGAGTGCCGTGATAGGGTTGATCACAGCATTGACAAGTAATTTGCTGAGCCGCAATTGTTGGAAAACTGCGTAATCAGCAAGCTCGCAATTGAGTGGAGCCAAGTGGCGGGCTAGCTCGTGAGCGTCCAAGCTCTTGCTTTCCGCTGAAAGCGCGAACGGACCAGAGCCTGCGTGACAGAGCGTGTCCTCGTTGGTAGAATATGTCCCGTGAGACAACAAGCCCAGGAACAAGTCAGATGTAATATTCAAGGTACTTGTCAAATGCTTGATTTCAAGATCAGCACCAATGCCATTGCCCAAAAGTGTTAGTTGAGCGTTAGAACAGAGTCGATCAAGTATCTGTTTGACAGATGAAGCTGCATCGAATGCCTTTGTACAAATTATGAGCTTGTTTATCTTCGTAGCTGACTTGACGCTCGTTGATGCTTCGAAGTGATAGCCGGAGGAAGTTGTGGTTGTTGCATCGCCATGGAACGAGGACACTACATTGAGTTTCCACTCCTTTGAGAATCTTACAAGTTTTTCTGGCCGTACCAAGAGTGTAACAGGAAGTCCTTGTCGTCTCAGGGTGTGAGCAACTAATCGTCCGATAGATCCGAAGCCAAGTATATGTATCATGCATGGACAAACATGAATGACTCTATCAAAAATGAGATCTTCTCTTGTTATGATCTTCAGTCGTCATCAATGCATGACGATTTGCCGAAGAGATACTGGGTCTGGCATAGACAGCGCATCGATGTGTTGTGTAAGGACCATATGGCTGCTGCAGCTGCTGAAGGTGAAGAGAGTCCCAGAGACTGAGAATGAACATGAATTGCGGAGCTCGCAGTGGGATGAACGCATTGTGGCGCATGGAAGTGCCATTTGCATGTGATTGTCCACTTCATTCTACTTCGGAAGCTTGAGCTTAAGGTGCTACAGGACTCTATAGCTACTGTAGCTGAAGATCAGGAAATACAAAGTCATTGCAGAGTCTCAGCCTCGTCTTGCAGTTTTCAAAGGTCAGCTATGCAGGTTACACTCATCTCGTGACTTGAGCCAGGAGGCTTAGCATGGAGGAATTAGCAATATCTCGGCGCTTAACCGACAACAAAGTACATTTGGCGGCGAAATCTACCAGATCGAAACATCCATATTTATCGGGCAATTACTGGCCTCAGAAGAATGAACTCCATCTCAGACCTTGTCAAGTCGTCGGATCAATACCAAAGTGCTTAGCAGGTGGTCAATTTGTACGTAATGGTCCGAATAGCTCAATACCACCTGAAGATGGACAAAATTATCACATGTTCGACGGAGATGGCATGATTCATGGCGTCTATTTCAAGTCACTACCTGGAAGTGATGAGTTGGACCCTTTGTATATAAACAAATTCGTGCATACAGATGTCTATCTCGCTAGTCAGTACTGGGGAACCTCGCTTTTGCCGAGCATTGCCTCTCTCATCGACCCTCTCACAAACACTATTCAAATACTCAAGTCTATCTTGCGCTCAGGTGCTATCGCATTCCTGTCAGGTTCTGCACGCTTGTCGACGGCCAATACTGCCTTGATCTACCATGACAATAGACTGCTAGCCACTTGCGAAAGCGGGCCACCGATGCATGTAGGTCTACCGGAATTGGAGACAGTCGACTGGCATACATTTCCTGATCCTGAATCTGGTGTCAGTCTAGCCCCGGTTGCAGGCTCATCAAAAGAGTGGATCACTGGTCATCCGAAGGTTGATCCCGTCTCCGGGCAGTTGCTCATGTTTGGCTATGACATCTTTCAGCTTTTCAATCCACATATCCGATTTTCCGTGATCAATGCCGATGGATCACACAAGAACTTCCAACAGCCTGTATACCTCAAGTCCAAAACTCCAAAAATGATGCACGATTTTGCCATCACTCAGACAAGAGCAGTCATACTAGATCTGCCGTTGACAATGTCACCTTTCAATATTGTGGGAGGTGGCAAACCCATGCTGCATTTTGACATTTCGTTAACCTCCAAATTTGGCATCCTGCCACGAACGTATAACGCCAAGCAGGATCTCGACAAGGTAGTATGGTTCGAGTCCGAAAGCTGTATGATCTTCCACACCGTCAATGCTTGGGACGATCACGACAGCGCTGGCAACGTGGTCGGTGTCAACCTCGTGGCTTGCCGATTCAAAGGAGCCAAATTAGTCTTTGCGGCCGGTGCTATCGAGATGCCAAGTTCGGAGGACCTGCCATCAGACGTAGTACATCTCTACTACTATCGTTTCGATCTCAACTCTGGCAAAATCAGCCATGAGTATCCATTATCGGACTTCCCCATAGAATATCCCTCTATCAACACACATCATCTCAGCCTGCCCAACAAATATGCCTACGGTGCTAGTATGCGCGAAGGTAGCTTCGACACTGCTTTGTCTGGCGCCAAGGTTGATGTCCTCGTCAAATGTGACATACAAGCACTCATCAAAGACTCGCCAAGAAACGTTACACAAAGCTCCAGCAACACACCTCCTTCCGGGCCTCACATACAACCTATTCTCCTGCCACCCGGACTGTACGCCAGTGAAGCTACTTTCGTGCCCAATACTTCCTCGGATGCCACGGGAGAGGAAGACGATGGCTATATCTTGGTACACATCTTTGACGAGTCCACGAGAGATTCTGTCACCAAAGACGCACCTGACGATAAAGGTTCCGAAGTATGGATCATCTCTGCCAAAACATTCGCATTACCACCAATCTGCAGGATTCGATTACCTCAGCGCGTACCGTACGGACTACATGGTCTGTGGGTCACTAAATCACAAATCGAGAATCAAAGGGACGCAAGGAGAAACTCAACCGGCGACATAATTGCGGCACGAGCGTCTCGCGACCACACCTCAGTACGAATAATCACTAATTTCTGGAAATGGTCCCTCGTGTGGGTGGGCCGATCGACGGTAAGTGGCCTCTCGTCGGGACGATACGCAGCAAGTCTCTTCATCGGTTGGGCAATCTTCATACTACTGACGTATCGCCTGATTGGATTCATCCTCTACCTCACCACATCGTCAGTCACGCGTCACGCCGAGTGATGCGTCCTGTCGCGCGCAATACTCACCATGGCATTCACCGCCTCCTCTCTCTCAAGATTAATGTCCCCCCTCGCGATGCGTCTCTCCATATCACTCATCACAACGTCCCTCGATCGACCATTGACAAAGACGACGTACCGGAGTCCAGGAAACCGGGCCTCGTATCGTTCATTCAAGTCAATCAGACGACGCGTCTGCTCGCTCGATGCAGCCGACAAGTTTCGCTGTTCGTGCAAGGAATGCGCAGAATCAATTTTTTGTGCACCGAGTCTAGGGTGGGCATTCAATACCGCATCGACTTCCTCGCTGCCCAAGTCTTGCTGCAGTACCTCCCCGACAAGCGCGATGATGGCGTCCGTCACTTCACCATGACTCGATCTTTGCAGGATGGTTGTCTGGTGAGGGAGTAGGAGCGTATGTAGTGCCGCACTCGGCTCGAAGAGTAAATCAATTTGTTTCAATATTCCCTCATATTCACTCTACTCTTGTCAATGGAGGTCTGGTTCCCAGTCGTCATTCATACCGTGTCACTTGTGCCTGTCATGACGCCTATCACGCTGGACTATATGAATGGTGTGGATTCGGAATAATCTTGGCTTATCATTTACTCGACTACGTACGGTCCGGCGCGGCGAAATGCGTCGACGCCAAATTTCATCTAAACATGTCCCACTTGAACAGTGGGCCCCACCATCCACGCTGAAGCTCTCGAGATGGACAACTGCAACTGCGGTGCAGTATTAGGTATGATGTGATTACAAGACTAGACCCGCCAATGAAGTCCAAAGTTCGGACGACGGGCATTGATGAGGCATAAATACGCACAAACACTGACCAGACTCACAATCAGTCCAATGTAATTCAACCACGTCAGGGACAACTTGTTGAGTCCTCCCGCAATGGGAATCTGAATCAAGGCTGTCTTGGCAAACGTGAGAACCACCAGAGTCAGTGGTGACGTGAACGTCAGGAGCAGGAATTGACTGATACATGCCAAGACGCTCAAGAGTCCCAGCACGAGCAACATGACCCAAAACCCGGCTTCGTCCAGGAAGAAGCAATTGGTGAAGACGTCGAAAATCTCGCCAGAGATGATCAACAAGGGAAGGGTCATTAGTAGAGCGCCGGCGATGATGTAGTGCAGCATCAGCAGTGCGTTGTGGTTCACTTTCGCAAGGTTCTTCTTCACCAGGCAATTATGTACGGGAAAGGCCAGGGCAGTGACCAAGCCAGCCAATAGACCTTGGAAATTGACGCCTGGCACGCCTGAGCCAGAGGGCGAGAGAGCTGCTGTCGCGTGCCCCATCATCAGAGTGAGGCACGATACTGCGATGTATATCGATTGTGTGCTGTCGGGAGAAAAGTATTTAGACAGTGCCAACTGGAAGATCATTGTGGGCGAGAGTACAAGTACCACATGATGCATCGGTATGTAGTCGAGACAGTACATGAACGCAGCAGAGGCGACGAGGTAGCTCATTGAGACTGTAGAGAATGTCCTGAGTGTTGCAAAGTCGATGGCAAGGTTTTCAACCAATGACAAAGACCCTTGCGTCTCTGGCCTGAACCGAATCAGGATTCGAGTGAAAAGCATCATTAGGAGGATGGCGAGTTCGCAGAATAGGAGTTGGCAGAACAAGTGACTGAGAGGGTAGGGGAACTTGTATGTCGCCTGGTACATGCTGAAACGATCGAGAATAGCCAGAGCGGTAGACGAGATGATAAACACCAAAGCCGTCACCAAAAGGATGAAAATTGGTTGTCGAATGATGGTCAACGCCTTGTTGGTGGTGGGAGAGTCGAATCGATGGAGGTCTTTAGAACTGAGAGGCAGGAGGGGAGAGTTTTGCACGGAGAGCAAATCGCTACCACCCGTACCAGAGCTCAACTCGTCGTCTGCATAGTCTCCCATTTCACTGTGCAAAGATTCCGCCCTCGCTTGTTCTGGAAGGTGTTCTCCTAACGAGAAAGAAGAATCAGCGCTGGTGGATTGTTCGTTCACGGCCAAATCCTCCCGCAACTTTTCAATCTTGTTCTTCATATAGTCCATCGGCCCAGGAGCAAAGTGGTGTGTCCGAAACTTGTTGTTGAACATTGTGGCTATCGTGAAACGTCCTTCAAAATGCTGTCCAAGCTCGAGATTATAGCCTCATGTCAAGGGACGTCCTCATTCCTCGATCTTGTCAGCGCATGATACTCATGTCCCAGATTGCCGCTACCTGGAACAGAGGACGTAATGACTCTAGTGATGTGGTCCAGTAGAGCTTGGGGAGCAGGGATGATGGGGTCAGACGCGTGGGATGAAGAAGATGGGAAACACGGTAGAATCGACTGACTGCAAATGCGCAAGAGACTCCCATCTGCAATTGGCGGGCGTGGCTGAGCAGCAGTGGCTCTTTACTGCTGCAGGGGAAGTCCTCAAGGTGAAGGTTACCGTGGGTCAGTGGGTCGGTCATCAGTGGATCTCTGCTTCTCCACGAAGATTCCCTTGACCTCCTGCGTCTAGCTACAGCTACATCTATCAGATCTCTGTACATCGCTAGACTAGGCTTGAGTGGTTTGTATGCCAGTCGTTACGCTTTATCGCCCGTCATTCATTTCACATAAAATGGATCTATCTCAGCATATACCTTGAATGCCTGTCCATATCTTAGATGTAAATTATGCAGGTATCATCTCATCCGGTGCTTTACGATCCCTTAAGTTTCCTTTCCTCTGCCTTTCGCTTTACAAATGCAGTGAGCAATTGAACGCCCTCAGTGCTTACAAAAAAGGAGCGCTTTGATTTATTGTCATACACAAGCACTCCGATGTCACGGGCATACTTTAGTGCCTCCTCAAATTCGAATGCGGAATTAAAGTCCCGGAACAAGTATCCAGTAGTGGCCTTTAATCGATTCTTCTCCAATTCCCAGAGACGGATTTGATCAACCACCGTAGGGGGCAAGAGAGGAAGCTGTTTCCTCATTTGAGGATGAGCATGTGACGTCAAGAATAAGATCACTTGATCTGCTGTGATTCCGTTGTCTAAAGCTTTGCGGATAGAGTGCCGGCTGAGTTGTCCGGTACACAGATTGGGAAACCTAGAATTGAGGTCGGTGAACAGATCGAGAACTGCGATCTGTAAAGGAGAGGACGTGTACGCATAAAGACGATAATTGGTCTCCAAGATCACGAAACCCGAATCTTCGCCTGTGGTAGAAGCTATCGAATCTAAGGACTCCCTGGTAGAGGATGATTTAGCGGAGGCATCATGATTCAGCGTCGAGGCCAGTCGAGTTGGCCAGAACGAGTCTGATCCTGATTTCTGCCAGATGATGCCAAAGTCCATGAGGTCTGCAAGTAGGGAAGATTGAGTCAGAGACAGCTCAGAAGCAGAGTATGCGACTCCCACCTCGAGAGACCCCAGCATGAACAGGAAGTGTATCATTTCGACCGGATCAGACCCTTCGACATCAGAAGTTTCCAGATACTGTAAAATCAACGTCCATATCTGGGCATTGCCATCTTGCAGTAGAAATTGAAAACCGGCGCTAGTGATACGATTGTTGTCATCTATCAGGCTAGAGGCGCGTAAAAGGCGAACCACCGAGCTGCCAGGCTGTCTGTCAAATGTTGTTCCTACCATGAAATGAAGAATATCTTCCCACGTCGTCGTACAGAACTTCTCCAGAAATTGTACATCTACATTCTCATGATCCATGGTCGGCAAGCCGAATGAATTATGCTTCCCACCACCTGTCAATGCAAGCTTCATGTTGAGCCTGAAGCCTTCGTTCATGACCAGATTGCCACCTCGTTCAGTCATGATGTTCAACCGCTGTAATTTGTCAAACGCGGCGGCTTGCCTACTTCGTCCTTGTTCAGTCGACCACTGCTCAAAGTCCGTCATGCTCAGGGTGGTGGTTGTAAAGAGCAATGAGATGACATAGTGCTTTGCCATGGCAGGTAGCAATCGAAAGATTGCGAGACATGTTGCCGGCCTGGAGTAGAGTCTAGAATTAGTGGTAGGCGGCAATTGCTCCAGATAGTCGTTGATACTTGTCCGAAATTCCGTGACCGCCATGCTAGAACGCTGAGTACAGAAAGGCTTAATATGCTAAGAGTCGAATGTCATGCTTGTGAAGTGCTCTCTCAATTCTGACACCATTGAATATAGATACTAAAAATAAAGATGGATCGTCCCCTTCCACTCCCTTGCCGGAGATGATCAGTGCTGAAAGGTTATGGTCACGATCGATGATGGCGAGGCTTATGGCTCAGTCAGACCAAGCACTTATTGTGCTGCGTACAAGAAGTCTTGAGCTTGCACAAATGCTAGCTACAGGGATACGTACATGAACACTTGCAGGGTGAATTCGTGATCAAGCTGTAGCTCAGCTATCAGTGTCAAGGTCGCTATTCAGGCCGGTTCGTATGGATCGTATTTGGCTCATGCTAAGTAGATTTGTTGTGGTTTCAAGGTCAATCACGGCAGTCTAAACCTTGTATTGTGAGCAAGCACGGGTGATTTATCTTTACGAGGTAGTAGATTGCATTAGACGTGAAATAATCTCAGATTTGCCTTGTGCATGCTGGAACGGGAGCCGTTGACTACATGATGCTACGACAAAAATAGTGTCAATAAACATGCCGCGCTAAAGTGAACTGGGCCTTGAGATGGGCCCTCTCGCAAACTTGTCACGTAGAAAGTGGAATCATCCATATCAGCGGCGAATGCCGCCCCAGAGGATACCTTTGTGATCCTTCGCTCCGTTGGGAGCATTTTTTCGAGGTAGGTCGGCGCCATTGACTGACGCTGAGAAAGACAAGCTATGATCTGCGAGAGATGTCGGATTGTGCGCCAGACGATCTGATCCAATATCACTGGACTTGAAAGGGTGTAACATACTCTGGTGACCGAGCTCTTGCCTCGGTAGTGAATTGGTGCCGGACTTGTACTCCGACGAGTTGGACAAGTGAAGACGCGCCCCTAGTGATCTGCCTTGATGATCTTGATGATACTTCGCAAGATCCGGGTTACCATTCAACGAATGGTAGGGTGGTGAACGTAGACTGCCATGAGTGTTCTGAGCAGTTCCGTGAGCCTGGTTGGGATTTACATACCGGGCATGGTTACCGAGTGGGCTGTTCAAGTCGGAACTCGCGGGCATGGCTTTGTGATTTGTGCTCTCCTTCGTATTCTGTGGCAAGGCTGAGTCTCTGCGTTGTTGTGTGTCGTTATTGGGGTTCCGGCCATCTTGTCTGCCGGTGAATGGGGAATATTTCTGAGGTGGCCATGGATTGTATTGCTGATTGGTCCTGATTTTGGGAATCGAGGAGCAATTTCGATATGTATCTCGTAGCTTCAATGATTCGAGCTCCAATGGAGACATCGTATTCTTTGATCGTGGTGCCTGTGCCTGATGTCTTCGGAGTGGGAGCATAGAAGGATCAGTGGGGGCACTACTGCTAGTAGCTGGGTTGGGAGCAAAATTTGGCAAAACTGTAGCGTGCTGCTTATTTCCCGAAGGTGTCGCTCGCTCTATGATGTTTCGTATGGCCGGACTGTTCAAGCTGGCCAGACTTGTTGGAGGCACGATAGAGGTCTGCATAGTATCTTGCGGAGCGCTGCAATTGGGTTCACTCTTTGACTGAGAACCCCCACCTTTCTTTTGTGATTGCTTGTCATGTGCTTCGTCATTCGCAGAACGAATTGTAGGTTGTTTGTTGGTGGCAGCTTTCCGACGAACAACTGGCTTCCCTGGACCCTTGGACGGCGCGCTGCGCCTGGAAGCACCACTCTTGCTTGAAGCCGTGATTGCTCCAAGTATAGGAGCTGCTGCCAAGATTCTGGCATCAATTCCTGGCGGGCCACTAGCCGGTGCGATATCCATAAGGATTAAATCTTCGTCCTTTTCTGTGAGGGACGCTCCCATAGGACCACCGAGCAGACGATCTCTGCTGCGAAACAATTGGCCGAGACGTGAATCTGGCAGGACACCGAGTGCCTCCGTGCTCAAGTCCCGAAATTCGCGACTGACATCGAAAACTTGTTTCGAGAGAGCTTGACGAAGTGAGGAGCGCAGTTCGGCTCGAGCTTTGACAAAGTTATACTGAGCGCAAGTCCTGGAGGCATGCCACTCCCTATCAGCCTGTGCTCTTTGCAAGGATAACCTCTTCTCAGCAATTGTAGTCTTCTCTTGCCGGACGGCCTCGAGAGGCTGAATGAGCTCGTTCAATTCCGAGCACGTCCCTTTCTTAATCTTCATGATTTGAAGATCAGCGTGTCGGCTCTCCGAAGATAACAAAGCAAGCGTGACTCGGGCGTATCGAGCCTCAAGGATACGCATTCGTTCGACCAGCGGAGAAGCCTTCTTTGAAGGCTTGACAGGAGCAACAGCTACAGGCATAAGACTGCTCTGATGGTCTGACTCGAGGACGAGAGATCCCTTATCGGAATCACTTTTCGTTTTATGTGACTCGAGCAGTCGAACCTTCTTGTGATCATGCGTCGAGATGGATTCTGGAAGTGGCAGCGAACTTGGTTTTGTGCTCCACTCTTCCCTAGCCCGCTTCCTGTACAACAAGGGACTTGGCGAGTTACTCAAGCGAGTCAAATCACGAGTCTCGTCTCCTACGGATACGGTAGTCGACGACCTGGTCCCACGACCACCGATCTCCCCTTGACAGCTCTCCAATTTTTTACTGGATCTTCGTGTCTCGACATGACCAATCATCGAGTACGAGACGAGCACCAAGTCGGTAGCCAAATACTTCTGGGAACAGTTTCTGTTGAATGTCACACGCTGCGATGTCTGTACGGACGAGGATGAGGGTCTATGTATTCGTAGCTAGCTGTGGTTGTGGTTGTATGTGTATGTAAAAAGACAAGGCGCGCTCGGGCAAGATTGATCAGAAGAGGTGGAATGGCTGCTGGTGGGTGAGTGAGTGGGTGGAAAAGTGGAGGCATCCTTCCTACGCTTTCCACTTTCCTGCCCGTGAGAGCGAATCTGGCGAGCGGGTGGCAGATGTGCCACAGACGACAGAACGTCGTTATCGTAACCTTCTTCCACCCTCTCCATCCACTAGATCCATACCACGAGATGTCCGATATGGCTGGGTCAAATTCAGGTAGTAACAGATAGATCACATATACGTGACTATACGCTGCAAGCTTCTTGCTTCCAGCCTACGCTCGGTCTAGTAGTCAGCCTCAGCTGTAAATCAACGGATCTGGATCTGCTGAAGTTGATCTGCTGCATAGAGGAGCCGGTCAGCTCGTCTGTGGCTGAGAGATCGTACTGGCGGCCGCTATTGCCCCTTTTGGTGTCCGATATCTGCAAACATGCCTGTACTTATGATCATGTAGACCTATCAGTCCAGTTGCATGCATGCATGGTCTGCAGTGATCACATTTGCAATTCAACTCAACAACACTACATAAGATAGGATGGAGCTATTGTTCCAGCCAACCTTAACCGTAATACACAGACTTCTCCAGTTCTGTGGAACATAACCTTCAAACACAAGCAATCAGATACAATTGCAAAGGTCCTCGTGGTGAAACCAATCTCTAGAAACGGCAGGCACGGTCTGCTCTCTTCTGGTTGCACATCTCGCGCCACATCCAATGTGTTTTGCATTTACTATCTAATCTTGCATGAAAAAATTAACGGTACTTTGTACAACAAGTAATATTTAGCTAACCGTGATAAACCCCAAAATGGTTGCAGCCTATGAAGATCGCTCGGACAGGTGCATGCTACTACAGACCACCACTCAATTCTGGGCCATTGACTGATCACGCATCTAGAAGAGGTAGGCAATGAAACCGATCGAACCTGCCAGAAGCAATAGGGTGTTACGGGTGTTTTGATTGGCATCACTGCTGCGAGTGATGCAGGTGCCGCTCAAGACGTCCCCTAGTGAAGAACAGCCAGAGGCAGAGGTGCCAGAGCGCGATGTCGTTGTACCAGATCCAGCGGACGTACTTGTGCCGGACGAAGTAGAGTTTGATGAACTGTTGGTGCTGTTTGATGAAGTACTGTTGGAGGCAGCCGTCGCTTGACGCTTCAGTAGAGCCATCTGGGATGACATGTACAGGTCCTTGAGATGCTGCACAGCATCCGCGTCCAGGTTTTCAGGGTGCTTGACATGGCAAGTAGACATGTATCGCTCTACTGCAGAAGCGACAGTTGAATCATCCTTTGAACACTTTGTCTCCAGACATACGGTGAATGAGGCCTGCGTCGCGTTAGATTGTGCAATCACAACCACCTTCATTGAGTACTCACTATGGTATCTTGAGTGCAATCAAGCTCTCTCAAACATTCCGTTCCACACTTGGGGACTGCCGCGAGCACGTAGCCATCATTGAGAGTGAGTCTGGCAGCCTGAGACACGGACAGGACCGCGGCGAATAATAAGGTGAATTTCATGTTGGGAGACGATGTAGCACTGTCCCTCTATAGAATGAAAAGAGTGAGGTCAGGGTAGATCTGACTGTATGAAAGATTGATGGGGAAGAAAGATAAGCTCAACGTCTGCTGCGAGGGGTTGCGAAAAGATGTTCGAGGGCGAAGTCTGGGGAAGGAGAGGGAGAGGGAGAGGGAAGGAAGGTCGCACAAACCTTGAAAGGGAGGGAGACAAGAGGGAGAAGCGTAGGGCAGCTGGAGAAGAAAAGAGGGGACGGGGAGAATGGCCGTCTGGCCGAGAATGAATGAAGCCCTGGAGTGGTTCGTCTCTCCAGAGAGAGCGAGGGAAGAGACGCTTGATCCGCAGCGCAGAAACAAGAAATTGCCCGCGCCTTTAACTCGAGCCCAGAGACTCATTGGGTGAGGATCCATGGAACTTGAGGTAAAAAGCGGGGGAAGTGTCTGAGCACAACTGTTCACCCTCCATCTGGACCAATCAGAAGCAGGATCAGCAACAACAACAGATGGCACGGGAGATTCCAGGCTCACGCGCAGGCTCAAGACCCAGACTTTCCTCCCTTTCCTCCCTTTCCTCCCTTTCCCAGCGCAGATTCCACTGGCTCCACCCACACCAAGAGACAGCCGTGAAGCGTGTCCCTGACGCCTCAACTCTTCTTTACCTCGGAGATGAAATTCTCATTAATTCCCTCTTTTGCATGCGCCGACTGTTCTGTTTCGAGTCTGGAGCTCCGTACAAGTATGATCAGTGTCTGGCTCATGGAAGATGGATGTTCTTCACTCACACTTCAAGGGATCCTTAACAGCACGATGCCTTAGAGGCAAGCATGAGCAAACGCAAGAGGGAGGACGAAGGAGAATTCGGATCTTTATTCGAGTCGATTGTACTCAAGTTCAATGCCTTCGTTTCGTCCTTGAATTCAGTCATCACGGCAACCCCAGAGGAGAACTTTTCCACTCGTGGCCTGGCTGGTGACGCTGAAGACCGTGTAGTGATTGCAAAAGTACTGAAACGAATGCACAAGAAGGGTCAGCTCTCTTGGATGGATCAGTATCTGGAGGCTGATAGTGCTCAACACCACGATCGTCCTCTAGAAACTGATTCAGACAAGGAGATGACGACCAAGGCTAACCAAGAAATGACTAACAATTTTGCCGGATCAATCACCCAATTGTCAGACGACATCTATAATAGGACACAGCCTGCCAACCTGCTTCAAGGCGCGACTCAGACCGTTACTGCCAATAATCACAAATGGCCTCCAGCCTTGCCTCCTATGCATGATCAGAATCTGCTGAAACAGGCCTTTACGCATCGGTCTTATGCCACTGCCTGTGCTCCGGCACAATCAACCAAGACCTTTCTTACAGGGCTTCACAACGAGCGTCTCGAGTTCCTGGGTGACAGTTTCTTGAACCACTCCGTCACAAAGATGCTATTCTCCCGCATGCCCGAATCTCGCGAGGGAGAAATGTCTCTACTACGTGCCGAATTGATTGGAAACAACACCGCAGCGGCTTTCGGTAAAATGTACAATTTTGACAAACTACTGCTCCTGAACAATACTGCAGAAAAGGACGGTGTCAGGAAAACGCCCAAGGTCATCGCAGACACATTTGAAGCATATCTGGGTGCTCTGATATTGGATGGCGCAGACGGCGTCGTTCGTGCTGACAATTGGCTGAAACAACTCATGACTCCACGGATCGAAGAGTACCTGCAGAACAAAGTCGCGGAACCGATCGATGTCTTTGCAAAGCAGAAGGTATGGAACCATTTCATCAAAAAGTATCCTTCCACGACGGTCCATGAAGATGGCGTACCACGACCCATGATTTCAATCAAATATGACTGGGTCGATGGCGGGGGTGGTAACGAGGGGGGGTTCATCATTGCTGCAAATCTTCACGTTCCTCAGGAGAACATTGAGGCTCAAGAATTGGGCCGTGGATTCGGATTAAATAAGAAGGAAGCAGAACATCGTGCCGCCATGGACGCCGCAAGTCAACTAGGACTGTCATGACGTCCCATTCGACTCTAGCTAACGATAAAGGATCGCATGATGGACACTTCCAGGATAACGAAATTACGAAAGCAAGAAATATGCATAGACTAACGTACTCTGCAAATCTCATAAGAAATGCATTTTGTCAAAAGATCTTCTAATGCTCGCGTCTTTGTCCAGATGGTGCCGTCGTGGCCTCTAGGATGAGTGCCTTTGCCTTCTCTAATCCCTCCTTGGAACCCTTGATGACAATGACTTCGTCACCCTGATTCCTGGGAACATCAATCTTGGTGCCGGATTCGCTTCTGATGGCATTGATGGTGGACCCTCCCTGACCAATGATGAACCTGTGTTTTGCCGCCGGGACAGACAGATGACCTACATGAGTCTGCGACGATGCCTGAGTTATTGCTGCAGACAGCGCTTTCTTTGCTTTAGCGATTTGAGCGGCGTCGCCCTTGAGTACCCATGGAATGTCTCCCGACTCCTCCGATCCAGCGACTTCAGTCACCGACCACGCGTTCGCCTGTTCACCTTCATCGTCATCTATCCTCGCCGTGCCATTCTGTTGACCTTGTGCAGGCTTGTTGGCCGCCGCCTTTGGTATTTCGTGACCGTCGTGGTCCACGGAAACCTTGTAATCTACCTTCAACTTGCGAATATATGATCCGCCATCTGCGACTTGACGATGCAGTTTTCTCGGCACCTGGACTGTTTCACTGTCAGGCACTTTGACGAGCTTGACGATCTCGGCTATAGCACTAGCGATGCCCTCTTCACTTCCGAGTACCTTGACTGGGACGTCAGCGGCATCATTCGTCTCTGCTCGTGGTATGTCGATCGTCACTGAGAACTTGCTCTCAAGCTCAGCCTTTTTGTTCCCTCCGCGTCCAATGATGATTCGGACTTGAGCTTTTGGAACCAAGGTGACTTCGCTGTGCTGGCTACTCGCATCTCCAATAATTTTCTCAATGGCCTTTGCG
This sequence comes from Taphrina wiesneri, assembly GCA_005281515.1. NCBI lineage: Eukaryota > Fungi > Ascomycota > Taphrinomycetes > Taphrinales > Taphrinaceae > Taphrina > Taphrina wiesneri. Next base: position 141,144 of record RHGK01000012.1, read on the forward strand.
ATCTTCTCGACCACTTTCTTAGGACCTCTCAGCACGACCTCGTTGGAGTCGACTCCTGTTCGAGGGAAACGAACCATCCTAGCACGCAATGATGCGTCGTCTGGACCACCGGCCTTCACTACGAGGTCCCGTAAATTGCTGCCTCCTGGGCCAATCAGGGCTCGATGGTAGGCAGGGTCTACAACTAAGGTTCGTGTGACCGTGTCCGCAACTTCGTTGTTGATTTCGAGTATGGCTTTTTTGGCCACCTCGACTTGTGCTTTTTGTCCCGTAATAACGATGGAAACCAAGGCATCTGAATTCTCATCGCTAGGTGTAGTGCGATCGATATCAATTCTTGTGTTTGTCTCGTCCTTGAGCTCATTGATTGTGTTTCCGGATTTACCCACGATTTGTGAAACAGCTTTTTGAAGCACCTCGATGGTGACTGAATGCGAATGTTCGTTTTCATACTCAAACAAGTCCATGATCTCCGCCTTTGCAGCTGTAGCGCCTTTCTTACCACCTTTGACAGTGACCTCGTTCTTGTTGAATGATTCCTCAACATCACCTGCATCGTGTGTGGTCTTAGGGAAGTTTATTTGCACTTGATACTTGTCTTCCAAGCGCTTGACAAATTTGCCACCTTGACCAATGATTTGGCCATGGAATTCCGCCGGAATTTTCAGTTTGAGTGTTGTCTCATCTGCAAGTCGGTCACCCAGCATAGTGATACGAGATTTAGCTTCCTCCACATTTCTTTGAGGACCCTGACAAGTGATCTTGCCCTCATCTCCAACCTCAATGCGCACTCCTAGCTCGTCTCGAATCTTAGATATGTTAGCACCTCCCTTTCCAATCAGATTTTTGGTGAATTGAGCTGGAAATTCAAATTCGATCTTGTATGAGTTAGCAACATCGGACGTCTCTGCTTCTGATGCAACTTCCTGAATGTCTTTGAGCACCCGAGTGACATCAGCGGCAGGGCCGCGAACAGTCACTGAATCTTCTTGCGATTGTCCAAAGACTACTCTAACTGAGGCATCTGATCCACCGGTTATGGCATTAAGAGTCGTGTTGTTCTTGCCCAAGACTGTACTGTGATGCTTCACAGGGACAGTGATGGTTTCACTCACAATTCGCCCGGCGGTGAGTAGAAGCTCTTCTAGTGCATCTCGTGCCTGCTGCATAGAGGCCGAAACTTCTTGTGGTGCGGACTTTGCGCCGACGTATATGAGGACGACTTGATCATTGTCCACGTCCGAAGTAGGAAAACAGACTTCGACCTCATGTTGCTTCCGTATATTGACTGTATTCTTTGATTTGGGCCCGGCGATTTTCTTGTGAAGCAAAGGTTCGATAGTAAGACGACTAACCTTTTCAGGCCTCAGGCCATTGACAAGAGCAATAATAGCAGCACGAGCCTCCGAGACGCCTGAGGCAGATTTACCACTTATGTCGTAGGTGACTTTGCTAGCACTAAGCAGTTGTGTTTCAGGTGGTACAGATATACTAACGGAGTGTGCTTTTTCCAGTGCAAGTAATTGGTCCGTCTTGCGCAGGTAATTGGAAATATCAGCAGCATGATGCACTTGATTAGCTGAAGATGGATGTGCTCGACTGATCTCCAGTGAATCAATAGCCATGCTGTTAGCTTTTTCCATGACTAAGGTGATTCCAGATCCGATGTTTGCGCCTGGTCCACGAATCGTGATGTGATCAGAAGCTGACGATGAAGGTGGCACAGTCACCGAGCACCCAGTAGTAGTGAGAATATCATTTATCGAGGCAGCAATGAACTTGTGCTGCTTCTTAGCTACAGGAAATGATGTGGGTATCGTGGTTCTTTGAAGATCTTCGTACAGGTTTTCGAGACGTTCTTTTACAGTAGCGACTAGTGATTTCTCTCCCGAGACAGAAATAGCGACGGGAACATTTTCGTTGTAGGAAGGGGAGGGAATCTTGATCTTAACATCCTGACCTTCCCCAAGTTCAGCTCGTCGCAGGCTGAGGAGTCCGTAGAAATCTGAAGGAATGCTAGTGATCTTGATGGAAGTAGAGGATGTCCGTTCTGCTACTATCGACTCAATGTCCTTTCGAGCTTGATTGGCACCATCAAAGTCACCTTCGATGGTTATTTCAACTAGTTCTTCCGATTCAATCTCCGATTCGACTCTGTTGCTTTCATCTCTCTTCGGTAGTTGCACTTTTGCACCGGTCTTTTCGACGATTGTCTTCAGTGTTCTGCCCTTTGAGCCAATGATATATGGTCGAACCAAGCTTGGGACAAGCAATTTTAAAACAACCTGTCATATATAAGTACTCACATTGACCAAAGCTGACCACATTACCTTCTTTCCCAGTTCTTTGAGTAGTGTTCGTCGTGCAAGTGCAACGGCATCAGGTTTGCCTCTAATGATGAAAACAGTTGTACCAGTCTTTTGGGCAGTGGACATTTGAATCGTTGTCCCGGTGGACTTTTGAACGTCTCTGACAACCTCACTAGTTTGATTCTTGCCAAGGGATCTCGCCTGCTGTTGGGAGGCTTCCAACTTGACGGTCTCAGTCACTAGGTCCGAGGCAGTCACGACTTGGCTAGCATGAGACGTGGGCTTACTGGCAGTTGGCTTTAGATTTCCCCAAAGACTCTTGGGACGTGTCGATGAGCCTGCACCAAGAGAAGGAAATGCATTTTCGTCACTCAAATTCACCTCCTTACTACGATCGCTCTTGGTTGTCGAAGTCTGGCCCAAAGCAATTGCGGAACTTTCAGTAGTGATACCATCATCAGAAGAGTTGTCCTCCGAGATATCCAATGGCTCTTGCTTCAGTGCAGCATGTGCCAAGGCCATTCTCTGGGATGGAGTGATGAGTGTTGGATCTGCCGAGAACATTGAGCTTGACTCCTCCATGATCGTTGATACAAAAGGATGGATTTAAGACACAACACACAGTACGACAAGATCTCGAAACTGATCTGCCTGGCAGCCGGAGAACGACTATACCCTTTTTCAATTGTGTTTTGTTTCAACTAAGCACCAATACCAGACAATCTAGGTAGTCGTAGTGCATTGGGACAAGTGTAGCGGAAATAATTGCCTAACTTGGTAGTTGCGGCAGGCCAAAATGGAGCCACGATAATCGTGTACAATGGAAAGATACGATATCAGTCCAATCACCTCTAAATCAAGCGGCCCCACAAAACTTCTTGTCCACTGGGCAAATGCCAGGTTGCATACTTAGTATGACGACACTGATGTTCATGACCTCTTCACACTAGTTGACCGTCTCTCTATTTGTATGCATAATGGTACATTGCGAACCTACACATGATTGGCACCAATCATTGTACTGAACGTCCGAAGCTTGCTTTCGCTAAAGAATGGCCATGGTGTCAAACCGTTGCAATAGCTAATGCTTGACTTAAACAATAAAGATTCTGTAAAGGAAATTCATTCGACTTTTCATGGTGAATGCTCCAAGTAGCCTGAGACGAAGGCGACTGGATGTCAGCCAGAACACTCCAGACTTGTTTGACTATGGAAATTCAGAAAGTGCCAGATCTGGTGTGTCTCAAGATGTCCTTGATCAAAGACATATTTACACATTGACCACAGAGACTGTGGACACCGCACCTCACCCGGACAACCATGGTATCAGTTTAGCCCAGAGCCTGAACGAAGAGTCCCATACCCGGCTTATTCTTGATGGTACGCAAGAGCTTCTTCGGCCTCTGCAAATGGTGGGTCACTTGGCTATGGACCTTGATCGTGTTTCCTGGAATATCCACGCTGCAGACACAAGCGGTATGCTGCGGGCTTTGTATGCATCTGTCTCAAGGCTCGGTACAGCTGTGCAAGAACTGGAATGTCGGACATCATTGATCTCAAGCAGACTTGGTACTTCAACTGACGGTAGTCAAATTGTGCATCCATTCCTATCTTTACCTGAAAGCAGTCTAATAGCACGAGCTATGCAGCCTCGCAATGATCCTGTGACCAGCTTGGACACACCATCAACTCAAATCACGGTACCGAGGGATTTGACACTGCAGGTAAGATTAGCACAGCTGGTCACGAGTCTGCAGGACTTGATTCGCCGTCTTGGTCAAGTTGCTCACGAAAGTCGAATGTTCCGTACTCAAAGATTTACAAGGTCTGGTACAGAGAATCTGATGCGACAAGATATATGGTCAGGACATCGGGAACATGTGCATGCATCTTTGCAGGAGCTTAACATTAGTCAGCGGGAGATTCATTCAGGACTACAGGTGAATGATCGAGGCTCACAAACTAGTAGAGGATTCTCTACGACCTCGTTAGGTCGCCCGCGAGCTACGATGCCACCATTCCTCTTCAACAGTCCTGCGTGTTTGAGAACATCGAAGCCAGAAATTGAAGAAATCGATCGACCCGCAGCACAACAGCCGGCAGGCAGGGCTATGGGCAATGTGCCCGTGAAGTTTGCCTCATCTCACGAGCCTATAGTTCGAGAGCCCGAGAAATTGTTTTATCATGACATCGAGTATCGAAATTGTTTCGGTCTTTGGCTGTCCATAACTGGAATACCGATACCCGATCATGCGATGAAATCATTCCTTGAGCACGGGAAGACCTCAGCCACAGATGCACATCCCTAAAGCATGGCACAATTCATAATCATGATCGGTTGCAGAATTGCAGGCAAGAATATCAAGGGGTCAAGTCTGGAATGCTATGGAGTATACAGGAATGGCGGCTCACGGATGTTTCGATATATGATGTTCATCCTCTCTTCAATACGAGTCTCAATGGCAGGGATGCCATACCCTACATGGTTTCGATTTGCGTCACACAAGATCCTGGGGTTTGTGACAGTCCAAAGAGAAATCACGATTCGTGATGAGTGAGGCGCTCGAGCTGAGACAAATGTTTACTTTGCTTCTGCACAAACCTCATCCCGTGCCAATCATCCCGGCTATTGCAACGACAACCACATGAAATTCGGTCACGAAATGCAGCCACACTTGCCGTTGTGCCATGCATGGCTCATGCTGGGACGTGTTGGCCGTCCCACAAACCATACCTGTCACAGGTCATTCAATTGGAAAAAGGTCGCAAGCAGAGATTCGGGCCATCTTGAATGATTGTTGTGGCTCAGAGCCAATCGCCAGCACAAGGACATTCGCTCAACAAAATTACCACGGCAAACGTTAAGGTGGCAATCTCCTTCTTGACCAGACCGGCAATGGTCTGTATGAACAAATGCGAGCTTGCACCAATTTGAACATAGCAGCAATGTCTTTTTACTCTGGCACATGCTGTCCTCGCTCTAAGCTGGCGGTTAGAGGCTGGACGACGTAGTGGGGATCGATGCTCCGTTGTCTCGGAAATTGCTATTCATAGCTCTTTCGAGATTGGAAACGAGGCGTTTTTCTCAACTGAGCCGATCTGTCCAAATCTAGCCCTGAGCGCGGCTACTCCCGGCAAGATCAGACATCCGCAACACTATTGGCTAATTTCTGCCACCAGATGAGCTTGTGCGAGATGGCTTCGGGCCAAAATGACTCCACAACGCTTTTTTCAAATTGTTATCCAATGAGAGTAAAGAACAATACAGAGTGGCCAGAGATTATGCAAACGAACTCGGGTGGCGAGGTTGAAGCCTTTTGCGGGTCAACGTTTATTATGTTCATTACGTGCTTCACAACTCTCACTGGGCTGGACCACACAAAAAATGGGAATTCATCTGTTGGTGTCTATGGCTGACGCCCCTGCACGGCACAGGTGGAGATGATCTGGTATGACACAGGAATTTTCGGGCAACGCATCTACACGAATGATTCACAGAAGTCTTAATGAATCAAGATGCTGATCCTCTCATTTCCTCCGTCCTTCTTAAAGAGCGCTATCCCCCCGAATCCTCCAAACCCTTTTCCTTACACCGCTTTCGTCTACACTTTCGTTCGCTTCACGCACTACAGAACAACACTATCATGCAATTCTTCACTCTCGCTCTCACCGCCATCTCGGCCGTTGCTGCTCAGGCCTCTGTCGGCAACTTGACCACCACCTATGGTATGGGTCTGATCACTCCTAGCAGTGTCCGACCCAGTGCCATCAGTACTGCTCCATCCTCAATCACTCCCCCAGCCAGTGCATCAATCTCTGCCGTTTCCACCGTCACCGGCAACTCGACCGTGACCGCGATCAAGACCACTACCATCTACGCTACCAGGACCGTCGTCATCTCTGGAGTCACCACCACTGTCGTCGTCAGCACTGTCGCTACCATCACCGGTGCCGCCACCACCATGCTCGTCGTCCCAACCACCGTCGTGGTCAGCAGCACCACTCAGACCGTCGTCGTCGCCATCCCGGTCGTCGGAGGATCAGTCATCAACAGCAACGTTGCATCAATGACATTGCCAGTGACCGCCGCAGGAGCAGCCAAGACCACTCTGCCAACCGTCTCCACCCTGCCTGCCGCCGGTTCAGACGCAACCAAGCTCATGGCCGGATCAGTCGCCGCATTGGTCGCCATCGTCGCACTCATTGCCTAAGTGCACATGATTTACGTGTGAGCGAGTCTTTCTTTTTACCACATATACCATCACCGAGACGTTACCAACACCATTTTTACTCTAAAATAATAGACGGTATCATTCTTAAGCTTAATGTTATTTCCTGAAACCATACATTCTCACTATTGCTACTTCCCATGTACATGCTAGACCTGCTAGCTCGCTTTACACTTATTCCTTGTGTCTTGTGAGATGAATGGCTCACGATTTGGCAGACAATGTATAGATGCTCAAATATGTATATTGAAGAAATAACATGCCTGGACTGATACCTCCCTCCTAACCCAATTTACGTCCACAAATGCATTCCGAAATGCTTGACCTAAGTCTTGCGTTAGCACAAGGGACGGATAAAGAATGTCTGGGACAGCAACACTCACCATGACGCCCTCAGACTCGGAATCCGGGCTGTTTTTGTACTTTGACTGGCCGCTTCCAAAGGCACGAATCGGCAAGACACAAATATCATCAAAGACCTTTGCTTTCTTCAAGCCGAGCAAGTCTCGTTCTTTGAAGCCCTGTACCGTAGACTGAATATGGGCAATTATTGTGTCTGTCCAAACCTTGCGACCCGTCCACTCATGGACCTGCGTGTCACTGGTCAAGTTGAACTGGATGCCTTGCGTGGAATTTAGTGTCCTCGTCACAATCTTGTCAATCACTCTGGCCAGGACCGGGTGACCTTTATTCGCTGCAAAGACATAGTTGGCCAGCGCAATTTGACGACCGTCAATCTGCTCGAATTCAGGATCTCTTTCGAGATCAAATTCGACTCCGACGATAAGTCCCGGCTGAACCGAACGTACTCGTTCGCCATGCTTCGTTGAGGGCGATTCTGTGAAACATTGCGCGTACCAGCTCTCGATACCGGCGTAGCAGTTGGTGTCGATGTCTGCGTAGACTCCACCATTCTTGAAGAGAGTAATGTACCGAAGCAAGTCAATCTGCAGGACTCTCGCTGGCAAGGCATAGTACGTTTCGTTCAAGAACTCGAGGTCCCTGCTCATGCGATCAATGGCGAGTGCGATCTCAGCTTGGGCCATGAAAGTTCGCGACCACTTTGGTTTGTTCTTTTCCGACCAGGAAGCGTAGGGTGTTGAGTCAGACTTTGGCTCATCCTTGTACGTCTGCCAAATGACTGGGTTGTGGCTTTCAACATTGTATTTTGGGTTATATGGTGTCCATGCCTGTAAGCGCTGTAGATATGTAGCATCCTCGTTCGTGATGGTGGATTCATCTTGAGTCTCTGAATCGATCGTTCCATATGTGCCTTGATGATATGGAGAATTTGGACTTGAGGTGTCGAATTGCTTGAATCCTTCGGGATAATCCAAGTGTCCGACGCTCGTCTGTAGAGGCGCAGTGCTATCGATCGTTTCTTGCTTGCTCACAGGAGAGCCGTCTTCGGGACCGGCGCAGCTAGAATCTTCCGGATCAATTGAGCATTTCAACGCGTCCAAAGCTTGTTTTGTGGTCTGTTTGTATTCTAAAATATCGTGGACTGAACGGACGTGTCGCACTTGAAAGAAATAGAAAAGTGCAAACAGTGAAAGGGCTGTTACGAGTACCAAGCGTGTCAGTCGCCCATTCATTGTAGCTGTGCAATTGCCGGTGCTCCTGGCAATTGCGCAAGACTCGAGCTTAAATAAGCCGGTCTCTGAGACAATTCAAAAGCTGGTAGACGGAAGATCGATCGGGAGCAGAAAGCTTGATTTGCGGGGACAGATGAGGATCGCTCGCTTATGTCAGCGCGCATAAAATGTCCGAGTCAGAAATGCAACACTTCTGAACAGAAAGAAGACAGAGTGTTCAATGTTCATAGACATCAGACCAACGCGATGGTGGATTTTAATGCAAAAGATTTGTACATACGCTAAATCGAGTTTTGACTACTTCACAATCCGGCAGCTTTCTCAAGCTCAAATCAATGGGCGAATGTCCAAGGCCTCCTCTACAAGGGCCTGTTGCTCATTCATGTGCTGCTTCTTGTTACCTGTTGCTACTGAGCCAGTCGGGGCTCGACCTGCGAACCTAACACGCTTGTCCTTGTGTACAGTCTTGGCCAGCAAGGTCTCGAAACGAGGATGCAGGTATGTCCATGCTCCACCATTGAGTGGTTCTTCCTGGCACCAGACAATCTCCTTTACGTTCTTGTACTTGTCAACTTCCTCGTGTAGACGCTCCCATGGGAATGGCATGAATTGTTCAACTCTGATGATGGCGATATCATCAATCTTGTTGTCCTGTCGAGCTTTATACAATGCAGCGTATACTTGACCAGAGCACATGACCAATCGTTTACATTCCTCTGGTGCTTTGATCTTCTCAGTCTCGGAAATGACTCGCTGGAAGTGCGAATCGCCAAGGAAATCCGCAGCAGGTGACTTCGCCAGTGGATGACGTAGCAAGGCCTTTGAGAAGAACAAGATTAGAGGTTTCCTGAATTCTCGATGGATCTGTCGACGCAATACATGGAAGAGATTGGCAGGAGTAGTAGGATAGACTACTTGCATGTTGCAGTCCTGGTGTTGTCTGTCGAGTTTGTCTGGCGAAGGATAAATCCTTGGATCGTCGTTGTTCAGCTGTAGATATCTTTCAATTCGTGCCGAGGAATGTTCGGGTCCCTGGCCATCGTAACCATGAGGTAGAGACATCACTAAACCAGAACGCTGCAACCATTTGTTCTCGCCTGAAGCTATAAATTGATCAACGATACATTGGGCATTGTTTGCAAAATCTCCGAATTGTCCTTCCCACATGACTAGAGCATTAGGAGATGATAAGGAGTATCCATATTCATAGCCAAGAACACCGAATTCCGACAAATGGGAGTTGACAATAACGAAAGAAGCCTGCTTTGGGTCGACGGCGTTCAGATTTACGTAAGTCTTTTCATTCTCCTGGTCATGGAGTACAGCATGTCGCTGGGAGAATGTACCTCTCTCGACATCTTGACCGGAAACTCGAATGTGGTGACCTTCAGTGAGAAGAGACCCAAATGCAAGAGCCTCTCCTGTCGCCCAGTCGATTCCCTCGCCAGCCTGGATAGTCTTTCCACGGTTTTCAATAATACGTTTCAGGTTCTTGTGAACGGTGAAGTCCTTAGGGAATGTTGAGATTACTTTGCCGATGTGTTTAAGCAATGGTTCCTCGATTGAGGTTGGGAGATGCGGGAGGACTTTGGTGGCCAGATCTTTTGGCGAAGCGAATCCGTTCCAAGCAGCAGTCAGCCAATCTTTGGAGGAAGGCTCGTAGTCCTTTGACTTTTGGAAGTTCTCTTCGAGAATGTCCCATACCCACTTTTTGTGTTCCTCAATGTCGGCCGCGGTGAAAGTCTTCTCCTTCGTCAGTTGTTCAATGTATAAATCAAGAGTGGGCTTGTGCTCAGCAATCTTCTTGTACATCAAAGGTTGTGTAAATGAGGGTTGATCGGTCTCATTGTGGCCGTGCTTGCGATAACAAACAATGTCTACCACAACATCCTTCTTGAAAGTCGCACGCCATTCCGAAGCTAATTTGCAGATGAAAGTGACTGCTTCGACGTCATCACCGTTGACATGGAAGATAGGGGCATCTATGGACTTTGCAATGTCCGAACAATATGGTGTGGATCGAGCAAAACGAGGATCCGTGGTGAATCCAATTTGGTTATTTACCACCAAGTGGATAGTACCACCAGTAGAATAGCCAGGAAGTGCATGCATACCTATGGTCTCATACACCACACCTTGACCGGCAAAGGCGGCATCACCGTGCAACAGCAGACCCATTGCTTTGTTGTGGTCCTTCTCATCGTTGCTGAAATGCTGTATCGCTCTTGTCTTGCCAAGCACAACAGGGTCCTCGGCTTCCAAATGTGAGGGGTTAGCTACTAGGGACAAATTAACGAGCTTGCCCGAAGGTGTCGGACGTTCGTAGTTCATTCCCAGGTGATACTTCACATCACCAGATCCTTCGTCCGATGGCTCTTGTGATCCCGAAAATTCGGAGAAGATTGCTTCGGTAGGCTTTCGAACAACATTGGCGAGCACATTCAATCGACCTCGATGCGGCATACCAATGACGATAGATTGAATACCACGCTCGACAGAATCATCAATCAATTCCTTCATTCCTGGAATCAAGGCTTCGCAACCCTCAAGTCCGAAACGCTTGTCATTCGGGTGTTTGGAAGCAAGGAAACGCTCGAAGGAGTCAGACCAGACTAATCGATCCATGATGCGACGTTTCTCTTCTGTGCCATACTTGTATGGCTCAGGAACCTCCAGACGTTCTCTCAACCAATCGCATTGATGACGATCCGGAATGTGAATATATTCGGAACCATAGGAACCGCAATAGATTCGCTCGCAATTCGCAATAATGTCCCGGAGAGTCATCTTCTCCTTGCCTTCTTTTGCGAAGCGTGGCAAAATACCAGGTCCAAGGCTATATTCTTTGTCCAAATCTGACTCCACGAACCCATAATGATCGAGAGTGAGCTCCGTGACAGCAGTTTTCGATGTGTCCAGAATTCCTAAAGGATCGATATTGGCTTTGAGATGACCACGTACTTGGTAAGCACGAACCAACAATTGAACTTTCAAGTGATTGGACACGTCAGTCCCCTGAGACAAACCAGCTCCTGGTACAATATTCGGTATCCCGCCTGCTGCAGTTGGCACAATCGTGGGAGGTGCTTGGAAAGCTTGCGAAGGCGCAACACCGCTGTCCAGATTCTTAAAGTAGACTTGCCACGAGATATGAACTGATTCTGGTGCTTCCTGCCAAGCGGCATACATTTCTCAAGTCATTAACTTCGATCATGTGGGAGAGGACTTCACGTACCATCGATATAGTTTGCACTATTTGACTGCAAAAAGCTGTCGTTGGCTGACTGCATACATTAGACAAGGATCTTTGCAAGCTAAGGCGACACTGACCGGTGCCTTTGCTTGCACGACAGAAGCCAGGGAACGTCTCGGAGCGAACGACTTGAGGGGCGAAGCGATCATGCTCCGCCTGCACAGACCACTCCTCGAGAACGAGAAACGAAGCATGGTGTGATGTCAGAGACCGTGAGGAACAGAAATTCCGAACAATCGCAGTAGTGTGTACACTTGAAACAAATATATGTTGTATGATTATCGCGAAGCAAGTATTTCGAGTAGTTGTACAGAAACTAGAATTTGGTGGAGCGAGCCCTTCAAGGTTGAAGTTCGGAACCGGAATCGATCTCTGTCCGGGAATCTCATTCCACGTGATTTGCCGCTTGAGGTTTGATCATGATCAACTGGGATCATGGGCTCGAGCGCAGTACTTTCAGATTAGCACTAGACAAATGATAATAACGCACAGGAAAAACGAGCTCGAATACAGATAGGAAGACCCGTACACGTTCACACGAACGGAAGTACGTGCGTTTGTAATCTGGGATGATTGTAAATTTGTATCTAATGAAAATAGTGACCGAGATACTTGCTACGCAGATATAAGGACATCTACGTGTAGTGATGACCATTACAATAATGGTCCGTATGACCGGCTGGGAATGTTTGCAGCGTTCGCGAGGATCATGACTACAGATAAGAACATAAAGCTTGCTCAACGGTGCAGATATGACGATGGTGAGCATGCTATCGACCTCGTTCATCGCTGAAGTCGAGTGCGACAGGTTATGAATTTTGAGATCTTTGTTCACCACTGTTCGCTCATTGAAGTAGTTCGCCTTGATGCAAGATACATGAGGACCAAGTGCAACCAGGTCTGTTAAAATGCAAGAGACGTGAGGATGAACCGATTGTCGTGCGAAACCCTTGGTCCAGAAACTTTCGCTTCGGGTAGTGTATAGAAATACTTCAGTGATCGAGCGATGCATGTCGATCCGAACATTTGGTCCTCAGCATGAGCGTACTTCTCGCTATGCTTTTGCGTAAGAATTGATCATACTCGCTATTGCTTCTTGCACAGCATCATACTGCCTACCTTTGTAACCTTCGACTACTCCATGAGCGACCACTTTGGCTAGACCAAGCAGCCACAAAGACACTACACCGAAGTTGACTCTATGTTTTACCTTCTTTGACCAACCAAGCCACTGGCACAGCCCATTAGCAATGTGTAGGCTAGATAAAGTAACGAAGCTTGTATAGACCGTCCAGCCTATCACTGGATTCTTGGTAATTGCATGACCGACCAAACTCGAAGTGATGTCAATGTCCAACTTCCAGGGTACATAGCGATTCGTGAAGATGTGACCCGCGATGAAAGGAATAATGATGTAGCCAGTCATTGAGTTCCAGGAGAATCGCGGTATTCGAGCATGGTGTTTGTACCATATATACTCTCTGCATATCCTGATGACCCGTATAGCAAATCCGGATACTACGTGTACTCCCAACGCACCAAAGACAAGAATTGCTTCGGAAGCATAAGAGTTCTGGTATAAGGCTCTGGCGGCCGTCAGATTTTCGTCCGCAAACGTCAGGTCTCTGATGGGAGCGAGTAATGGTGCAATTCCGGTATTTAGGAAGTGGATGATGGAGAATGCGCTAAAGGTATAAGCACTATAACGGTGCGTCGTCCTCAAGCCTGATAGCATACTGGCTAAGTAATCTGTCTTCATCTCATTCAGACGAGGTCCAGACCCAGGCTGCTGCTGATCACTTAAGTCTTCAAAAGGCCTAGGATCATCCTTGATAGGCGACGGGGGCAGCTGATGAATTGAGCTCGCAATCGAGTCGTCCATTGCGATTCAATGCACGAGTGTGTGAGACGTGGATTCTGCTTGCAAGAATGGCAAGGCGTTGGACTTCTGAATCACCAGTACCGCAGCTAGTAAAGATGTCCAATTTGCAAGGCTTCTACGGCCGTGCCATAGCGCTAATCCAAGTTCGCGAGCTCCAACATGGATGACACTGCTGCTGCTGCTGAGTCCACGAGATTCACCAGCACACATCAAGATAGCGACTAGGTGAAGCATGTAGCTACAGCTTCTATTGTGCGTGTGCTTACGGAGACCTCCTTGTCAGACTATCAGGACTAGCTTTAGCATGTATGAGAAGACGATCCAGGGTTTAGTTTCTGGCTAAGCAAACTAACCACCTATAAGTCTAAATAACACAATTTCACCCAGGCCACTTGATTCAATTCGATGAGCATAGACGATGCCATTAGACTTTTGAATCCGGAGAGTATGTAGAAGATGAAAAGTTTCTGATGTCGCTGAAAATTTGAACTCGAAGTTAAGCACGGATTTTTTGCGACAATCGCTGGAAATCCTGTCTTCTGCCTCCTCTGTTCCCTCCATAATTCTGGTTCCTCCTAGGCCTATTATCACCGTCCCTCTGCCCGTCTCGCTGGTTTTGCGGAGTCTTGATGTCCAATGCTTGCTCGTTAGCCTCGACTAGTCTTTGAGCCTTCTCCGCCAGCTGCATGGCTTGTGTCTGCAGACGTGTCGTTTCGGTGCGTTGGAAGATGACAGAGAGGTCATCACTGCTCAGACTTGCATTGATCTCTTCCAAAGCTATCATTTTTGAGACTATGGTCATAGTTTCGACTTTAGTAAGATCGAAAAGTGACGTCAGTTGTGATAGAGCGACTGACTGATAGAATGGTGCATAAGTGAAAAGATAGGTCCGTAGTGCCTCGACCTTGACCTTCTGCTTCAACATTTCTCGAATAGCATCTACATTTGGCATCAGCTCAAGAATTTTGATGGCTGCCAAGGAACCATAGGATTTCTCCCAGTCTCCGCTGGCTAAAGCTTTAGCGGCTTGCATAATGTAATCTCGTGTGTTCTCTGGTGGACCAGAGAAGATCTGTCGTTCCGAGAAATCAAGTGTTCGTCTAAATTGTCTGGAGATAACTCTCTTTGAGCCACGGGCCATTTCAGGAATTTCCATAAACATGGAGGAGGTAAGGTAGACACATTCCGATAGTTCTATGTTCAGGTGAAGGTGGAATGGCAGCTGTCGTGACTTGTCCAAACGTTCCTGTTCAGCATCTCTGTTGTTTTTCGAAGGTCCCTGTGCGAGTAATTCCTTTGTCCGATTGCCTCCACATATCTCCGATAGTGCTTGCTGAGCTTCAACGACTAGACCATTACGGAAAGCGGACAGTCCCAATTGAACCATCGTTCTGTTGTGTAATATCTGTGTTTGTATGTCAGCATTATGTATAGTGTCCTGTAGATGGGACATGAGTAACATGTCTCGCGCTTCATGGAAATAATCAGCCAGAGCCAGACTGTAAATATTACACAGCATTGCACGAGTTCGCTGTAATCCAGAACCATTTTTGTAGAGATACATCGCAAGTCTCTTAATCAGAGGAACCTCGTCGTTTCTAGGTGTGATTTGTGAGTTTACATTGTCCGGTAAGTCCTCGTAAGTATTGGCTTCTGTGGCTGCAATGAGTTGCACCGATTTGTAATAAAGGTGCTCCAATCTTCGTGTTACGAGGCGTGCAATATTCTTCTCGCCGTTCGTCTCAAGGTAGATCTGAGCACGGACGATGGTGGTGTATAGTGCAGATTCGTCTCTCAGACGGTCAATGTAGTCCTGGGAGTGAGGATCGATGTTTTGCAGCGCACGAGTAAGCTCATCGTCAAGTCGATCAATATAGGAGACTATACTGCCACGAACTTGGACAACTGGCGTTTCTGGTGACGGGACAGGCTGTGCTGCTTCGTCGTCTTGCTCCGGAGCATCCTCCAAGACTGTATACTCACGTTCATTCTCGAGTAAAGTGAGCAGCTCAATAACTTCGGCTTGAGCACGCTTCCACGCTTCCACCGGCATGTACTGGGACAGGTTGACCTGGAAATCGAAACGTGCAGCTATCGTAGCTAAGAGGACTCGAATCGTCTGGTAAGGAGTCTGAGAAACTTCCTTAAGACGTGCAAGTACATTAAGTTGTTCCTCCTTGTTTGTGTTCTTTTTACCACGGGCTTCAAAGACAGCTTGTAGATGTTTGAAAATGCTCTCCGGAGAGTACTCAAGAACCTTTCCACCCTTGCCAACAGTGGCAAACCCATCATCTTCCTCTGCTCCAAGAGCGGCGTTAGCGTTGCTTGAAGCTTTCTGGGCACTCGAGGAAGCTGTAGACTCCTTCGTCTTGGTTGCGGCAGCGACAGAAGCAGGGACTTCGTCTTCATAATCTGGATTGGCGACATATCGAGCAATCTCGGACTCATAAGTGCGGTTGTTCTTCTTTATTCGTTGTTTCAGTCCGTTAAGTGCACGGGTGTTTGAGGGATTCAATTTTTTAGTCTTTGAGGCCTTCAAAGCATCGTTAGATTCCGTCTCGAGTGTGTGAATCGTTAATATGTATATTTTGGGAAGATTGTGCGCAGCTTTGGCTTTCTCTGCTAGCTTGTTGAGCTTGTCAAATTCTGGTACAATTAGTGCTGAGGGAAAAACGCAATTCGGCAGAGAACGCACCACTAGAGATAGTGACCCAGTCATTGATCTTCTGTGCATTTTCGATGATGTGTACAGAAGCTTCTATTTCCTCCAATCGTTTATCCTTGGCTGACTTGACTATTTTCTTTCCGTCGTCACTTTCGTCGTCCGAATCATCGCTGTCCGCCCCTGCCAAGAAACGGTTGCCCTTAGTTTTTGGAGCATCGCTATCGTCACTGTCAGAATCGGAGTCTCCCGCATCAGAATCAGAACCGGAATCAGAGCCAGAGTCATTCTGGGATGACTGTTCAGAATCGCTGAATTCTTCTTCGGAGGAAGAAGAATCACTGTCGGATGATCCTGCGGCGAAGAAACGAGACATAATCGTCTAAAGAGCTCAATCAAATCGCGTTACGACCGTCGTGCACTCCTGTCTCTAGTCAGCTGCTCAAGAATGAGCTGCTATGATACGTGGTCTCAAAATGTTGCACAGTTTGCCTTCATTTTCTTGCCGACAGACGACCGAATCTGTGTATGCGCGCACGCAGTAAAGCGGCACACAATTTTTGTACTGAAGAGAGCTCCACTCAAAATTCGTCGTGCGTGGAATGCGACTTTGTGCCATCTAATGTAGGGCTATAGCTACTGCAGGTAGATGCCTTCGTCAAACGCAAATCGAAGACTGACGAGCCTGTCCACATCGCTCTTGACATAGCAACTCGATCTTCTTCTGCACTCAGTATTCAATCGGTCTCTTGGTCTTTCCTAAGATAATAGCCCCGTAAATACCAATCCGGTGTCGAGGCTTGTCTGGCACATCCATACTATGCTGCGAAATGCTAGACTTTGCAAAGCCGCTTGCTTGAAGACTCAGGTCCGTTATATGGCAAGGAAACCAGAGAAAGGCAATACTGATCCACGAACACGTATACTATCCGGCAATATGTCGGAGCTTTAGAAACTGACAAGCACAGAAATGATGCGCGATATCTTGTTTCGCAACCAGACTCCTGCGAAGCTTTCCTTTACTGATGAAGAAGCCATTCGACATGACACTATACATCGAGCCTGGCAATTGCATCTCCGCTATCAAAGAGAAAGGCGCGAGACGGAGCTGGAAAGACAATACAATAAAATCAAGGATGCTTGTACAGACTTGGAAACCCACGACCCTCGACTATTCAAAGCGGCTATGGTGAAGGACAAATCGAACTCCGGTTTCCCGATTGAAATGAGGTCGATGACAGATACTCCTCCGAAAAGTGGCTGGAATCATGATTGGACTGCAAAAGCAGTAGAGTAGAAGTGTGTATGGAGAACTGTCGTTGTGGCGGTACTATTATGAGGTAGCAAGCATTGTCAAGCATAGCGAATGGATGATCAGTCTGGACTACATGATGGCCAATAAAGGCATTGGTGCAATCACGTAAGGACAATCGTCGAAATGATTGAAATGAGTGAGATACGTGGCTCGAAGCACGCTTCTACAAAAGCCCTTGACTTTCTGTGCTTGATCCAATCGCTCACGACCACGAGGTCTGGCAGATAGTCGTACAAGTGTGCGAGCGACTTGCAAGCGACTTTGGCCTCTATGACATAAGAGGAGACCATATATAAAGGTATTCATATTGGTTTGTAGCATTCATGCTTGCTATCCTAAAACCCTGATTATCTCTCAATTATGATGGTGGATAGCAGCCACAATGTTGCCTTCCATTCTGCCTTGATTTTGAGTCCATCCATGCCATGATCACAACCAGCTGCAGGTACAGCTAAGGACAACATATCCTTCAAGATAGTCCTGGCCCCTCGTGATTTCTATCACGATCGATACTGGACAGTAACGCACTTTGGTGCATAATGATAGCCTGATCTTGCCACAGTAGACAGAAATCCACGCCAGGTCTCCGTCAAAGACACCAAGCGTCAGTAACACAGCAATTGTGTCTAAATGTCAAGCAGCCCAGAACGGAAGCTTAGCATGATCAAGTCCACCGAGAACAAAGCTTCTATGATCAGAAATTGGCCTCCAGAAGAATTGACTGCATGGAAGACCACTTTGTCCATGGATGATTACGGCTTACTCCAATCGGTATTTGCAGATCTTGTGCTGGCACAGTCATGGTCAGATGTGCGTCTACACAAGCTCGAAGATGGCTGTCGCCCCTTGCTCTCTGGCTCAAAGTTGTCTGACAAGGAGACCACGAGGTATGTGTATTGCGTCAGGGCCGAACACAGCACAAGTATCAAGGAACTGGACTGTTTGTTTCAGGACTGTGGTCGTACTTTAGCGATCGACATTCAACAGATCCTACTTGGCATCGTTCACAATGACTCCACAGTGGTCTATTATACGCTCAACCAAGGCATAACAAAGCCTACAGTCAATTGAAAAACGAGACCGATTTATCTGAAAGCTAAGAGTGTTCATTCCGATATAATGTGTTTGGAGCACTTCAAACAAGCGCTGGACGTTGTAACGGTCCTGGTAACAATGCGAGCAAGAAGAGCAATTGAAACACTGGTGCTGTTACGCAAGTGAAATACATTATAAAATGCTGGCCGCAGTTTTAGCAAGCTCTTCAGCTATCGTCAATCGAGCAAGGAAGCGCTCGACATGTTGTACGCGTATCTCTTCTCAGCTTCCCTCGCCTCAGCGCACTCTGTTATCTCTGCTGTACGGATCAGTTTTCCGTATCACAGGCTGTTCTAATATCTGAAGGCTATTGGAGTATCAGGTCCCCAAGGGATAGGGCTCGGTGTTGATGCCTCTAATTTTAGGAATTGCATGGACGTTATACCCTGTCAGCAGGACAGTCCTATCATGCGTGATGCAGAAGTCGCTACGAACAATTTCGGTACGACTCGGCAGGATGATTTACTGCAATCATTGACGAGATAGGCACTTGTGGTCGTACGCAAGCCGGCGGAAATATAGACACGTCAACTGCAATCGAGCAGCACATTGATGCTAAAATGGTTACCGAAGTCACTAAAGGATCGACCTTGACCATACAAATGCATCAAGTCAATGGCGACGGAGCGGGTCCGTATCTGTAGGAGCGCCTAGCACGATCTCTCATGATTTTATCGATTAACAAGTTCAGATGTGAAATCGATCCTACTGGTACCGGAAGCACCTTCACACCTATCAAGGTATTGAAAGACGTACCTGGCAGTGCAGGTCTCTCGGCCACAAGGCAAACATCCTATGACATGCAGTTGGAAATACCAGGCGACACAGAATGTGTTGGAGGCTCAACGGGAACAATTTGTCTAATACGGTGTCGAAATGGTGCTTTCGCAGGACGTAAGTCCTGAAAAGAATGCCGTAGAGCCCAGCTAAACCATACTAGCCTTTGGGGGTTGCGTACCAGTCCTGCAGAAGGACGCTATAGGGCGAAAAGATTCCTCTCCGTCGAGCGTCAAGACCCGTGCGAAGATTGAGACTATCGAGAAACAGAAAGTTGAAGGACAGGCCCAGCTGAGAGCTATGAAAATCAACTCAGCAGTCGGAGTGGTCGAGCCTCAAGTTGCTATTCGACAAAAGGATGGTCTCATGGAGATGATGCCGGGTCAAACGGTGCCACAAGGTCACACTGCGGACAAGACGTCTGCAGCATTCATCCCGGTCAACGTTCCTCTGAACGTAAGTCATGCGAGAAAGTCTAGATTGGTGCTATGTTGACTGAACAGGCATAGATACCAGACCCGAAAGACGGCCGAGTCTCCTCGAAGCCAAGTCCTGACCAGCTCGAGGCGATGCGAAAGCAGGGCATTACAGTGCCACAGTAATGACTTAACGACAAAACAACTCTTGATGAGTTTAGCAATGTGAAAGTGTCACAATGGATAAATTGAATATATGAGGATAACGGGCCTAAACTGATTGATCCCGTAGAACATTCAGAATAAAATCAGTCACTTCCTGTGGTTTTCCTGTGCAGACATCGTGCCCAATACCCGGGACGACTGTCAAGTCGAGATTCGGCAGAGCTTGTTTGAGATTGCCGCTGACTTTGTTGGTGTCGACGATGTCGTCAGCATCGCCCCAAATGGCATGAACGTCTAGCTTTGTGCTCTCCAACCGTGCGAACAAGTTCCATTGATCGAAAATTGGTCCATATCTGAATGTAGAAAGATCTAAGAAATCAGCTGATAAGTCGAGATTTCGAGACACTCATCTTACAAGATCTTGAAAAGCCCTTATGATTAGCCGACTGCCATAGTGAGACGTGAGTCACATCCACACGACCTGCAGACGTTCTAGCAGCGATCTCCTTGGATTTTGGTACCAAAGCTGATTGCAGAGCGTGCAGTAAGCTGAAAGGCACTAGTTCGCTTTGAGCTATCCTGCGAACAAGGCCTATATCCTTCTCTGCCAATAAACCTGCTGGGGCGATCAGAATGAGACTCTGTACACTGTCTGCAAAATAGGATGCAAAGCTGGCAGCCAGACTACCACCGAAAGAGTACCCGACAACAGAGCACTTGGTCCAACCAATCTTCTGTAACACACAAAGCGTCTGTGAGAGGAAGAGCCCCTCGTCGTGCTTCAAATTAGGTGCATCGGAGTAGCCTCGCCCGAAGAGATCAAAGGTGCAGACGCGGTACCCTGCCTCGACGATCTTGGGCAGGATGCCGGAAAACACAGGAGACGGTGTTGTGATTCCATGAATGAACAGCACCCTTTCGCCATCCTCTGGTCCAAATTCATACGCTCGGATGGACCCATAAGGAGTATCGATATCCTTACTACCGGGATAGTATGTCGTGGGATAGTATGAGCCCTCTTGTGACTCGCGAGGAGGGGCCTTGATGAATTGTGGTTCCGCAGGTGTAACAGCATTGTAAGCTAGCTTGAGAGCGGTTAACGTCGCTACTCCGGCCAGAAACGAAGTGGCATCACGAACGGATATTGGTCCTACCGCGTTACCGAAAGGTGCGTTGGCCATTACTATGACAGAAATTAAGGATCTTTTCCACCGACCGAAGATATTGAACGGTCGCCTATGTTCAAGAGCAAGATCCTCGCGCAGGTCATCTGGATCCCAAGGTTGTACAACAATTGCAAGCGATTGCACGAGATGGTGGAGTACCGGCAGAGCCGAGGGTGGAGATCTGTCAACCTTTTCATGTGAGCTCCGAATGTCAGATAATTTTGTCTAGGATGACACTTCTTCAGACACGAACCGTGTAGACTATTCCAAGAAAGACAATTATGTCTACTGCAACGGCAACGCTCAGTACTCCACCTGTGTCAAGACAGTTGGAGCCAGTCGGTCAATACTTTCTGGCCCATGCTCGAAGAAAGAGACACGGTCGTACCTTTTCTGAGGATGAAAGGATTCAAGCCGAGCAGAATGTGAAAAAAGTTGAGGTGGTTGAGGATGAGGAGGAGGAAGAGCCAGAAACCGCCGAATTGCTCAAATCTGATCCTAAGGACTGGAAGAAGCAAGATCACTATGCCGTACTAGGACTTTCGAAGTACAGGTACAAGGCAAATGATGCACAAATCAAGAAGGCTCACCGCAAGAAGGTGCTGAAGCACCACCCTGATAAGAAGGCTTCCGGTGGAAACGTCAACGATGATGCATTCTTCAAGTGTATCCAAAAAGCAATGGAAATCCTATCTGACCCGATCAAGCGAAGACAGTACGATTCCGTCGATGAGGGTGCTGAAGTAGCTCCTCCATCAAAGAAAGCAAAGGACTTCTATAAGACTTGGGGACGAGCACTTGCCGCTGAGGGTAGATTCTCTACGAAATCTCCAGTACCGAAATTGTGTGGTCCAGACGCTACTAAGGAAGAGGTTGATGACTTCTACAACTTTTTCTATGCCTTCGACTCATGGAGAACTTTCGAGTACCTGGACAAAGATCTACCTGACGATACCGACAATCGTGATCAGAAGAGATATCAGGAGAAGAAGAACAGGGCGGAGCGAGCTAAGAGAAAGACTGAGGATACCGCCAGGCTCAGGAAGATGGTTGATGATGCTCTCTCTATCGATCCACGAATCAAGCAGTTCAAGGAGAACGCAAAGAAGGCCAAAGAGCAGGCCAAGTGGGACCGAGAGGCCGGTGCACGAGAAGCTGCAGAAAAGGCACGACTTGAGAAAGAAAATGCTGAAAAGGCAGCAGCGGAAGCAGCCTCTCAAGAGAAGGCTGCAAAGGAAACAAACAAGAAGGCGAAGGAGGATGCCAAGAAGGCCGCCAGAAAGGACAAGAAGACTTTGAAGGCATCGCTTAAGGACGCCAACTACTTCCACACGGGATCAGACGCTCCAATGGATGTGGTTGACAAGGTCTTGAATGAGGTCGAAGCACTGATGGAGAGGCTCGAGGCAATTGAGCTGCACGAGTTTGCAGGCACGATTGCGGCTGCCAAGGGAGATGCAACGAAGATCAAGGAGGCCTTTGTGTCCAAGGGTGCTTCACTCTAGATTGATCGTTCGTCCGTGGCCATGCCAAACATGAGAGGAATAGACACGACTCTAGGAAGACAGACAGATAGATTATAGTATAGAGCAGTCCTTTACTCTGCTAAAGTACACTTACAAACTGCTGGACAACTATACGCCTTGCCGTACACGAATTGTCTCCATTTAGAGCGGCTCCCTGCGTACCCGGATGCTGAATGAGCTCCAACAGGTCGTACAACTTGGCCTCTCGGTGGCAGCACTGATTACCAAGGAAGGACTCGTAGCAATCCCATCAAGACCCCCAACCTTACAACACTCTTAAGGTGCCAGTCTGGCCAATCACCAGTCCCGTGCAGAGACCACCAGGCAATAGCTGATGGCAGACGCAGCCAATGGCGTAGAGCGCAGACCACGGTCTAAAAAAGTACCCCTTTCCCAAAAGATCGCGAAAGCCTTTTACCTTTAAAATGACACTCGCACACATCATTCATGGTCTAGAGGCTGCTGATAGCTATGGCCATGGTGGAGCAGAGACTCGTCCTTTGACCTGCAGCAGCAGTGAATGAGTGCTCCTCCTCTGATTGGGCCACCAGCCACAGTCGAGAGTTCTGGTGGTCCAATGGAAAACTTGAGCCTTCGGGTGCACTGTCGCGTGCTGAGGAGTCAGACGTCGACCTCATCCATGGAGGAGATTTGAAAGAAGGGAATCTTGGAATCAGAGGCGGCTCGGCAAGTCTCCCAGGCCCTGGACCCTCAGCCCTGGATGAGCTGGAGCACACTTACCTACTCATTCAACTGTTATTTCCCTCTGCAGCAGCACTCGCTCATGCATGAAAGGTTAAGATCCATACGACTTTTCACGCACTGTAGCCTCTGTTGGTGCTGCTGCTATGCGCTCTTGTCCTGTGATGTTTGTTGTTGGACATGGCTGGGACCTTGATCAGACTTGCACTTGTGCTCAAAGCAGTGCCTCCCTGCAGCAGCGTCTTTTGTAGAAGGGCATCGCACGGATGCACATGATCTGCAGTAGCTATAGCAGCAGCAGCAGCAGCAGCAGCAGCAGCAGCAGCAGCAGCAGCACTCGTAGCTCGGGGGGACAGCAGCAGCGGCAAGTGAGGAAACTTGTGTGTGGAGACAAGACGACGGACGGTGGCTGCCTCGCCTCTTCTCCAACGTTCGTGCGTGCGTGCGTGCGTCCTTGGGCGAGTCCACGGATGAGTGGACGGCCAAGTGCAGGTGGCTGAGGCAAGTGCAGCTGCAGGTAGCCAATTGTCAGGAAATCTTGCATCTTCATGGATCTTGTCGTCTGGGCTGACGTCGTATGTACGAAATCTCTCTTCTCCCTCTGCCTCGGGATAGAGGGAGAGAGAGAGCTCGTCCCTCGTACTCGATCCCTCGTCTTCACTTGCCACCAATGCTCCGTTCCAAAGTGCCTTTGCTGCCATGGACTCAAGTTGTATCGTCGCGCCAATCCACAGGTCTATCAGTCACATCTGGGTCCGTGTTGTCCCAGATAACGGTCAATCTTGATGAAATGGACAAACATGTCTTTCCAGGGCGCACAGTTTGCTTAAGATTGAGCAAGACTCCTTGTCAATCGCAGCTACTCCATTGTCTGGTCGATTAATTAACCAACTAGCAATGTTCAATAGACTCCTGCCGATTAAATATCATCACAAGTGCCCTGATTATCAAGGATTCTCGCTCATCGATGTGAAACCGAACGAGTCTTATGTCGAACCAATTCGAGCCACCAATCGGCTGCGAAAGGGGCTCGCCATGCTCATTTATGCTCAGCAATGGTTTGTGCAAGCACTCGGCGAAGGATCTGTCGAAATCTACACGAAAGACATTGCCAACAGTGTCACGAGAGTCCTCGAGATTCTGGGCGACAAGAATGCGATTTGGAACTCCAAGGGCGAAAAGATGCGTCCGATCCATGTCCTGCTCGATCTGTTCGGTGCCGTCTACCTTCGTTTGAATGACTTGCAGAACGACATTAAAGCGCTTGCTGGCCAGAGCATACGTGTGGCTCAGGACAAGAGTACCCGTCAGATGATCAGAAAGGACGTATTTGCCATCAAGTCATCTCTGAAAGACATACTAGCAGTCATGGAATCGATGCCTAGGCACAAGTCGGCCGGTCCGCAAAGAGCGAGCACGAAGAAGCGACGAGGCTTTCCCAAAGTCGAGTTCTCGGACGAGAGTGAGACTGATGACGAGCTGTTTACGGATGGCAAATTTGGCATTCTCCTCGCCAATGCATCAGAGGAAGAACTCGGCGACCTTCGTCGGAAAGCCGAACGTACTCGAATGCGCAGCCGCAGACGCTCGCATCTGTATAGTGTTGGGACGCTGGACTCTGAGGACGAGCCTATCGTCGACGTACAGCACGAACTTTGTGATCCTCCAGCGCCGGAGAAGAGCTATGCACCATTTCGCCTTAGTCTCTCCGATGCTGCACTGCAGAGGTTCTCTGGCGCCGCTAGAGTCGATTCTCTGTATCATTCCTACCGGGATGTTCCACTGATTGAGCACGATGAGCCATCAGCCGCGTCACCAAACTCGGTTTCGACTTTGCCTGTCTTGTCTGAGCATGGTGAGAGGCTCGAGTTCCCCAGTTGTCCTAAGAAGTTCTTCTTGACTCGGCAGAGACCTAGATCGTTCCATGCGGTTGACTCCTTGAGTGAGATGACAACGGAACTTACAGGCATGGTAGAGAGATCCACTCAACCTGGAGATTTCACGTCAATTGCTTCTTCCGATGCGTCTCTCGTTCGCCACGATAGTAGCCTCGAGGCTCATGCAAGGACGTTGATTCGGACTGATCAGCACACCGAGTGGGACAGTGCCAGCGAGGAGAGATCACGATTGTGCAGTAACGCAGAGGACGAATCGAAGAATCCGTACTACTCACATTCGGAATACAATGACCTTGACGAGGAGCTCGCCGCGGAGGACCGAATTTCTCGTGCCGTCTATACCACTGCGACAAAAGTGGTCATGTCAAGATCAACTGTGCAGGAACAACCGTACTGCAGGCCAGTTGTGCTGCAGAAAAACCGAAGGTCAATTCACAGACAGAGTCGACTCAGTGAGACGAGGCTAAGGTCTTTTCATAAGGAGGACTTTATGACGGACCACTCTGGCGCGTCGTTCGACTATTCCGATGTGGAGTCATCATTCAGATCCTCAATGCCTGATTCCGCCATCTATTCCGCATCAGACAGCATGTCCTCCACTCAAGGCAGCCCGGTTGCCCCTTCAAACAAATTTTCCGATATGCTCGTCCTGCCAGAGCTGATCGCTGTTCACTCTGAGGATGACTGTGATGAGGAGAGCTCTTGGACGATCGATGTCACAGGACTGTTGTGCTTGGACAAGTCCAAGGTCTACAGTCTGGCAAAGGTGGCGGAACTTCAACAACACTTTGGAGCACGACTGGAAAAGGTGGTCATCAAGGCAAGCAAGGACGAGCTCTCTAGTCGTTTTCGACCGACGACAGAAATTGCACATGATGGACAGGTGTGGAGAGTTCAGCAGTGAGGTCTAGACACCAATCGTTGCCTGTTCCTATTCTCTGTGATTGTTTCTTTTATTCATTCTACATATTACATACTTTTGTTATTATCGTACGTACACCGGCATATCCATAAATAGCACATATCGTATGAATGAAGCATTTTCCTAGGATACAACGTGAGGACAAGTAGAGAGAAGTAGTGGGTAGCTACAAAAGTGCTGCAGGGAGGAGCAGGGGAGGGAGAATCGGATGGACGAATGGGTGAAGCGGAAACTTTCTGCTGGGGCACTTCATCTTCCCGTGCAGCAGCTGCCGATAATGAGCCGGCACTACTCTACTCTACTGTGAGGTCTGGAGGTTGAGGGGACTTGAATGGGAGAGGGAGAGGGAGAGTGAGAGAGTGAGAGAGTGAGTGAGTGAGTGAGAATGTTAATCCCACCCGTGGGACACACTATCGTCCCTCCCTCCTCCCACTCACCCACCCAGCCAATCACACTTCCCTCCCTCCCTCTATCCTCAGTCTTCAGCTGACCAGACCAACCAGCACAACCTTCCCACAGCATCACTCCCTCGAGTCCATCACTCCCCCCCTTTCTTCTCACTACCGAATCACCTCTCTACGGGTCCCTGTGCTCAATCATATAGCAACCATGGTCTTGCCTTCGAGAATATCAAGGTTTTCTAGCCACGCGATCCGACGCACTCCCAAAATTCTTACACCAGCCGTCTTGAGGACGGTCACTCCCCGAGTCGCGACAGCATCCTCCGGTCTCAAGTCACTCGACGTCTTTGCGAAATATAATGTCGGTGTGCAGAGCCGTCAGGCCTCATCAGGAGATGGCTCAGTCGAAATTACTGTCCGAGATGCCCTGAATCAGGCCATGGAGGAGGAGATGCACGCGAACGAAAAAGTCTTTATCCTTGGAGAAGAGGTCGCCCAGTATAATGGTGCGTATAAGGTCACTCGTGGATTGCTGGACAAATTCGGCGAGAAACGAGTCATCGACAGTCCCATCACTGAGTCGGGATTCGCAGGATTATGTGTCGGCGCAGCACTGGCGGGCCTGCACCCAGTCTGTGAATTCATGACTTTCAACTTTGCTATGCAGGCCATAGATCAGATCATCAACTCGGCCGCCAAGACGCATTACATGTCTGGTGGAATTCAACCTTGCAATGTGACGTTCCGAGGACCAAATGGATTCGCCTCTGGAGTCGGTGCCCAACACTCTCAGGACTACACTGCTTGGTACGGATCGATTCCTGGACTCAAGGTCGTGTCGCCTTGGTCCGCTGAAGATGCCAAAGGTCTGCTCAAGGCCGCCATCAGGGATCCAAACCCGGTGGTCGTGCTCGAGAATGAATTGATGTATGGACAGACTTTTAAATTATCTGCTGAAGCACAAAAGGATGACTTTGTCATTCCCCTCGGAAAGGCAAAGATTGAGCGAGAAGGCAAGGACGTCACCATGGTGTCAATTTCACGAACTGTGGGACAATGTATGGCCGCTGCAGAGAAACTTGCCAAGGCAGGAATTGATGTCGAAGTCATCAACTTGCGATCAATCAAGCCCCTCGATCAAGAAACTCTTCTCAAATCCGTCAAGAAGACAAACAGGCTGGTCACGGTCGACTCTGGTTACCCAGCATTCGGATTCGGTGCGGAAATGGCTGCCTTGGTCATGGAACACGCCTTTGACCACCTCGACGCACCGGTAGAGCGAGTCACAGGTGCCGAAGTACCGACACCATATGCCGCCGGTCTGGAAGAGATGTCCTTCCCCACGGAGGACATCATCTTCAATGCCGCCAAGAAGGTCTGTTACCAGGACTAGAAACCCGTGGCGTTTGCGCTTCCCTCTCGACTCTTTCAATCCGTAGCACAGCGAAATTCTTAGAGTTATTCTTTCCAAATGTCCATCATTACTCTATCACACCTCACTACCTACAGTTCATCAAAACTCTGCGCATCACTGATTGATTCCTTCTGCACGTGTGTACTTGCCCTACTGAATCAGCTCAACTCTCTGGTGGGAGACTTGGGGGGAGGAGGATCACATACACCCATACTCGGGTCTCCATTCTGAACGACACCGTGGGTACTCTGATTCGTGACTGGCCTCTCGGACGGTTCGGCAGCGGTGTGTTTTCCACCCATACTTGGGTCTCCCTGCGTCACTGCACCAGGCACGCCCTCACGACCGGTGACGCCTCCGTCTTGTGAACCGTTCGTCTTGTCCTCTGGATGTCTGAATGCATTCTTGATTGTTTCGCCTACTCCCATTGTCACTTGTTCCTGAACGATACTGTCTTGACCGGTCAATGTACTCTTACGACAGGATATATGAGAGGATGGGAAGTACCGGTGGGAAGGTAGGTAGATCGGAGTGCGGGGAGATCTACATGACATCATTCTTCTTGTGGAAACTATTCGCGAGCGATCAATCGCGGGCAATCAAGTGGTGACTATCTAAGCGAGCCAGCGCGTCCATGCTGTTTAGATGGTATGCATGGTGTGGTATACATGGACACTGTCGTGCAGTGTACCTCTTGTAGCTGCCGTTTGAAGTGACGCCAAACGCATCACCAGCTGCATGGAGGATGTGCCCACATTTGATCAGTGATCAGTCTAATGTATTCGATCGACTACATCCTTCCAGATTGAGATTTACACATTTAATGAGTATTATAACTGTGTAAAGGGCAAGCACCGCCTAAGCAAAGGACAGAAGACATAAGGTGTTTTTGCATAGCAAGATGAGGCGTTCATTACTACACATCCCACTGAAATCACCAATCTCATATGCATCCGCATCCCTCATCCAAGACACGATCGTGAGGCGAACACTGGATCAAAAGAAAACGGATCCGGAAAGTACAATCAGACCAACGCTACTGACGATGGAAATGGCACCGACATATACCACAGGCAGAAGAGACCGCGGCCTCATGAACACCGCAGAACGTGAAAAACTGATGCGTACGGGCGCAGCGGTGCAGGAGAGTCTGAGGGGCGGACAGACGACGTTTCATGGGCCAGGTCAATTGGTAGCGTACCCCATCCTCGACATTTCCTCCTCCCACGGCCTCAATCTGCGTCCGAAATGTCATGTCGATCGGTTGGAGAGCACGATCATTGGTACACTGGCGCGGTTCGGTGTGCTTGGGTTCAGAACGAAACATACGGGCGTCTGGGTGCGTCCCGACGAGCAGCAGCAGGGAGAGGAAGGGAGTGAGCGGAAAGTCGCGGCCATAGGTGTTCATTTGAGGAGAAACATCACTTCCCATGGCATCGCTCTGAACGTCTCCACTGATCTCTCCTTCTTTGATGAAATTGTCGCTTGTGGACTGGTGGATAAAAAGGCGACTAGTTTGCTGCACGAAGGATGTGCTGCCAATCTCGCAGACGTCACCAAGGTCTTTGTCGAACAATTTGCAGAGACGTTTGAATTGGACGATGTGGAAGTAGGTCAATGGGAGGAGGCAAATCAATGACGCAGGTGCTATTGCTGTCGTGTACTCTTGTCATCTACAACAGGACTTGTCTGCTATAGTATTGGCCAACGCTAAGGAGTCTTGAGAGGAGATCACTCCTCCCCTGGTTCTGGCAGTTTCTTGACGTCAAAGAGCAGAGTTGCTCCGCCGGCGG
Organism: Taphrina wiesneri; assembly: GCA_005281515.1. Classification (NCBI taxonomy): domain Eukaryota; kingdom Fungi; phylum Ascomycota; class Taphrinomycetes; order Taphrinales; family Taphrinaceae; genus Taphrina; species Taphrina wiesneri. The sequence continues at coordinate 170,664 of RHGK01000012.1, forward strand.
CTGCATAGCAGGCGCAAGCTACAAGGAAGACTGTGCCGGGATATGTTGTCAATGTCGAAGAGTAAATTGCTGCCATGACTGGCGAGCCCAGTGCCTCGCCGAACCCTTCTATCACGGAGACAGCAGCAAACAGAGAGCCCAACTCGTCTGGCCCGACCAAGTTTGAGACCAGACTGATGAGCGAAGCACTCATTGCGGAACCTAGAGACTGGAAGAAAAGAATCGGAGGCAAGAGGGCAGAAGAAGTCATGATACCGTCTGTCCGAGTTAGTACAATCACAGATGACAAGTCCCGGCAAACTTACAGCCGAGGTACGACAAGGCATCGCCAGTCAGACCAATTCTCAGAAGCAGCAATTCCAGTTCTCTGCTAGAAATTCTGCGGAGCATAATCTTCGTAAACAACGGCAGAGCAATCAACAGCACAAAGATCTTTGTAGCGTTGTGAGCTGACATGTAATAACCCACTGATACCATGGTCCAGTGCAAGTGGTCATGCAGGAATTGTGCAACCACTAAACAAATCAGTCATTGGCATCAACTGGTGCGGAAAACATACCAAGTATCGTCATGCTAAACATGATCACAATGAAGGACACGAACGCCATGACTACGAAGTTGGTGCCTCGACCAAGGATGCCGATGGCACCAAAGCTCTTCTGTAGTGCCTGCAAGATTGAGCTAGGGAAACCTTTAGGCTGATCCAGTACAGCATGCATGTCCTCGTCATTCGTCAACTGTGAAGGTTGAGGAGACACTGGTCGGGGTTCTCGCAGTGATGGTAAAGTTTCCGGCATTGCAAGAACAATGAGTGCCGCGATGGCCGTGCAAGTAAGTCCTCCGTATAGTGGCCACAACAGACCATGAGCGAGTAACCAAGAACCCAAGGCAGGGGACACCGTGTTACTGATGAGTAAAGCGGCACTTAACCATGATACGGCTACGAGTCGTGCTGCACCAGAGTAACAATCACAAAGGATGGCTCGCATCACAGTCCTAATGACAGGTGAGGAGCCAGTGAGGCCCACAATGATTGGTGGCAGGAGCAGTGTGTTGATGCTCCACTCACCAGCCTTATTGACCACCACGAGAGACCACGACAAGGACAGTAGATCTCCGAAGATACTAATCAACATCGTCTTCTTCCTGCCCATTGTGTCCATCAGCTTGCCAAGTGGCAGGACGACAAGAATGGCACAGAGACTTTCGGTAGCCATGACCATGCCATTAAAGTTTGCGACCTTTTTCGAAATTTCTGGCACCTCGCAGCGCGCGTCGACAGTGCCGGCAAGCTTCATCAGGGTCATCAAGGTGCCTGGAGCACTACTGTCGGCGTAGTATGATTTACAGATGATGTAGCGGTATATTTCGAGATTAGGCACAAGGACGAGCCAGGACCCGAATTGTAAGAGACAACAGACCGCCACGAGCGCCGTAAAGACGTAGTTCGAGTTGGGCAACGCTTTTCCCGCGCTGAGATTGTGTTCTGCGGCATCTGGACTATCGAGCAACGTCGTGGTTTCCGTCACCACTGCGATTTCCGCCGTACAGGCAGTCATTGCCCCTTTTGCCGGCGGGGGACTTATGTCCGGTAATGTGCTCATCTATGTCTCGCGCCCCGTCTCGTCTCGTCTCGTCTCGGCTATTTGAGATGATTCGGCTCAAGTCATAGAGGCCTGTCGCGAATGAATGCGCTGCGATGGTCGAAAGGATAGGAAGCGGGCGTAGTGGACAGCAGCGGTGACAGTAGATAAGATTGCGTGAAGGGCAATCGACATCGCGGGGAGGCTTGCGCCTTTCTCCAGTCGCCAACACGAAATGAATGAATGGCGCAACGCACTGGACCAGATGCTGCCAATGATCGGCAATGTTGACCCACTTCCTGAACAGTATAAATATATACTTCACCGCGCTCTGGGACTCCAACAATGGTCATCCAAGCGGAACCTTGTCGGCAAGAGAACTACTAAAATACTGCTCCCAAAAGAGTGCTCACATCACGCAAAAATAGATAGATAGAATGCATGTCAAGCACAAGGCTTGGCCATGGGCAGCCAATCTCTAGCGCCAGAAATTCAAGGCGGGCTCGCCAAGTTGAACTCCATTCCCTCATCCAAATCAACTGAACAGATGGTCCCCACTATTCCCGCCCAATTTCATTCCCGCCCGAAATATATGTCTGTATCGATAATTATGCATATGATTTAATCGAACCAGACGCCGATATACTCAGTCTCTCGCAATTGTCGGCAAAGTGTCCATTGACACAACCTGTGTACATCTACAAACTCTGAACGTGTTGGCGAAATCGTGCAGAATGAGCAGAATATAGTCCGAACGGTCCAGCAAAGCAAGAGACAGATGAGAGTCACTGCCCGTCTATTCAATGGCTTACCAAGAATCATACCCACCCCATCCTTCCTGACGCACGACACGTTTCTGGATAAATTCTCATGTATCCCGAAAAACCAGAAATCCACCTCTCAAGTCACGATTCGCGGCCGCGTCAGCGCGAAACGCGTGGCCGGTCAAAAATTATTCTTCTTCGACACTTCCTCATCAGGATTAAAGATTCAAGTCGTAGGCACGAATCCGACGGACAAAGTCACAACGGCCGTGAGGCAATTGAGTCGGGGCGATCACGTACAAGTCTCCGGCACGCCAGGACGCACCGAACGCGGCGAAATATCGATTTACGCTACGGACGTCCTCCGCCTGAGTCACTGTCACCACCGGATACCCGAACAGTACCAAGATTACGCCAAGCGGATGACGAAGAGGTATGTGGATTTCATGGTGAATCCGTCCTCGCGCGACATTATTCTCTCGCGAAGCAGACTTGTGACGGGATTACGTGCCTACCTCGATCGTCGTGGGTTCATCGAGCTTGAGACGCCGGTCCTGCAGTCTTCCGCATCAGGTGCCTCAGCTCGACCGTTCGAGACGACGTCCGTGGCAGGACTCGACTTGCAGTTGAAAATTGCGCCCGAGTTGGCGCTCAAAAGGGCCGTCATTGGTGGATTCGATCGGGTCTATGAGATTGGCAAGAGTTTTAGGAATGAAGGACTGAGTAGGCGCCATAACCCCGAATTCACAACTTGTGAGTTTTATCAAGCTTATGCTGGATTAGAGGACCTCATCAGCACCACGAAAGAGCTGCTCATCGCACTGGAAGCGTGTCTCGAGCGAAATACGGGAGTGCGGATATTCTCTGAGGAGCGGTTCCGGCGGTTGGACTTTACCTCCACCATTGAGAGGGCGATCGGGCAGGACCTCCCCAAGGACCAAGCGTCCCTCCTCAAAGTCCTTGACAAGATGGGAATAGATCGTCCTGAGGATACCTCGGTGGCTAATCTATACGACGTGCTCTCAGGGCACTACATCGAGCCGCTTTGTGAGGCGCCGACCTTTGTAGTCAATTTACCATCGGCACTATCGCCTTTGGCGAAGAGCACCGATGGGATCTCGCACCGGTTCGAGCTGTACGTCAAGAAAATGGAGCTTGTGAATGCGTACGAGGAGGAGAACGATCCTTGTCTCCAACGCGAAAAGTTCAGAGCTCAAAGTGGTGGCAAGTTGACTGCGGAAGAGGAGGACTACTGTAATGCTTTGGAGTGGGGATTGCCTCCCACGGGCGGCTTCGGAATGGGTATAGACCGTTTAGTCATGCTGTTGACCAACACGAATCGGATCAATGAGACGCTGCTAGCTGGTGGTATCATGAACCAACCAAAGGACAAGGTCAATTCCCATCTTGAAAGTGGTTCGTGATGGATGTCATGTTGTATGTCACTATGTGTATAAGCATTTGGGAATGTCTTTTTCAGTCGAGCTCTTTTGTACTTGGACATAACTCTCGCATCTCGTTCCTGAAGCGATTGTAGATGTCACGCCACACTCGCACATCCGGACAGTCGATGCCTCCTTCAGGACACTTGGGACCATGCTGTGCAAATGATGCACCACGGTCGTCGATCCATGGCTTCGGTACAGGCGCATCCGAGAAATGTATGTAATTTGCATGATCAATCTCGAATTGAGCATCCCACTCGCCATTGCCTATATAAGATGTGTGATCCTTAAAAATGCCGGTGAGCAGTAAATTGTGGCGGTAGGATAATACTTTAGATGTGATTGCAGGATCATAAAACAATTGAGTCATAATCTCCATGTCAAAGTCTGTGTGATCTCGATATTGTATAAGAGCTTGAGACTTTTCGTAAAGTGCTCTTGACGGCCGAATGAGCATAAATGCACTGCTCATTACTGATTCGCCGTCAAATTGTGCAGTACGAGCATAGTATGCTTCAGGCATGACCAGATCTACCTCGCGATATTCCTTGAATAGGTGATCTACATTCTCGAGGACAAGTCCGTCATTGTCAAAGTACAGTATCTTGCTATACGGTAGCTGTAGGATCTCCAGCTTCTGCAACGAGTGTCGATACGTGATATCGGACGTGATTGAGCCTGTCTTTGCCAGATCTATAGGCACAAGCTTCACTTCGCGATGCCGCAATGCAGTCAGGACACGATTGATCGGTGATGATACCTCAGCTTGCAAGAATGAGTCAGGCAGTAGGACCACGAGATCGAAGGCAGTTTTGAGCTTCCGGAGACGATCAACATTGATCAATGCATTGCAGAGGTACTGCCTATCTGTAGCGTATTGTACGATCGCGAATGGTTCTTTAGGTGGTTGAAGCGGCATGGTGAGCCAGAGAATGAGGGTAGTGAGTGCGCATATAAAGAACGTCCGAGCATACCGTCGCTCTGGCATTTCCCGCCGAGAAAGCAGCTCGTCGAGAACTATCGAGGCTTCATGACAAGTATCTGGGAAGTACTAAATCAAGACTATAGCTAGCGTGAACATCTTCACAGCTGTCTATGGCCATGGCCGCACGAGTACCGATCACTGATGCAACGATCAGAATTGATCAAGCTCCAGTCCGCTGCAGTACTGATCATGATCCGCACATCATGTTCGACTGCAATTGACTAGCTATTGAGTTCGTGCATATATGAGCATATATACAGTATTTCATTGAGCAAATAGTGGCCAAAATTGTTGCATGGGAATTAAGTTTTACTTGCTGTGAACAGCATATTATCTATTGTTTATCATCATAAGGATGGTTTGAACTCGATGCTGCTCCCTTTGCGCACTGCTTGGGAGCTTGGAAAACTGCCACAGCGCAGGACAGGTTATTGACAGCTGGGAGTGAGGAAATGACATCTGCAACCACGATTTTAAGGCTTTACAGACAGAATCCAGTCTCTATGAGCTTTTTGCACTAGCCGTACACCAAGCCTTCGTGTATTAGTGTCGATCAATTATTATTTGAGCTTTGCCGTGATCTGAGAAGTTCCAAGGACAAAAGGACCTCAAGATAGAGCTACAGTGCTCTTTAGACTAGGCTTCGCAATATCCCACGGCCCATGAATTTCACTAAAAAGAAGTTAGTTGAATTTGAACACAGGTCTTGGATCTACTCACTTTTTGTACTTTTGTAGTGATATCAGCCATAGCGGACACACAAAGCTGATGAAAAAGATGCATATGACGAACAGAGCGGCTAAAGCAGAGGAGACGTAGCGCACCAACATGAGGGTCGCTGCTACGACAAGCAGGACAGTCAGCGTAATGTGGTATTTAGAAGAGTAATTCCTGATGTACCTTCGGAAGATCGGAAACAGGGCAAACCATTCAACTGCAAAAAGCGTCAACGCGAATACTCCAGCAGATTTACCCAGGCGTGAGGCCAGCACGACGGAACCCATGATAGCCGCATTTGTGCTGAGACTACCAGGATAAGATATGTTTGCTGATGTGTTCGTTGAATAATCGTGGAATATGATATTTGCCAGAAAGAGATACAATGCTATGGTCCAGATTGAATCTGAGTCACTAGATAGTGTTAAAGAATTTAAAATTGGTGATAATCCAAGTATCGTAAGCACTATCAAGGATGCTGACTTGGCTGTTTCGCGAGGTGAGTGTAAACCGTGAAAAGTACCGTGTGACCGTGTCTCCTGTAGTGACCAGAAGGCGTAAGCACAGGAAGTGAGGGCAGTCGAAACGCCAGTCACCGTTAAAGGACTGAGCTGTCTGGAGTATATGCTCATGAAAGCAGCCACAAATATGACAACAGAACTTAAATGTTGTGTTAGTACTGTACTGTCGGCCACTAAAGGCCAGAAATCGTATGCGACAACGTTCGCATTCCGTTGCAGCTTGTCAAGAAATGATCGATCAACCCAATTATCCGGGTAGTCTTGCTGCACCCATAACAATTTTCTCCACGGCTTCCGCCAGTTGGTGCTTGTTCGTGATGACGTGTGCTTACCGGACATGGGAGGCCTTACTCGGCTCATGTTGCGCTTTCCTGACCTCGTTCACTGTCCTTGATCTACAGGAGTTCGCACACCATTCAATCTTCTATTTGCAATCACTTATTCCGAAGGACGTTTTCCTATCAAGGCGATTAAGGAGCGACATTGCCGTACATTCCAAGACGATGCTTATACAGCGAAGCCTGCTAGGCTTTTGATCAGGTGCCCTTTGCGTGTTGTTTCAGAATACGCAACTCAAAGATGTACTCGAAGGCATGGTCTACACAAGTGGACACCAACGAGTAATCTACAAGCGATCAGGAGCCCGAAGCCATCCGACAGTCCATAAAATGTTCGAAGAGATATATTCAGGCCAGTGCTTGTAATCCTATAGCAAGTGGTGTGCTGTAAAGCTCTTTTACCTATTGTATATCGATATTGGTATTGTAGAAAATGACCTCGCGGCATCTCCGATGGCGGCTCCACTAATATATCGCGTCTGAAATCATTCACGCGATTAAGTTGTGAATAAATGTGCCAGCAATTCGTGTACAGTCTCGTGGTGCTTTACAGCTTGGTCTCCATATTCCAAGGCATTAGAGTCGTCAAGTACGACAACGAATACTGTAGTCATGGCTTATGTGCAGCATGATGTATTCTTATGACCTTGAAATTCTCCTAGAACGTCGAACTAGGATGACAAATCTCGAAAGCACTAAAATTAGCTTGGTTATGGAATCCATCATGACACGGTCGTGCTCAAAAGTACATGATCTCGCCATGTCTGATGTCTTTTGTCCATCAGCATATAGCTTATTGAAGGATGCAAGCTTACCGTAGTGTAGAGTGAGTCGAAATCAGACTCTTACGGAAGCTTATCGTCGAGAGTCATAAACAATAGCTTAGGAGTTGGACTCGTTTCGGCACCATGAGGATCAATACACAGTCTAGTGTTATGGACCAGAACAGCTTGATGGCAACACAAATAGCCGATTTTGCCAATGATAAAACCCTCTATCACAAGTTCTTGGAAGAAGTGTCGGACCGCAAGGTCCTGCTGCAGCAGACCCCGCAGGAAGGCTTCAACTTGGTACAGATCATGGTAAAAGCAGGTCTACAACTCATAGGGAAGGACGGGTCATTCGATAGTTCTGTACACGAATCTTTGTTCTCGAAAAGCTTATCGGCACTTGCCTTTTTGTTGTCCGACAACGAAGAGATACTGTTTTTCCAATCACAATTTGAGTCATCAGGCGGAAAAGAAGAACTATGGGTTTGGCTGCTAGAGCAATTTCAATCCTTGCTTTGTTGGAATATCCCCAGAGACGTTGCCACTGCCATTTCTGATGCGACGTTGACCTTGCTCTGTGGCATCAGACGGGACTATCGACAGTCCCAAGCGTATTCGAGAGCTGTGCACACTATATTGAGACTGATAGGTACAGCAATGGACTTGCAGTCCCACAAAGCTTGTGGGAATAGTCATTCAGGAGATTTGAGTGGAAGAACACTGGCTCGGATTCGCTTGTGCTACTTGGTGGTGTCTGCTCTCACGGCCAAGGAAGATCCGCAGTTGCTCATAAATTCTGCCAATACACTGCAAGATGTTCTCGCTTGTCTTAGAAGCACAATACCAACCTGGCAACAATGGACCGATACTTCCAGGTATCTTGAATCCTTTTCACTTGTAGCGTTGAGCACCGCTCGTTCAACTTCTGTTCCGCCCAGTCTTTCCTGGCTGACCCTTGCACAAGATCTGCTGGAGTCTTTGCAGCTTTCCGGACAAAAAGTTTGGCTGAGTCACAAGAGCTCTTCAAGAGTGGCAGACACTTCCACAGAATCTGCAATATCCTCAATCTTGCTACACTTCTTCAATTGGCGAGACTCATTACCAGAAGATATCAACTTGACCGTCCGTCGGACTTGTAACATTCTAAAGAATGCTACGCTGCTTGAGTTTGGTAGTCACACGATGCGCCTGATTGAGGCTCTCGCTAACTCGAGTGCAAATGCGCAAGTGACTACAGAGCCTGAAGCTGGGATAGCGGCCATCTTCAGACCACGCCAAACACATACCTCGCCACATCCTATCACTCTCGAACTACACAAAGCATTAGCTATACCGGATGCAGTCATGCAACCCGGCGAGCTGTTCAAACTCGCGCAAGAACGATTTGGTACCTTTGCCAGTGAGACACGATTGCTAGTCGTACAAGGTCTTGGACTGGCTGCTTGCGCCGCTACATGCAATGTGACACGGACGGGACATCACGATCTAGGACTATCGTCTTTCAACTGTTCCGAATGCCATGATAGTCATGATGACATCAGTGCCATTAAGCCCAACGATCTTCCATATCTCGAGTTTCCGAGTCAGCTGTCACGCGAATTGCTACTTCTGTTCATAAAGGACGAGACCGTGAGGGGGGAATTCACGCTCCGTGTAGAGCTTCTGAAAAGCTGGCGTCGAATAGTGAAACACACCACCTCGTTCGTAGCTGTCGATCTCAACGATCCCACTATCCTCAAATTCATAAGTTCGAGTCTTGAAGACAGCTCAAGACATATCCGGATCTGTGCCGGGTTCGTCCCTCACAAGTCATGTTCGGAGGTCATTGCTAATGCTGTAGTCAACTTCTGATCGATCATTTTCGCTACGGAGATCGTCAGGATGAAGAAGATGTGTATCAGGTCAATAGGAAACGGGTCTTTGACATGCTTCGAAGGCACATTGGTGACCCAAGATTGTCCGAAAGTCTGCTCAACACTTGGACTAATCTGGGACTGGTAGCACGGCCAGATGACCTTCAACTGGTACTTATCACTCTTGTTGAATGTTTATGCAACTCAAACATGTTCATACGACAAACAACGATAGCCTCCATACATAGGCTAGCTGCAACATTAGGACGATCGACCTATATGCTCTTCTCACCATATATGAGGCACATCAGTGCACAGGTACTTGATAGGAGCAACAAGAACCCTGATTTCATTCTCACGTTCTCACGTATACTTGGTAAGATCCCCGACATTTTGAACAAGGCTCGTCTGATAAGCTAGGAATCACGACAGCGGATTTCCTTTCACGTAATCAGCAGTATCTCTTACCCTTGATGATACTGCACAGCCTGCAAGACCATATCCGAGCCGTCGCTGAAGTCACAAAACGAAGTATCAAGGAGGCAATTCTGGAAAACATACCTTTTATTTTGAGCTCACTTTTGACGAGTGGTTACAATAAAGATGGCGGTCTCATGCGATTCTTAGCTGCTGCTGACGATACCTTCAAGACTATTAGTCTTGACGAATTGGTCAATTCTTACCCAATACCCTTGGCTGTTGAGCTTCTTCAATTACTTGCGGACTCGTCCGTCAAAAGAGAAAGTGTCATGGCGGCTTTGAGTCAAGTTGCACACATCTGCAGCAAAGTGCATTCAACCACTCGCAAGACACCTCGTGACATGGCATTGGACAATCTGAAAGACTTTCTGCATAAGCATAGTCTTGGTATCGTCAGTCAATGTGAGGAGTCCATGAATGGCTTTCGAGGCAAACGCGGAATACTTGATCGCATTAGGTACATCAATGCCATTGGAGAGCTCATTCTCTTGCTACAGCAGGGGATCGAATATGCTGTGCCGCAGATAACGGCATTTTTGCAGACCGCCATGAATGAGAACGGCTTAAGGCTTTCAGCACTCAGTGCATGGGATGGACTGATCTGCGTGGTCACAGAGGAGGTTGCCATGCCCTTAATCCCCTATACTGTCTGCTTGTTTCAGTCTATTTGGGGAGTTTGCAATGACAAAGAACGGACACTCATTAGAGGAATACTAGGAAACATCCTAGAGGATCATCAAACAAACTTGGTCCGTCAAATAGGTCAGATACCTCGTTTGAGAGTACCCGACTTGCTGGATATCGAGGATAAATTCGCACAATTCCGATCCTCCACTTCTTTGACAAGCAGATTGAGACAAGTCATGAGCTTGACAACAAGTGATAATCCGGTCATCTGTGAAGAAGGTCTTCGCGAGGTTCGTGCCATCCTGCAACATCGTCAAGTCGAGATTCATGTCGCCATCCTGAAGGACTGGAAAGACCCTGTTCTCCACGAGACGCTGCGTAGTCTTTTGGACATCACTGCCAAGTTTCGAGGATCTCATGAGCCACTGCAGCTACTAGCAGCGGAATGCTTGGGCATCATTGGGGCAATTGATCCTGTTCGTCAGGATGCCTCAAAGAAGGTGACACGTGAGGTAATCTTGCACAATTTCGAGGACGTTGATGCAGAAGAATCTGTCAAATTCGTTCGCATATTTCTTGAAAGTCAACTCGTAAATGCGTTCCGATCGGCAACTCGCTCTAATGTTCAGATATTTCTGGCATGGGCGATACAAGAACTTCTGAAATTTTCAGGCTTTGACGAGTCCGTGATCACGATGACGGATCAAAGAGGTGTCGTCCACGATGTTGAGGCAAAGAAAAGGTGGCGAATGTTCTCTCCTGCTGCTCGAGATGTAATGACCCCATTACTCTCGTCCAAGTATGATGCAGGGCTTCGGCATACCAAATCAGAAGTTCAATATCCTGTCATCAGTCACGCTCAGACGTACAATTCTTGGCTGTATCTATTCTTGAGCGATTTACTTCAATCGGCAATCGGGGAAAATGCGAAGAAGTTATTTAGGGTCTTCTCTCGTATTCTGAGAGAGGAAGAAACCACCATATCCAATTTCTTGCTCCCATATGTCTTTCTGAACGTCTGTGTAGGATGTACGGAGAACAAAAGAGCCTCGCTCTTATCAGAGATTGTGACTGTCCTACAATTACCGTCGACATTGGACGTATTTCAAACAGAGTACATCCGCCTAGCACGCGAGAGTGTGTTTTCGATTATCGATTATGTGTCGCTCTGGTCCCGCTCTAGGAAGATTCACAATCGTGATCGTCTAGCTGAAAAACTTAAACGTCAGAATAGGCACATGTTCCCTGAGGACGAAAACGATAAAGATCAGGCAATCAAAATCGTGCAAGATTTGATGAATCAAATCCCAGATAAGCTCATGGCTGAGGCAGCATTATCCTGCGGATCCTACAGTCGAGCCTTGTTCTACTGGGAGCAACATATTCGTGTCCGAAAACTGGACAAAAAGTTCATCAAGGAGGAGCAAGAAAATCTATATGCTCAGCTGCAACAACTATACATCAATATCAACGATCCGGATGGAATTGAAGGTGTTTCGTCTTGTCTAACGGACATGACCCTAGAACAAGAAATTATGATGCACGAAAATGCTGGACGCTGGACTTCGGCCCAGAGCAGTTACGAATTGGCTCTTCGCAGTATGCCGCCAACTGATGATTTGAGAGTAGGTTTGCTGAATTGTTTGAAGCAAACAGGACACCACGATGTTCTGCTGGATCAAGCCATCAGATATTTACAGATGGGAACACAAACGGAACCACGGATCATAGATCTGGCTATTGAGAGTTCTTGGAGTCTGGCTCAGTGGAACGAGACGAGAAACCTACTTGACCGCGCAAACCACACTAGCTACGATGTTCTGCTCGGGCGTTCCTTACTGAAATTAGTGGACAGGGACGATACCGGTTATTCTGAAGCAATCCTGGAACTTAAACGCAAGGTGTGCAATGATCTAGGACTCTCAAATATGGACTCGACATGGCAATGCTACGACTCACTAGCGAGACTCGCTGTTGTGTATGAGCTGGACTGCAAGCTACAAGACTCACGCCGCTCTGTAACCACCTTGACACCAGCTATTCTGCGCGATAGACTCCTTATCATGCCGACTACTAGCCATTGGAAACAACATCTACTTGCCGTTCGTCGGACTTTGGTGCACACCAGCTCGAACCTTGCTTCGGGAAGTCGAGCAATAAGCTCCATTTGGCTTGAAAGTGCGAAATTGGCGCGAAAGGCTGGACAGAGTCAACAAGCTTATAAAGCGATACTGAACTCTCTCTATTCAAAGGATGGGACTCCGCTTGCAAAGATTGAACATGCACGTTGGTGGTGGAAAGAAGGATATCAGATTCGAGCCATACAAACATTACAAAAAGCCCTCAACAATAATGATTTCGATGGTTATGAACCAGAGTCTCATGACTCCATTCTGTCTCTGGATGCAAGCCTGATCAATTCAGGAAAAACTCCGAAGGCTGCTTTAATCTCGAAAGCGGAGCTTCTTTTGACTCGTTGGACCGATTTGGCTGAGCACACTAACTCTAAACAACAGCTCAAGGAGTATGCTAATGCTTCTCGAGGCTCTCAAATGGAGAAGCCACATTACTTCATGGGTCGATACTTCCTAAGACTGCTCGAAGCTGAGACCAAAAAGTCTCCTGATGTTCAAGACGATGACTTCCTGCGGGGCGAGTATCATCGCCAAGTTGTGATGAGCTATGGTCGAGCTATGCATTTTGGAGTAAAGTATATCTTCCAAACACTACCATCGTACCTTCAACTATGGCTTGACTTTGGTCAGGAAGCACGGACGGTACACCAGAAAGCGGCTACGACGAATCAGAAGCGACAAGACCTGGTCACAGCTCGCCTCAAACATCTGGCGCATATGAATGACAAGATAAAAGGATTTGTCCATCGTTTGCCAACATACCTTTATATGCTTGCATTTCCCCAGATCCTGTCTCGCATCAATCACCAAGATAAAGGTTGCTATAGCTTACTTGAGAACATGATCTTGAAGTGCCTCATGGACTATCCGAAACAGGCCCTGTGGCCCTTCATGGCTGTCTGCAAGTCTCGAGATAACTCGAGGTCATTCAGAGGAAACACTCTTGTAGGGCGACTCAAAAAGGAGTCCGGGAAGCAGGGACATAACAATCTGGCTCGTCTGTCCACAGATGCCCAGAATCTCACAGATCAGTTGATGCATTTGTGCACTGTTCCTGTGATCAAGAATCGAGCATCGCTAAGTCTGAGCCGGGATTTGGAATTCAATATGCATGTTGCACCTTCGAACCTTGTCGTACCTATCCAGAACAATTTGACAGTCATTCTCCCAGCACAAGGTGGAGTAGGGTCCACCAAGCATCACAGGGCATTCGATGAGAACCAGTCAACGATTGCTAGTTTCAAGGATGAAGTGGATGTTATGGCATCGCTGCAAAAACCGCGCAAAATTACGATCAGAGCCTCTGATGGCCAAAATTATCCATTTCTGGTAAAGCCGAACGATGACCTCAGAAAAGATGCAAGACTCATGGACTTCAATGGTGTGATTCAAAAATTTATCCGGAAAGATCCAGAAGCGTTGACACGTCTCATGAAAATCAGGACTTATGCTGTGATTGCGCTCAATGAAGACCATGGTTTGTGTGAATGGGTCAGGAATACTAGACCATTACGAGATATTCTTGTGAAGACGTATGCTGGCCGTAATATTTCGATGCAGTATGCCGAGGTAAAGACACGATTGGAGCAGTGTCTTGTGGCAGCAAATCCTGGCCAAGCTTTTGAGGTTCACATCTTGAAAATGTTTCCGCCAAGTTTTCACGATTGGTTCGTGGAAAAGTTTGCAGACCCTGCCCAATGGTTTGCGGCGAGACTATCATACTCACGAACGCTTGCGGTCATGTCTATGGTCGGCTTTGTACTCGGACTTGGTGACCGTCACGGCGAGAATATCCTTTTCGATGAGACCACCGGTGATGCGGTGCACGTCGATTTCAACTGCTTATTCGAAAAGGGTCACACTTTTGACAAACCTGAAAAGGTCCCGTTTAGGTTGACACACAACATGGTTGATGCCCTTGGTGTTACTGGGGTGGAAGGTGCATTCAGGAAAACGTGCGAAATCACATTACGGATCCTCAGAACGAATCAAGATGCGTTCAATACTGTGCTCGAATCGTTCTTGCACGATCCCGTCGCGGAATTTCTGAAGAAGGTGAAGAAAAGTCCGACAGGTGAATTTGAAAAGGCAGAAGCTATCAAAGTTCTTTCTGTTATTGCTAGCAAGCTGAAAGGATCTGCAGGCACCGGAGCTGCAGACAAACATACTCCACTGTCGATTGGAGGACAAGCAGACGAACTTATAAAGCAAGCGACCGATCCGAAACTTCTTGTACAGATGTATATAGGCTGGACAGCATGGCTGTAGATAAGGCAATTGCCATCGCCTTCTTACACGTATGATGTTCCATTTTTGAGTGTGAAGCATGTTCGATCGAACCGTTGCCCTCCTTACACATGCATCTGAGGCAGCACGAAATTCGGGTATCGTTCGATGATGAGTTCGTACATCCAAGTTGAGTGTCAGAAGCCTCCGAGAGCCTGATTGAAAGTGGCGGCACACTTATAAGGCCTTGCTTTTGTGTCTGATCATGTCATAAATACACAATCTGATCAGTATCCACATCAAAGGTCATGACTTGCGCACATGCATGCCCTCGACATGGTCAATGAAGAGATGATCGACCATGCCTGGACTTGCTCATTGCTCTCTAAGTAAGACTCATAAGCTTTAGCCGGATCGATCGCAACCGTGCGAGGCAATGGCCGACTCGAGACTAGATTCCGAACCTCGAGCATACTTGTTGAGCTGTATATGTACTTGTGTGTCTCCTAATTCCACATGCGCGGAGTTGATCCTAGGGATTATCGACTGCGGTCTGTCGAGGTCGACTATGCAAAGACCTTCGTTTCCTTGATTGGCTCACCAATTACATTGTCCCAATTGATCTTGTCCTCGATCTCTTGATCAACCTCACCGATAATGGCGATATTTTCACCTCGTAGGAGATATAAACCGAGTGTTTCGCTGATTACGTTCTCTCCTTTCGCGAAGATCCTTTCCTCTGCTTCCGAGAGGATTACATTTGTGGCCTGATCGAATCCAAGCAGGCGGCCAGTAAGTGTTCGACCATCAGAGGTGATTATGAGTACTTGTTCTTGACACGTTAGTTTCGCATAGGCAGTCAGACACGGTGGACTTACTATCTATGTAGGGCTGTAAGAGCAAAAGAGACATCCAATGTCGGAGCACGGTCAACACGACTAATGTACAAGTATAAGACAGAGTGTTGTGCTGTATATGGGCAAAATTGATGTATTATAGGATTTGCTTTCGTTAGTGGAGCACGACCTGAGAACCTTGTGCCAAAGTTTACCCGAACCCACATCATTCATTCACCATCTCCACGAACTCACACATTACAGGTCGAGCTTCTGAAAGTCATCACTGTTTCTACGGCCCGTACAGAGGTACTGCACGATGTGGTCCTTGCAAATCAAGCTGAAATGATGTTCCTGTAGTGGTGTGTAAGGGATGAGTCTTCTAGATGACTATGTCAATGGCTCCAGAAGCCAGTCAATGGCTAACGGATTGTCCTATGCCCCGAACGAATCTGGACTCGCAATGTTCAAGGTCGACCTGGTGACTCTGCCAGGTAGCCTCGATATCGTCAGTGCTGCTGTACAGAACAATATATTATTCATAGCTGTCGTCAAGCGGAAGCTGCTACGGATCGACCTTGCAAGCCCGTCTGAAATACAGGATTTCGAAGTGCCAAGATCAAAGAGCAATGAGATAGACGACATACGAAAGATCCTTCTCGATGATACTGGTCAGCATCTGATCATTTCAACTACGAAGGGCGAGAATTGGTATATCCACAGCAAATTGTCGAAGCCCGCAAAGTTGAAGCTCAGAGGACTTGTGGAATGCATAGCTTGGAATACGAACGGAACTCCTTTTTCTACTAAGGAAGTGCTGTTCGGACTTGTTGGAGGCTCTGTAGTCGAGACATGGCTAGAGCCAACGGAAGGATTTAACAAAACGGTTGAACGGTACTCTAAGCAGGTTTACTCAACGCCTACAAATGAATCCGTCACAGGCCTCCAGATGTACACAGGAAAGACTGCTCGTGACCGTCATATTCTATTGGCTACTCAGAGTAGCTTATTTCATTTCAACGGGGCAGTGGCAATCTCGGGCGGCGACCATCCTGTCTTGGCATCTGTTTTCAGCGACACATTCGGTGAACAAACCTTTCAGGAATCGAAGTCACAATCGCCATTAGCCATGAGGCGAGATGAAAACGCAGCTTTTGGTAACCACTATGCATGGCTGTCTGTCAATGGAGTCTTTCATGGTCCGGCACCAGTCAACGTACCGGGCGACAGTTCTTTCCAAGATGCTAATTTGGTGGCACTTACTTGTGCCAACGATCAGGTAGAAATTACTTTGCAGGATCTCGAGCTAAGTGCCTTTCATGTCATCACCATTCAAAACGACACACTTTCAGCCTTCAACCGCTTCGATGGTTCAATAGCCTTTCGAGAGCAACTCACACCTCGAGATAGTGTTATAGCACTTATGGCAGATACCAAGGAGAACACTTACTGGATGTATACAAGGACAGAACTATACGAGATTGTCATAACAGATGAGTCTCAACACATGTGGGCGATATTCCTCAAGCAAAGGGACTACGAAGCTGCATTGAAGTACACTACAAAACCAGCACAGGCCGATCTGGTGTACGCGGCTCAGGCTCAATCTCTTATGGATAAGCAACAGTATAAAGAGGCTGCTGAACTTTTCGGCCGTAGTGCTTTGCCAATGGAACAAGTTGCACTGAGATTCCTTGATCTGAATGAACGAGATGCGCTTAGGTTTTATCTCATCAAGAAGCTAGATGGTCAAAAGAAATCTGCTGAAATGCAACGTACTACTCTTGCCACCTGGATATTAGAACTCTTTATGAGTAGATTGTCGACGCTGGATGATATGCATAACAACCTGCGAGATCCTGAGCAAGGGGCCATTGATCGTCGAGCGATCAAGGCAGAGTACTCCTCCTTCATTTCAAAGCACAAATCGGATCTCGATAAGGAGGCAACGTATACTCTCATCAATTCACATGGAAGAGCTGAAGAATTGATGATATATGCTAATGCTATTAATGACCATGAGTACATTGTCAACCACCATATACAGCAGGACAATTACTCGGCTGCTCTCGAACTTCTAGTCAGACATCCAAGCGTTGAGCTGACATATGCTACGTCAACCATTCTACTACCCGAGATCCCGAATGAGACTGTAGAGATGTGGATGCGAATGGCACAACTTGATGCTGCTCTTCTGCTTCCGGCGATACTAATGTATAATGACCGCAAAGTTGTTCCTGTACATGAGAATCAGGCTATCAGATATCTGAATTTTGCGATCAAGCATCAAGGCAACATAGACCCTGCAGTCCACAATGCACTCATAGGTATTTACGCTCGAGATTGTGCTGGACAGGAGAGTTCTTTGCTCGAGTTTCTCGAGGCGCAAACATCACGTCCGTACTATGACTTGGACTTCGCTCTGCGTCAGTGCAAACAACATGACAGAGTCATGAGTTGTGTCCATATATATTCCAGTATGGGACTATACGACCAGGCAGTGCAATGGGCTCTACAGCATGACAATCTCCAACTGGCCAGTACTGTTGCAGATCGAGTGGAGGACAATCCGGCACTGCGCAAAAAATTGTGGTTGATGATAGCAAAGAAGACAATTGAGCAAGAAGGTGGAACAAAGGCAGCGATTGAGTTGACGAAGAGAACCGATGTGCTGCGCATAGAAGACTTGGTTCCACATCTAGGTGACTTTACAGTGATTGACGCTTTCAAGGACGAAATTTGTGCAGCACTAGAGAACTATACCACGAATATAGAAACATTACGACAAGAGATGGACGATTCGAGCAAAACTGCTGAGAATATCGAGAAGAACATACAGGATCTGAAAAAGAGGTTCGCCGTCATTCAAGTGGGAGAACAGTGCTTCAGTTGTCATCAACCGTTGATAGAAAAGCAGTTCTACGTGTTTCCCTGTCAACACACATTCCACAGTCAATGCCTTACAAAAACTGTTCTGCGTCAAGCCGCCCCGCACACGAAGCGCAGAGTAGCTCGATTGCAAGGTCAACTGGCTGAGATCAATGCCGCAGTGAGCCGTGGTTCACATGCTGAAATCGGAGGTAAGAACAAGGAAACGGACTTGGAGCCTGGCGCCAAGGACGTCCTACGCAAGCAATTACAGAAGTATGCAGATGAGCTCGACTCGATCGTCGCGGAAGAGTGTCTGCTTTGTGGCAACATTATGATTCGAAGCATTAGCGGTGGATTTCTCCCCGGAGACGATAAGAAAGAAATGGCAGCTGCTGAATCGTGGAAATTATGAGTTTAAATTATTTGCATGGCATTCTAGCGTTTGGCATTGCATGCAATGTATCATTAAGCGTTATAATTACATTTGTCTACAGGAGTAAATTCAAGCATTTCCGTTGCCCATGTTGTTGGCCATATTGTCGGAATGGTTGTTTAGGACACGAAGATCTTTCGAAAGTTTGTCTTCCAACCCTCATCGTAAACATTCTCGAGCTGACTGAAAGCCACAGCACCCGGTTTGCCTGCAACATTTATGTGAAACCGACGGCAGCCATCACTATACAGATCAATCTCCTTGGCGCTTATAGCCTCTCTGATGTCTTCGAACTTTAGTGTTTCATTTGTAGTGACACCACTAAAGATGAGGTAGGAATGGTAGACAAGAAATGCACTGACCATCAAGTCGCACAACATGACGAAGAGAAACAGTGATCCAACCAAGACATCCAGTCTCAACAATGCCAACCAGGTCGCAGCACGACTAGCGTTTACCCCGACTTCAAGAGTCAAGGTGCCATTCCTATACAAGGTACTCAGGGACGTGAAGTGGGATGAAAGCACGACAGATGCATATGTGAAAGTTATGCTGTTGCTGCAAAGAAAGGCAAGAAACCATTTCATGTTGCGTTCGCCCACGCAGGAGTTGATCCACTGAATCGGTTAGAAATCGACTTCAGGGTCACACATTGACATCACTTACGACGCAGTGGTGGTCATGTTTTGCGATACACTTGTTACACAGCGGACAATGCTTGCTTCTTGCTCTAAAGATTTGAGCGAATGCTTGATGCGTAGCGTAGTGGAGCATACGGTTTCTCGCGCAGACATGTAGAGCATTCGTGACCTTTTCTGAACAGTACTCCGTCGTACTCGTATTTTGCCATGTAATGTACATGAGTCTGAGCTGTTATATACCCAGGATCAGTGGTTGCCGCGAGGTACAGTGTCACCAATGGTGACGTGATCAGTATTGGAATGACCATGTAATGTCCAAGAGACAGCTCCGGTAAGACACGCGAGACAAAGATGAATACTCCACCGAGAAAGAGTGTCAAGTACATGATCAAAACGGCATTGTGTCTCTCGTGCATGACATTTCTTTGTTTGACTCGAACGTACTCCGCACCACGACCACCTGTGAGGGCACGATCCACGAAGGTGCAGCCTGCTGGTATGACATTGGTGAGGAGATGATTGATCCATCCAACCGGAGTTCCTCTGAGAGCTGGAATGTGACCAAATAGCACCGTAAATGTCAGGACACTGAATATTGCGATGCAGAGTAGAAGCAGCTGAAAGGTATTCATTCTCAATCTCAGGTACTAATAGTTGGTGATGTGTTCCGGGGGTTTTGCATGATAACCCGTGCTATTAGAGAATCGTACCAGGTTGTCATTGCGAGATCCTCTGCTGCGAGACGCAACTGTAGGACCGTGCTTGGGTCACTACCCATACCAGTACAGTACATGTACCTGCCTGCAGACAAGGGACAAAGACAACTGATCATCAGCTCCAGACTGATCTGCGGCGGTCAACTGCAGCCTGTGAGCCAATTTTCATCTCGGCAAACTGTTACACGAAACTTGGCCACACACAATCAACCTCCAACTCGAGCAGAGTCAACAATATCCATGCATGGAAGAGCTTCATAAATAGTTCTTGAGTATCTGTCACGGCAGAAACCGGGCTGCAATGCGTCGATTCATGAATGTGGTGTTTGTGAGCACATTACTTGCACTTGCTAGTGCTCACGAACACGTTACGACAAATGTCGAGCATGGCGCCGTGATTTCGAGTGATCCTATCGACAGAAAGCTATGGCTACACATAGCAATCATGATGCTAGCATTCGGGATTCTCTTTCCGATGGGCGTGGTCTTTGGACTCTCAAAGAGTCGCTGGCATGTACCAATACAGATCTTTGCGACAGTCTTGGCAATATTCGGAGTGCTCTTGGCCCATACGAAGCGCACCGGCAGGCAATTCGAATCTAACATTCACGCCAAATTTGCACCCTTTATCATATTCTACCTGATCGCGCAGGTATGTCTCGGAATTTACCTTAGATTGCATCTCGAAAAGGGCCTCAATAAGGTCCTTCGACGCATAGCTGTCAGTGTTCATGGCTGGATGGGAGCATTCTTTCCCGTCTTTTCATGGGTTCAGATTGGTTTCGGCGGCATAACTGCACTCGGGTTCTGCCGCAACTCGACCGGCGATCACCTTGGTCAATGTCTGGCTCATGGAATCATGGGATCGGCGTTCATTGGCTATGGTATCTGCCTTTTGATTATGCTTAATGTGCAACCATGGCTCGCTCGACTCAATATCTCTCAAGAGTTGATCGACTCGAGCGTCATCATGGCGTGGGGACTCGTCAACACTTTCACCGAACATCGCTGGGGCAGCAATTGGAGCATGTCTGATTATCAGCATACTTCAATGGGCGTTGTCTGGTTGTGCGCTGGTCTGGCTGGTATCTTCTTGAGTAGTCGAAACGGTAAACCAAAGCGACACGTCGTTCCTGCAGCAGTAATCTTCTTGACGGGCTGGGCTATGAGCGGACACGCACAAGCTTTGATACTGTCGACAAAGATGCACGCTACTTTCGGATACACCCTTATGGCTGCCGGATTGACTAGAATCATCGAAGTCGCAGTCATCCTTCGTGACCAAGCTCATGCAGATAATCTGGTGACGGAGGGACCTCGAGCATTTCAGTACATTCCTCCTTTCCTCCTCATTAGTTCTGGTCTCCTGTTCATGGGATCCAATGAAGAACAAATGGTCATGATCAATGATGCTATGGTTGATGCAGTATCCTATTCCCTAATCATCTTCAGTCTGGCATTCCTGTTGTTCTTCTATGCCAATTATTTGATATATCTGTACTTCACCACAGGCAAGAACGCGACAGCCACAAAGAGTTCCGCTTTGGAAGAAGGATATCGCGGCGTGAATGGCCACGCGGGCGCCGACCATCGCGCAAGAGCTGGAGCATTGCCTGTCAATCGTGCTCCTGTAGAAGGAACGGAAGATTTTGAGCTAGGGCTTATGAGTGACAACGAGAGCGAGGATGAGGAGACGAAGTTGCCAGTGCGCGCATGAAAAAAAAAGAACTCAATATAAGGAGTGTCTAGCTACAAGGACATCACGGCTACCATTAGCGCTAGGCATGTTTTGAATATGTATTGCATCAAATTTCAATATGTACAAAGAAAATTATCCTCGTCTCGCCATTGCTCAAGCACCATACATGAAGGCTGCATGCATTACAAAACTGGTAAAAAGTTGCCGACAATCATCATTGGAATATCAAAGACATCCCGCTTTATCGTGAAACAGAAAGCGCATGGCACTGCTCGCTTCTGCGGAGTCATCAAGACGCAAGTAGTCTGTACACTGCTCGTGTCGCCGAATGCGTGGGCGCTAAACTTTTCAAAGTACTCCACCACGGAAGAGTCATCCATCAATTCGACGATGAATGTCTGTTTCGAGAGTAACTGTTCGCGCGACCACTGAGTCAACAAACAAAATTCTTTGCCGACAAGTTCGATTTGTCCAGTCCGACGCCAGATGATTGTGGGTGTGCCGGAATACCCTACAAACTTCTCGTACTCGAGCAGTGTCCGTTGAAAGCACACTTCCATAAATGTCAAGTCTTCTTCCTTCAAAGTCTTGGTCAAGGCGATGAACGAAGGTCGATAGCCGACTATAGCTCGAGCTATACGTAACAAGTCCTCCTTTTCAAAGCGCGACCTCAGGTATGTATTGAGCAAGTGGTAGCCGTTTGTGTATGAAAAAGGCTTGACAATAGCTTTATAAATACCGCCTGGTCCGTCTCGAGAGCCGCTATGAGGACGACGCGCGACTGGTGTAGGACGTTGCCCGTGAGGATCGACATGCGGACCTACCTGTCGTCCGCTCTGCGATTGCGCAGCTGTTGTTGCGGAAGTCAGAGGAGATTTGGGTGTGATTGTAGGTTCAAGGGCGGACACGTTCGTGTTTACTGCTTGTGCTGCATTGTGATATGCTACAGGAGTCTGTGACTGGGGTATCGTGTGTTTGAGTGCTGAAGTCCCGCTACCACTTATCGACATCTGTGTCCAGGATGATTCCGAGGCAACGCTGGCTTGGTCAGGGGTGATTGTATGCTGCCGACTTGGCATAGATCTTTGCAAGTTATTGATTCCAGGTGAAGTGAAAGCGTTGGTGTCTGGGCTATGACCGTAATCTGTGCCGGGAGTGGTCGCATTTCCCAGCATGTTTGACAGCATGGAGTATTCCATGTTCGCAGCTTTGGAGTCAAAGTCATACGACGATAACATTGGATAGTCGAATAGGAGATTGTCACCTAGATGATCAGCAATGCTAGTAGCTACAATTAGCGCTTACCGATCATGCCAAAGCCATTATCTTGTGCGCCGATGATCCTTTTGGTTGGTCTACTTACGGCGGCCAAGTTGACCGTACCTTCGTGTACAGATCCTATACTCGCAATCTGAGGTAAAGAATCAGTCTGGTAAGAAGTAGACATAGGGGCCTCGGTTTGGTGCGTCGATGACCGAGCAACTACTGGATTGGAATTTGCACTCTCCTGGGCTTCTTATTTGGTCAGTGATAGTGGCCATGGTTTTGCTCGTAATCATACTCTCATTGTCAATATCTTGCAGGTACTTGGCTTTCTTCCGAATCCCATCCTGACATGAAGCATCTAACCCACGCTTTACACATCGCTGACACGGTCGTGCTAGGTGATTAGTATCAAGGTATGGCGTCAGTCAACATTTTGTCCTTACAGTCATCGCAGGTCAGATGCGCTTTTTGACAATGGAAGCACGCTCGAGAAGCTTTTTTCCTTTTGGTACGTTTGACACCCTGCTGTTCGTTCTGAGCTTGTGACGTTTCTGAATTTGCTCGATTGTCCTGGGTGCTGGATCCACTTGTATCATTGCCGTACATACTCTCGGAAACACGGCCAAATCAAGACCGTCACCAGATAGCACTTGATCGACAACGAGACCACCTGCTGGAACGGTCACCTGCGGACCAGGACTTGCTTGCTATCTGCTTATAATGTTGATGGCGGCGCCTTAGCAGTGCAAGTGTACAAATACCAAATAGTTGGTAGGATGTGGAGAAGGACATGCAGATGGAGATCTTATCGATGGACTCCAAAGTTTTCTTCGTACTGTCTATACGACTTCGCGGTAGCACTTACCAGATACGGCAGGTGAGTCTTGCTCGTTACTCAGAAGTCAGTCTGCATCTGATTGGTTAATGATTCGCTTCCTGGACTTGAGCTCAGCTGTTGTGTCGCGCTCTACAAGCGCTGGAGCAAGCGCACCTGCGAGCTGCATGAGACTCAGAGAGAGAGCGAGAGAGACACACACACGCACACACACACACGCACACACAAGCCTGGCAGTGATCAGTTGCGCAGGCTGCCCACAAATTCACTGTTCATCATACACTCTCACTACCGCGATCTTGCGTGTCACCCAATGTCAGCAGGCTCCGGTACTCTCATACTGGGCAATGTGACTCAGGAGATAGTTCTTCCTGACACTGAAAACACAGAGAACCAAATATCGGGCGAACAAACAACAAATAACACTACCGGCGCTGACCATTCTGGTGACTTTGTGGAGCCATCCACAGCAATTGCTCAAAATGGTCTGAATCAAGTTGGTAGTCCGCAACTTATGCCACCTTCAAGTGAAAATCGACCCAAGAAGAAACCACCGAGACGAGCGACCGCGGAGAGTCCAAATGTGTGCTTCGAATGTAAGACGACAGACAGCAAATTGTGGAGACGAGGCCCTGATGGACAGTAAGCAAAGCTCAATCCTGATTGCCGTTTGCTAAGTGATTGTAGGCTGATGTGCAATGCTTGTGGTCTTCGCTGGCGCAGGAGCACTAAAGCTAGGGAAACTCCAAAAGCTACACCCAAGAAACGAAAGTTGACGAGCACGTCTTCGCTCAGTCCCCAAAGTCCCCAACCAATGTCCCTTCCCCAAAGTTCAATGATGGCAGCTCAGAGAGGCGGTCTTCTTGGTCACACCTTTGCCACGAATCCAGGTCTGTATAGTGCATTACCAGGCTCAAACCCAAGCTTTGGGCAACTTCAATATCAGCCCCAAAACATGTATCTGCATCAGCAACAATTGGCTCTACAAGCACAGTTCCGTACCCAGCAGAACGAATCTACACAGAGAGTGGAGCGCGCAGAGACTCGAGAGTCCCAGATCGATCCTGCTTTGACGCAAGAACGTAGCTCTGTGTCTGCTGGCAGCGAACAGAATTCGCAAAGACAAAAGTCACAGCTGCCCCTGAATGATGCATCTCCAATGCTCACAGGCTCTTCACATGATGGTGGCGGACACACAAGCCTGACTACTATTCCACGAGCAGGCTCTGAGTCTGAACGTCTGACACACGTCCAACCCGGTGATCTTGAGCAGCATTCGAGTCAAGCACAGACACTTCACCCTGCAAACATGAATCAACACATCTCCCGTGCGCACGAGTCCACCTCCCTACACGATCTATCTGACATGCCTGCACAAGACAGTGTTCAAGCTCATCCAGGAAGTGATGCAGCACAATCTGAGGACTTCTCTGGGCTGCTGCATCTCAAAGCGTTCGTCGATGGCTAGCTTAGGATTAGAAATCATTTTAGCAAGCTGGATGCTATGTGCTAGTCTTATGTTTCGGGATTGACGAGCTTGCGGGCATTGTATCAAATTTAATCACGAAGTAGCTCGCGCGGGCGTGTGCAGGCATTAGCATTTCAGCCAACTCCTGATTGGGACCTGAACGGAGACTTTAATCGGGCGTTTCACTCCATAGTATTTACACATACATATATATATTTTTTCTTGTATAACGTCAGGTATCGTCCTCCTACGGTGACAGAGACTCTGGCGAGCTCGACAAGCATGCACTGAAGGTCTGATCAGGATCTGCAGGTGTGGATTTGTCTGATCAGACCAGACCGGGTGGAGAGCCACTTTGGGAGAGCAGCTCCAGCGAGGCTGGTCGCCCAAAGGGGAAGTCTCCCCGTGAAGATGACAGGTGGGCGCAGAGACCCCGCGATGGTTCCACTTTTAGTCTTGCACTCCGTGGTCCACGGGTACCAAGGTTGCTGGTTCGTAGGCAAGTTCCTACAGAGAGCCTCGATAGCCTGAGCTGCCCAATTCTGTCCTATAGCTCGTCTGAGCTTGCTCCTTTTCCCTATCATTGACAATTCCAACGTTCTGGTCCAATCGACTCTCGAAGCTTAATCCTTCGTGTAGCAAGCTCGGTGCAAGCAGATTTATACTCTTTTCACGACATGTCAGACTTCCTTTCGATTCATCTAGCAGAGAGACCAAAGCAAGATATTCTCCCTAGCACCTTTGAAGCTCGCAAGAATCCAGCGCTCTCTGCATCAAGCCTCAAGGATGACGAAGTACTTATAAGGTCGGATTATCTCTCCCTTGACCCTGCTATGCGTGGATGGCTGAACGATGTCCGCTCGTATATCCCACCGGTCAAGATTGGAGAAGTAATGAGAGGTGCGTGTGTCGCTACGGTCGTGTCATCAAAGAGCTCTCAATTCAAGGACGGTGAGCAGGTGTTGGCCATGTGCGGCTGGACCGAATATGCTATTGTTCAAGCCAAGACTCTTGAAAAGCTTGCCCTTGTTGGTCAATATGGCATACGAGCTCGAGACTATCAATCCGTCCTGGGAATGACCTCTCTTACTGCTTACTTTGGAATGATCAATGAAGGTCAAGTTGACAAACTCCCCAAAGGCAGTACTGTCGTAGTCTCTGGCGCAGCTGGAGCTACCGGATTGATTGCTGGTCAGATTGCAAAGATATTTGGTCATCGTGTAATTGGCATTGCTGGATCAAAAGCCAAGTGCGAATTCTTAAAGTCATTAGGCTACGACGAAGCGCTAGACTATAAGTCTCCCACTTTCTACAAAGATCTGTGTAAAGCTACGCCCAAATACGTCAATCTCTTCTTCGACAACGTCGGCGGAGACGTGCTCGACAATGTACTCCGTCGTGCCGCTACCCGATCGACCTTTATCATTGTATGTATTCCTGATTCATGCGGCAGAAGAACAATCTGACATCACCAGTGTGGAGCCATATCCCAATATAATGCTGGACCAGCCGCTAAAGGTCCAGCTTACTACACCAACATCATCACACAAAGAATCAAGATGCAAGGGTTCATCGTATTCGACTACGCCAAGGAATACAGTTCCGCCAGAGAACAATTGGCAAAGTGGTACGAGCAAGGAAAGTTGGCTAGGCAAGAGTACATTGTCCGCGGAGGTCTCGTGAAGGCTCCGGAAGCACTACAGATGTTATTTGATGGCAAGAACACTGGCAAATTGTTGGTTGCAGTGTCAAATTCAGAATCAAAACTTTAGTTTCATAGTATATATACACTCTTTCAATTTTCAATGAAGAGATCCACATCGCAGTCAAGAAGTGAAAGACAATGATTGTTCTATGAGAAAAAATTAATGGTACACAAAAGAAACTGGTAAGAAAAGGTGGGATGGAGGAAGGGAGGGAGGCACATCAATTTTGCTCACTTTCACTTTGCCTGACCACCTGTGGAATCGACCGTCCACTCAAGATATTCACAGTCTCCTTGACGTCTTTCCACCAAGCAGCCTTTGGTCGCCGCTCTTTGCTGTCAGCCTCGTGGTCCATCAATTCCAGAACGGGCGTCAAAACGACCGATTGTCCACGAATACCAATGACTGCGGCAGTTTCAGGGACATTGCGTTCCTGTACGGCACTAGTGCCGTATCGTTCGATGAATTGCATACACTTGATGGCCAGCCTTGTAGCCCGGACGCGGTCCATGGGTGACGGTGTGCCGCCCTGTTGAATGTGCCCTGGCACAGCAGTCCGTGTCTCGAATCGTCCCTTGGCTTCAGTGGAGATGATTTTGGAAATCATTTCGGTGGTGTACGTGCTCGATGCCCGTTCATTCCGAAGTATCAATTTTCCGGCACGGTTCTCGCCCCGATCGAGGGCGTACGATTGTTTCAGGTGTTGGACGTCGTTGTAAATCATTTCCAAGTTGATGCCGTCTTCTGGTGTGTAGATTGCCAATGCTCCCACCGTCAATCCTGCCATCGTGGCCACGTACCCGCATCGACCACCCTGTACTTCCACGACAAAGACGCGACGACGAGATGCGGAAGCGGATTGTTTCGTAGCATCACAGTATTGGATGAGGGCATTCAGACATGTGTCACTGCCTAGGGAAAAGTCTGTGCCGGGAACGTTGTTGGAGATGGTTGCCGGTAAGCAGACGATAGGTATGCGGAAAGCAGGATACGACACTCTGCCCTTGTACAACTGACCAAGGGCCGAGAAGGCTTCGTAGCCACCGATGATCATCAAGGCATCGAATCGGTGCTTCTGGAATTGGTAGGCAGTCATGCCCAGGTCGATATCTGGGGTTTCGCGGTTAGTACCAATCTCGGAACCTCCCCGCATCGTCCATCCATCCACATCCATCCAAGTGAACTCGCGCACACCACCTTCGTGGCCATGACGAATCAGGCCTGGGAAGCCATTGTGACATCCGATGGGTGTGTGGCCTCTGTTGAGACAATATCTCACCGCTGCACAAGTGGCACTGTTCATACCACCAGCCGGTGCACCGACATGAATGATGGCGACCCTCAGACGTTTCTCAGTCGGAAGCGAGAATTCGGGATCGTCGAGTCGAACTTGTGAGGTGTGGATGTAGGTCTCGTAGTTCTCTGAGAATTCTGGGTCTCGGAGGTCCATTGCAGCAGCAAAGTCCTTTTTCTCAATATTCTGTGCCACAGCATGAGTCAACTTGACAGCATCCATGAGGGCACCACGCGTGATGACGTTCTCTGTTATGCCAATCATGGGTGATGGTGTTTCAGGTGTAGCCTCGAGCACAGCATGAACAGCTTCGCAACCTTGCACAGTTGCGAGATATCGATCATAGAAACACGGTGTACCTCCTCTTTGAATATGGCCTAGTGTGGTCACTCTTGTGTCAAGTTTCAGTCGGTCGACCAATAAGTCTTTGATAGAATTGGGTGATATTGGGTTCAGATCCCTATCGATAGCGCCCTCTGCGACGATGATGATTGTGATCCTTCTGCCGAGCTTTCGATGAGCTTTGATTGAGGCACACATCTTGTCCTTCCAATTGTCTTCTGCTGGAGGTCTCTCGGGGATGAAGACGAAATCTGCACCAGTAGACACACCTGCCATGAGTGCGAGCCATCCACAGTGCCGTCCCATGACCTCGACAACGAATGCTCTAGAGTGAGACAGAGCAGTGGCACCGATCGAGTCGACAGCCTCGCAGATGCGTTGTAAGGAGGAGTACGATCCTATGGTGGTGTCTGTAGATGACATATCATTATCAATACTGCCAACCAAACCAACAATAGTGAGATGCGTATATGGAGCAGACTGCTCCTTGGTTAATTGTCCTGACTCCACTAGCTCCGCAACTAGATCTGGCCACTCTCGGCGAAAGATGTCTGCACCAGTCAAACTGCCATCACCTCCACAGATGATCAATGCATCGATTCCGGAGAGCACCAGGTTCTTCGCGGCTGTCAATCGTCCTGGCCTTTCCTTGAATGTCATACATCTGGCTGTGCCGATCAGCGTTCCACCTTCACTGAGCCATCCTCGGACGTCTTCCCAGCTCATCTTTTTGATCAAGTTTCCACCCTGCACGAGTCCTTCATAACCTTCGTAGATGGCGTATGACTCGCATCCAAGAGCAATGGACATTCGAACGACGGCTCGAACTGCGGCGTTCATTCCAGGCGAATCACCACCTGAAGTCATCACACCAATTCGTTTCCTCTTTCCGTTTGACTGAACAGGTAAATCGCCGCTCAATGCGTTCTTCGGAGGAGTTTCGGCGTCTGTACTCAAAGACTTTGGTTGTTGTGTCGAGTTTTTGAGTAGTCCATGAGACTTGGCCATCGAATGAATGGAAGAGAGAGCGTTCTGTCGAGAAGTGAAGCCAAGAGTAGTGCCAATTGGGTCCTTGAGGCATATTTCGATTGGCTTAGCTGGTGGGTAACCCCTGTATGCTACCTTCATCTCGTCGAGCAAGGTCATCACTTTCTGTACATCTTAGAGCGTATTTAGTCACGAGATACATGACCTTACGTGCAAGTCTCGACACTTGAAAGAGAGTTGGCCCGATTCATTTCTCCAGTCTCCCGTCCTCTCCGGCGCAACCTTATCTCCATCTGAGGCATCTGGCACAAGACGAACCTTGATTGTAACGGTCTCGTCGCTCTCTTCGTCAAAGTTCATCAGCCATGCCTCTCGAGTACTGTCACTGCAGTATACTGGGTCGTGCACGGTGTGCTCTTCTTGAGTGTACGATCGAATCTCCACAAACCCGAGGGATGCATAGAACTCTATTGTCTCGTAGTAGACTACCTCTGAACCTGCCACCAAACCAAAAGCCTCACATCCCACAATAGCAGACACCATAGCGAGGCACTATCGATGTTGCCAGCCGAGAGTTCCTCGTCTTCAAGCAGCGTGAGCACGACGAGTCAAGAAAGAATGATGTGTGTGAGTTGTTCTCTAGAGATTGAGCGTCAGATTGGTGATAACGGCTATCGATAAGTTGTCAGGCGAACTTTCAGCCCAATCCCACGCTGCTCCACCAAACACTGAGGAACAAACTGTGTCAACACTTCCAAGATTCTTCTTGAAGCTCTACTTGCAATAGTCAGTCAGTCATTCATCCAGCTCTTTTCACAAGGATGTCGTATTTGTGACGTACAAGTACATGAGTAGAGCCGCCAAGGCGACATTAGCCGGAGTCAGTCTCACCACGATCGGCATCATCGCCGGAGTGCACTATGTCCAGCAGAGTGACAAGGATTCCATGCATCAGGGCGTCATCAGGGACGAAGAACGACAACGGCAGAGGAAGGAGAGGGAACTCGAATTGATGCGCCAGCGAGCTCTAGAAAGTGCCTACAAGGAGAAACAGACTGTCCGAGAGACGTGAAGAGTTCCATGCATCATTACATACACGACTGTATGATGTCCTATGAATATCCCTAGCAATCTCGGTCCCGTCACGAGCTAGCTACTGCAAATGACGACGGCAGTTGAGTTGAAGGAGTTACTTAGCCTGTCAGTACAGCCAGAGCACGAGCAATAAATCTCGATGTCAGACTATCAGCAATCCAGCACTCCAATATCTCAATTATACATAAATACAGCATATTTCATCCGGCATAATATATCTCAACCGATCAATTGTCATTCTTATCACTGGCTTGTAGTGAATCTTTCGCCCACCGCCAAGTCCTCTTCCTATAACGATCGGCCTTGACGAGTCCAGACCTGACTCTTTGCATGCATCGCAAATATTCCTCGCTCCTGTCTAATGCAGCCTGAAGCAATCGCCGTGCCTCTTCAGCCTCATCTGGAGGTATGCCCAAATTCCTGTCATACGTGGGGGTGATGAACTCCTCTGCCAGTGCAGAACTCTCTTCTGCCGCTGCCCCTTTGCGTGTCATTGCTCTAATCGGTGCGTCGCCATCGTCCGAAACGGAGTTGGCCGCAAGACCTAGAGGAGTCTGCAAACTCGTGCCGGCAATCTCTTTCTCGTAGGTTTGCATAATCAAGGAGGGATCATCGCCAAGAAAGGCAGTCAGCAGTCGCGACAGTTGGACACGATGTTCGTGCTCCGTAGAGATCGTCTGCAGGGCATGGCTGGCGAGCAGAGGGAGCGTTTGTCGTCTGAATGTGATGCGGTGTGCCGGGTGAGCAACAACTTCCGCGGGATCGTTGATGGGGGCGAGGATTTCTTCTATAGCGATGTCATGATATGCATCTTCATCGTCCGATGAAGCGTTGTGGTAGCGTCGCGAGGTAATCGTAGCCCGTTTCTTTGAGCCATAAAACGTCTGTGTGGTATCTGTTTGAATGCCTCCACCGACATTTAGTCGCCCTCGCGAAACGAAGCGTGATTTGCGCTTGAGCTTGTTGAATCTATTGGTCTGCGCTTCGCCGATCGAGGTATCGCTGTCCGAAGCATCATCGTCACGGTCCACAACTTCTTTCAGCCTTGCAGCGAGAGCTTCCAGCATCTGTGGACTCTGGCTCGACATTGATTCACTGTCACTATGTGTATATGTGACACAATAATACAGTTGAGGAATCTCCTGGTATGATAGAATCAGAAGTCACTGTACTGGACAAGCAGACAACAATGCTAATGGATTGCTAGTGTAGCTGCCGCAGCAGGTGCGTGTGAACGAATCACTCTCAATGTTAACACTGGAGCTGAAGCTGAAGCTGAAACGGAAACTGGAGCCAAAGCAGTTCGTGGCTTATGAGGCTGATTAGCGGCCCGAGGAACGGCAAAGGCTGCCGCAGCCACGTAATTGTTCCTCTGCAGCTGCGAGTAGATGCGACGAAAGTATTGAGTCATGTCCTCGATCTTTAGCTACATTTTAGGCTCGAGATCATCTCGGACTGACCTCACAGGTCCTTTTCTTCATCGGAGAATCGAGGCTGACAGCATATACTTGATTTCATGGAGGACACTCTTAGCCACGGCATCGATCATAGCCACACTGATAAGGGCACTTTCACCTGTCAGACATGCTCTATTGCCTTCTACACACCAGACTTACAGCGCACCCATTATCGATCGGACTGGCATAGGTATAACCTGAAAAGGAGAGTGGCCAACTTGACCTCCGTCAGTGCTACCACCTTTGCAGAAAAGGTCCTCGCGCAAAAGAGTCTCGCCGCCACATCTGCTGAAAGAGCAAATTTCGCAGAAAAGTGCGAACCATGTGGCAAGGTCTACTATTCAGAGAATGCATACAACAATCATATCGGCAGCAAGAAACACAGAGATACAGTCAAGGCTGCATTGACGAGGGCCGAGGCGACTGCTGATGCGGAAAGTAACGATGGCTCGACACACGATTCCACATTCAGTCTCGAGGATTCTGTTGAACCTTCACAAGCGTCTATCTACGAATCGTCGACTGCCTCGCCCGCGCCGGAACGCGAGATACCAGAGGCTACCACTGGCAACTCAGATCTACCTTCTGAGGAGGAACAAATCAGGGCCAAGCTGGAAAAGGCAGTCAAATTACCTCTCGGAGAATGTCTCTTTTGCAGGACAATTCAGACAGGCGAGGACGACGTCCAAGTCCTCTCCGAGAATGTCAACCACATGATCAAATCCCACTCCCTCTTCCTGCCCGAACAAGAGTACCTGGTAGACATGCGCGGCCTCATCGAGTACCTCCAAACCAAAGTCAGCGTCGGCAACTTTTGCTTGGCATGCAACAAGGGGTTCCGCAACATTGAGGCATGTAGAGCACACATGGCATCGACTGCCCATCGCAGAATAGCGTACTCGAGCGAAGACGAACAGATGGAGATTTCAGACTTTTACGACTTTTCAGCGACTTGGGACGGCGTCGACGGAGACGACTGGGAAGACACCTCTGACGCCGAGGACATTGACGACGACGACGTTTCGGTGGCGGACTCTTCCTCGACCATTGATTCCTCCGCCAACGACGTCGTCGCCGACGATTTCGAGTTACGACTCCCTAGTGGTGCCGTAGCCGGTCACCGCTCCCTGGCACGATACTACAGGCAAAACCTCCGCGGTCGGGACCCCCACGCCGAAAATGGTGGGTCGGCGGTGCACAAGGCAATCATGGACCGCACACAGCTCGCTCGCCAGGCACTCGTCGCCAATTCCATTGCCGGCGTCGACAGCGGTCGCAAAAAGTGGAGTAATAAGCATGTCGAGACGTTTACCGACATGCGTCGCCGCGAAGACTTCAAGACCAGAGTCGGGTACCGTGGTAACAATAAGAAGCATTACACGCCTCAGTTGTTGCAGTAGTCTGTATTGGTAGCAATCTCATAGCATGGCAGTTGAGCAGTTTATGAATATCCTTCTTCAAGATCAGATTTTGGTCCTTGTCAATGGCATGAGCAGTGGCAGGCATACTTCATTTCAAGACATCATATTTTGGAAAAGTGAAGAGTAAAAAAAACAAGACTACAAAACTCCCGTGATACCATCTAGGTAGAGGAACCGTCCATCCTGATGCAAACGCCTGTACACCTCCGCCTCGTCCCCAGAGACCTGCTCACCTCCATCTCCTCAAACCCGGAGTCATGTCCTCCTCGCAATTTAATCAACCCATTTTCTGTCTTTGCCACCCGCTGTCATCCGCGCTGTCGTCTCCTCATTCGTGTTGTGTTGTTCGTTCATTCATGGTTTTTCATTTTCAATTGTTTTTGTAGATCATCTCGTTGCCAGCGCAGTTTTTTGGTGTGGCACATCATCGATATCAAAGAAAGCGACCTCATCGAAGCTTGATGGTAGATCGTCGCTGGAACGCCTATCCGTCTCATTTCCATTCTCCTCCTCAGTCTCCTCCCTCTCCTCCTGGATAGCAGACCTGCGCCGATTGGACCAGACGGGACTGAGCATTTCATCCTCAGAGTCGCTGTCCTGATCGGCCCAAGACGTGCCAAACTTCAAATGACCTTTGTTGGGAGACGGCTCTGGGAACCTGATTCTTGGTCCCGGAGCTGATCGAGCGAATTGCTTGGAACTTGCCTGCATATGTTGAGAGCGTGGTATGCCGTCCTTCTGAGGTGAGTAGGACGTGAGGCTAGCGCCCAATCCAGAATCGATGCTTCCGAGCTCCTTTGGAGTCGGCCTGCGCCAGGAACTTGCCAGAAGAGAAGGATGCTTCAGTGCGGGCTTCGCAAAGCCGAGTCCGTTGCGTGAAAACTTTTCCTCCTCCATGCCAGCCAGGGCTTTCGACCATGGGAAAGAGCCCAGCACTGTCGATTGCAATCTTGCAGTATGCATTATGGATGGTGTACGTAGTGGCGCTCGACCCGCAGTCGGACCCATGGTGTCATAGTCTGCCAAATTGGTGCTTGCACGTCGAGACACCATAACACTTTCGACGCTGTCCGTCGCCTGAGTCCAGTCTAGGACTTCTAAGACAGCTGCACGCATTTTTTCCAAGGATCTCATTTCTGGCTGCACCTTCAGGGCATGCTTGACCACGTTGAAAGTGTCGTGCGTCAGATAGCTGAAATGCTCAAAGAGTGATTCAGGATCTCGCAAAAAGTCCTTGAAGACGGGGTCATCCTCTGTTGGACACTTCCAAGGATTTCGCGAAAACAAGGTGTTCATAATCACGATACCGAGTGCCCAGATGTCTGCCTGCGCTGGATCGTAGCCACCAGCCTCGGTTAGTGCGAATTGCTCGGGAGCCATGTATCGGTCTGATCCAGTGCCGATCTCTGTGCTGAAGGTGTCACAAGTAGCCAGTCCAAAGTCACCCAGCTTCAGGACGACTTCTCCATCTCCAGCAGTTGTGGATTTAGCTTCCTCTACCGTCAGAAAGATGTTCTCTGGCTTGATGTCCCGATGGAAGACTCCGACTGAATGGCAAGCCTCGACTGACTGAATGAGCTGTAGGATGAGATCTCGTAGGGTCTCAGAGTCTACTGGTACCCGATCGGCCGCAATGACTTCGTATAAATCCCCTAATGTACAAAAATCGTTGACAATGTAAGACGACTTGTCGTCGGAAAAGGAGTCGATGAGCTTGATGATGTTTCGAGAGCTCGCCTTACGAAGCCGGGTCAAGATCTCGAGCTCCGTAGTCTGGGTATCCTTGGAGATTTGCTTGATGGCAACCTTGTTGAGTGTCCGTGCATTCCTGGCAGCGTAGACAGTCCCGTAGGAGCCATGGTTCAGCGTGGAAAGAATGAGGTACTTTTTGTTGTCCCATCCTCCAAGCTTGTCTCCCTTACCCAAGACTTTCGACATGTCTTAACGGCCGAAGCTGAGTCGTGCTGCAGTACTGAAACTTGATGAATGATCTTGAAACGTGATTGAGCTTGTTATCATAAGAGGACAGCGTACGGATTGGTAGATATGAGAGTGAGGCAGACTAACTGGAGAATAGTCTGGGCATGCTGAAGTAGGAGTGACTGGAGAGACGGAGGGGGGTTGTCTGGTGTGGGAGAGAGCGAGATTGAGAGAGAGGGAGAGAGAGAGGATGAGCTGGAAGTGGAAGTGGAAGTGGAAGTGGAGTCAGAGTCAGACTGAGGCCACTCACATGCACAAACTTGACCTGGCATCTGCTGCTGGGGCTGGCTGGAGTGCACTGGAACGAGAGAGAATGAGAGCTTGCGCAATTCAGTGGGCAGATTGGAGCAGAACCTTGGGAAGAGCCTACCCAAGAGCGGCAAGATTCGCGCGAACTCTCTGGAATTCCGGTCTGCTCTTCTCCCAAAGTGGCAGCTCACCCAATCTCTCGATCGCCCAGCCTGCCACCCGCTTCCTTCCTTCCCTCCATCCCTCCCTCCCTCCTCCATTGCCCAGGTGGGAACACTTAGGGATACCGTGGCTGATCTCTGACCCGTCACGTGTCGTGATCTGCCATTTGACATTGAGTTTAATATATCGTCTCTCTCGTCTGGGAGCGGGTACATTTTAAGAGGACGGACGCGGGTCGAGTCCACGGGGTGTGAATGAGTGAAGGGAACCGTCTCCTGACTTTATTTGACCCCTGAAAGTGACCCCTGCCTTCCTTCCCTTCCCTTCCCGTTAAAGTCTTCCAGCTTAGACTGTTTCCACACCTGGGCTCATCTGGCTAATCCTTGGAAGGGAACTCCTCTCTCTCTCTCTCTCTCACTCTCTCTCTCTCACACTCTCTCTGTGGTTGCGTCTGTGTCTCGCTCCACTGACAACATCACAAGCCTCTGTTGCTGCCCGCGCGCTTCCCAGATCGGTCCGCCCTCTCTACCTACCATCCAGGTCTCTTCCGTCCAATTCACACGATCCTTCCTTCCCTCCCTCCCTCCCTCCCTCCCTCCATCAATGATCTCTCCCTTAGCCCTCCCCTGCTCCCTTTTCCTCGTCCTCTCGTAAGACACTCGAGACTATTAGGCTCTTGTGTTTACTTGTGAAGCTGCACCGTTCATTATACTCGTTTCATCTCAGGTTGCGGCTGCTCATACTCACGCTGGTCGCGTATGCAAATGTCGGATCGCAGGCCTGAGCCGATGAGCGCAGGCCAACAGAAGCTGAGCACCATTCGCGAAGTGCCAACCAAGACAGTGGATACGAAATATTCACAGTCGAAGAGTCCTACGAGCGAGCAGAATCGTGTCGAAAACGCGCGACTACCTCCAACCTTCATGCCACCGGACCTGCCTCTACCCTCCCCGTCCTTTGCGCATGTCGATCGCCTCAAGTTTGGCAATACTCCAGTGCAGTCGCCTGTGGCATCACCATTCAGAACCGTGCCGAGCAAGCTTGTCGATGCTCTGATCGAAGACGAACGAATCTATCTCAAAGAGCTCAATGTGCTCAGTCAAGTCATTGAGGAGCAATTGCTTGGACACGAACTCGACTCGTTGAAAGAGCCTGTAGAGAGCATCATTGACCTTGCAAGCGAACTGTCAAGACAATTGGCAAAAACTTCGTCGTACTTTTCCGACACTCAGAAGGACTGTCTCGTACAATTCTCCAATTCAGCCACTGCAGCGTATCAGCGATACTTTGAAGCTTTCAAACTTGGTCTTTCGTGTTCGCTGTCACAGTCACCTGAACGTATCAGATTGGTGGCCTTGCTTCAGGAACTGGACAAGGCCGGAGAAGCTGACAGAGATCTTGACTGGCTTCTGCGTCGACCGCTGTCTCGCGTGCGCGCCTACTCGACCACATACAAGAAATTGCTACATTCCTCTGACGACGCCACAGACATGTTTCTTGCTTACGAGACATTTCACAGCCTATTGATCGAGGCTCGAGAGACTCTTGAGCAAGCAAGAGAGCGATTCAATTCAACTGATGAGAGCGCCATGTCATTGAGAGGTGCCCAAAGGTCTGTGTCGGGTGGATCGACTTCGACGCAATCGTCTTCAAACTCCAAAATCTCTGGGGCAGATGAGCTGGCAGGTCTGCAGGCCAGTATAGACACTACACATTGCAGGGATGTCTTTTCCCTGGCGCCGACTCCTTGCAAGGTTGATCTGATGCCAAAAGCTGATGAAGCCACAAAGAGAATCATAGTGAATCGTGAAAACTTTCAATTGCAGACGCAGACTGGACCGGAAGAGCATCGTCTGGATTGCCTTGTTGAGCTGGTCCTGCTCACAGACCAGATCCTCTTGATCCGTCCAACCTTTGAAGGCCCCAGGCTGGTCTTTCCTCCTTTGCTACGCGGCGTTTTTCATGTTTCGTACATCACTTCTGACACAGCAAAGCTGGAGTTGGACATCGTGGGACGACAGACACTGCACCTCACAGCGCCATCACCCGCTGCGCGGTCCCATTGGTACGAGTTGTTATTGGCATGTGAAGATTTCAAGCTCGATGCAATGCCTAGCGTTCCTCGAACTCTGATCGAGCATGTTGGACGAAAGGAGTATCAGCAATGGATGCCCCTAGCCCCAGCACGTCTGCCACCCACACCGCCACATTCTAGCAACACCCCAGTCTTTGGGATTACCGCGCCGTTGAGAGTCATTCGTGAGAATTCACAGTTGTCAATCGGTGGTTACACAGACGCTAGCGGTCGTACACCAGACGCGAAAGAGCATCCACCTTTCCATTTCGATCAGGAAGATGATCGAACTCCCCGGGCCGTGCTGGTGACGGATCCGATGGACAAACGTGTTCCTAGTCCATTACGCGAGAACACGAACGTTAGTAATCAGTTACCGACAACCGAGTCTGGTAGTCCACAGAAGAGTTCTGATCAAACAAAGACCGCGACATCAGATGAGAGTCTTGTGTTTCCCCATCCTCCAGTACGCGCTGCTACAGCACCAGCCGCTACGGAAATGGTAAAGTCCAAGACAATGGATCTTTTCAGTCCACAATCATACACCGAGCAGTTCCTTCGCGCGACGCCTTTGACCGCCCGAAGTAAAACTCTGCAGCCTAGCAGCACGATGAAGGATATGCCCCCGACGCCAGAATTTGTTGCCACGGACTTTGACTTTACCAAAGATGAAGCTTTTGACGAGACAATCTTGGATCTGCCCACACTTCCGGCGTTCGACTTTGGCGATGGTGTTCGACGGCCTTCCTCCATGGCGCTCAACTTCTCCCCTAACACTATGTCAAACTTTGGTATCCCCATGCGAAAAGTGCCGCCTCCAGCACCCATGGTCTTACCTGATGTTGCTCCTCTCAAGATCAGCCCTCAAAAGCAGAAATCGCCAGATACATTGGCGCGCAGGCGATTAGGAAACGAAATGTCCTTGAACACATCAACTCCCAAACCTACGCCTGTGGTGCCGCCCAAACGAGATGAGATCTTCTCCACCATGGCCGAATGCTATAGCTGGGTCAACGGTACGTGGACACCGATCCTCATGGACGATGTGGATACATCCGGCAGTATGAAGACTGTCAGGTCCTCCCTGGTCACCATTCTCTTCAGTCAACCACAAAATGGCTCACTCGAAATCTTTGACAAGAAGGACGAGAAGGTCCTGCACCTCTTTGGTGTCTATGCGGGTTCGAGCATCATTCGTGACGATCCTTGCGACATTTCAGTCGGCTTCGATGTGGGATTTGACAAGGTCTACTACATGTTCAGGGCTGAAAACCCGGATAAAGCCAATGCGATGCAGCATGCCCTGAACCAGGCCAAATTTGCTGCTCCACAACAGGGCTTCGTCACCCCGTGCTTGCCGGTCACCCCTCTGTGGCCAGAGATCGATAGTGCTGCAGCCATGATCGAGAGCCTAAAGCTCAAATTGTACATATTCGACAATGGCAAGTGGGTGAACAAAGGAAGCGCCCGATTGACCATCCGAATGATCTCCCAGAGTCGCAATCGTCGCATAACCCTGACAGGCAAGACACGGAAGAATGAGCGGATCATGCTCGTCGACTATATTGCGAGTCCGGGTGACTGCGACGCTATTTCAAAAACCAGTATCGCACTGAGAACAAAACACGAAACATATATGATGCAATTCAAGGGTGGCGAAAAAGAAAGATCCAAAGTACTGGGCTATCTCGTGGACTGATTCGATCTCTATGCTGGCTCATGTAATTCTGTGTATACACAAAGATTGTGGATGTACAACTGTCTTTTTTCTACCCAATCACTTCAAGAGCGACGGCAT
This sequence comes from Taphrina wiesneri, assembly GCA_005281515.1. Classification (NCBI taxonomy): domain Eukaryota; kingdom Fungi; phylum Ascomycota; class Taphrinomycetes; order Taphrinales; family Taphrinaceae; genus Taphrina; species Taphrina wiesneri. The sequence continues at coordinate 210,438 of RHGK01000012.1, forward strand.
TGTTGAACTTTATTTATTGTTGTGGAGAATACTGTATGTACATGCTGTAGATATCTTCAATACATATGTCCTGCTAAGTAAGTGCTGGGTTCTGAGGCAGGTCCAGGGACCTTATCTGGCTGCAAGACTGCTTACATTCTTCTATATGCCCAGGCCCAGAAAGTCGATACAAGGTAGCAGCAGATGTGATCGTGATCAGCTGCTTCATGCTTTCGTTGCCACGGGACAGACCCCAAAACAAACACAAGCCACTTCTCCAACTCTGGGCGGCTAGAGTTCAGCCTCAGAGTGAATCGCCCTGCTGCTGCTTGTGAGAGACTCCATTCCCTGCCTCGAATCTCTTCTCTTCGGGTCGTTGCCTGGAATGCATCGAGTCAAAGTGTCACCACAGACTCCAGAGTAGCTGACGTACAGTAGCACCAGCCGCAGAGATTGACTCTTCTCACAAGCCAGCACCATTCTCCGGCATCGTCATTAGTCAACCTCTAGCGCTTCACCTCAGATGGTACCAGACTTGTCTTGTATGCCTCAGCACCGTGCAGAAAGTGCCGCATGACTACAAAGAAGTGGTATGCGATCGCGGCCACCGGTGTGCTAGCGACGCTTCTCGATCTTGCGAATGGCGTGTATCTTCTGCTGGCAGCAAAGCGACATGCTACCGAGCACATTCTTTCCATCGTCACCCTGGTAACGGTGTCACTGCTCTCGATTTGCAACGTTATCGCCTTGATAGTTCGAAGCCCTCGAAGGGTGCTGTACTATCGAGGCTTGCTGCTCGTCCTGGGTCTGTCGTCTCTGATCCTTGTCGGCACAATCGCGTCTATGGCACTGCTGGAGACCAACAAACCATTCTTCGGCGATGATTTGTGTTCTCCTGGTCAGGGAGCTTGTCTCCTGAACAGGAATGGCGCGATCCTACTAGCCTTTCTTCTGTGGATCGCTGCTGGTCTCACACAAACAAGCTTCACGATTCTCTTCTTTTCAGTAGGCACGTTAATCAAATCAGACACTCTGAGTTCAATCAATAGCGCTGTAGCAAGTCCTATGCAGCCCATAACACCAGATGGACTTGTACGCCAAACTCAAGTTCGAAGGATTCCAATCATGAGACAGGACACTTCTGATGAGCCTTTCTCCTACGAAGCTGCTCTGCAAGCCAAATCTACACCGCCACTCCCTAATCATCAAAGCTCTCAATCCGGGTCTTCACATCTATCCAATATGGCCTTTGTTCAGACACATATGACTCACGCCAGTCACAGTCGAAGTTGGGCTTCTACGTTGCCTACAGCAGTGAGTGGACTATCTCCGCGATCGTTTTACGGTGGTGCCAAGCATAGTACGCGCGGCTCCGATGATCAGTCTGTCAGTGTCTCACGCAGGGATAGCCCTATCAAGTCCGAATGGAGTGCTTGGGGCCTCGCTTTGGGGAGTCCTCGTCATAAAGTGCAAAAGGAAAATGCATCGGTCTCGACCACATCTACTGGGCGCTCTCGACCCGCGAAAAGTCTAAAGAACTTCAAATTTCATTTACCAAGCAGCCCTGACATGTGCCGCAGCTCAGAAAATATCAATTCAGACACTCAAAGACAGTCTCCGAAACGTGCCGAGGACGACGATCACAGCCCTGATGCACACACAATCAATCCCCTTGGTCTCGAAGGGATTGATGCCTTGTCGAAGGGTCGTTCGACGAGTAGTCCACGATTACGACGTAAGCAAACCTCCAAAGCGGACAATCAGGCCTCTCTCTTCCCACCACTCAGGTCCGTCACAACGAGTAACAACCTCACGGGATCTCCAGAACGCAGACGAGCCAGTTTTCTGGAGGTCCTGAAACCGCGGCTATCCCATAGCAAGTCTCTGTCACGGAATTCATGGATAGCAAGATCAGTGACCTCTTCACCGACGAAGAGTCAGACATGGAGATCCTCTACTCACACCCCGCAAGACAGTCCGACTGAGGACGCTTTTGCCCAGTGGGATACGTCGAACGTGGAACAAGACCCATCCTATCTCGTGAGCATGAAAGACTATCGGGACATTTCGGGCTCTTCTCCATATCCACAAGCTCCGACACGTCAGAGTATTGAGTTAGAAGACACAGAGTCCTTGTGGGGCAATCGATCTGTGAGAGTCGCCAGTGATGGTTCCGTCATTGCGCGAGATGCTGCTCAAAAGGACGTGGTTCACAGGTTATCAAGCAAGCAGCCCGGTCCAGAGAGCGTTGTCTGACCATTTTTCCAGTTTTGTATACTCACAAGCGATGGCGTCTGCATCATGAATACGGTAATGTACATTAGTGCTTTAATGCATAATACAGAGGACATATTTCTGCACAACTTGCATGATCAACCTATAATTTTGCCGCTGGACCATCAATGAACCTTTTCATCTTTTCCCACACCGGCCTGGCCTCTTTTTGATGCTGTGGTAGGGCGATCCAGACATGCACCCGACCCACACCTACATCCTCAGTGACATCAACCCCGTCTGCCTTTGCCCTGACGCAGAAATGCCTGTCGTCGTCACAGAGGATCTCTGCGTCTCCATAACTCACGAAGAGGGGTGGCAAGCCGGTGAATGAATTGTCAAACAGCTGGATGAACCGACTGTCTGGCACCAACTTGACATAATCCTTCACAACGTCCCTGAGTCCGTCGGTAGAAATGAAATCGACAGCATCAAACAACTTGAAACTGGCGGCAGTGGTATGCCTGGTCTGCATGAGCGGACTCAACAAGATACTGGACCTCGGCGTCTCTTGGGAATCCCGCAGACGGAGTAGTGTGGCAAGACAGAGTCCCGCTCCGGCAGACTCCCCGACAAGCACAATCTGATCGCTGCGGTAGCCGTGTCTGAGTCTGAGGGTCCAGTACGCAGTGACACAGTCCTGTACGGCGGCGGGAAAGGGCGCGGTGTGACCTAACCTATAATCAATACTCACCACCAGACGTCCCAATTTATTCGCCAAGGCGCCCGCTATGCCTCCACCGGTCGCGTCGCCGCGGCCGTACCCTCCGCCATGGACGTACAATATCACCACGCCGGGCGTGAATTGTTTCTTGGGAGTCAGGAAGAAGGCGGGCACGGCGGTGGGTGGGACTTGAGTGTGTCTCAATTCAGCACCATAGTATCGCCCTTCATCCGCCAACGGGGCAAATTCTTCCGCACGACTCGTCACGCTCGGTGAAAACGTCGTCGCCATGCGTGAGGACCATGATGATTGCGTGTTGGGCGGCAGTAGTGAGGATCCGGCAAAGTGCTTGAACAGGGCCGCTTGAATCAAGTCTCGTAGCGAAAGTGCGGGGTGAGGACTTCCGTGGACCAAGTACCGCGATATCGTGGCCGCTACCGTCGGAGTCGCGAGCAGGTATGAGAATGTTGATGGGGATTGATTTGCCATGACTATGGCGGTCTACACGATCTTGACAATTCGGTGCTATGAAAGATTATGTATCTGTATTTGTACTTGCAATTGTCGAGGATAATTTTGGTTTGCGGAGAAAAGAAAGCCACGAGGTGGTGATTGTGTGGCTTGCGATGTCAATACCCGACCTTGACCCTACATCCAGACATATAACCTGAACTTTTGAACAGCTACACAGTAAAAACACGAGAATATCGCTGGGAGTATCGACATGAGACTGAGCCTATGGCAAGACATTTCACTTTGTGCACGAGCAAATGGAAGGAAAAGAATGACTGGTCCACTGCTATCAATTCGAACATTGACCGCTCGTGCCATGATTTACTCTGAACACGGAGATCCGAGTCAAGTCTTGAGGGCACACGAGTACGACGTTCCTGAACCAGGAGACGACGAGTTTCTCGTTCGCTTCTTGGCTGCTCCAATCAATCCGGCAGACATCAACCAAATCGAGGGCGTGTACCCCAAAAAACCATCATTCTCAAAGAGATTCAACACGTCCGCACCTAGTGCCGTCGGAGGCAACGAAGGTCTCGTGGAAGTGATCAAGGCCGGTCGGGGCGTCATGTCGATGAAGTGGTCTCTGGGTCAATGGGCAATCATGAGACGCACGACGTTCGGGACATGGCGAACGCACGCGATAGTCAAGGCAGACGACCTGTTGCCGGTCCAGGACACGGCGGCGGCCAGTCTGGATCCGATCCAGGTCGCCACGGTGAGCATCAATCCATGTACGGCGTACCGCATGCTTCAGGACTTTTACCCCCTCCAGCGCGGCGACTGGTTCATCCAGAACGGTGCCAATTCGGCCGTCGGCAAGTCGGCCATACAGATGGCCAAGGTGTGGGGCTACCGATCAATCAACGTCATTCGTCAACGCGCCGGTCATGAACGCGTGAAGCAGGAACTCTACGCCTTGGGTGCGGACATTGTCCTCACGGACGCCGAGGTGGAGGACAAAGCGTCCATCAAGACGCTCCTCGAGGACCGCATCGATGGGCCGGTCAAGTTGGCCCTGAACTGTGTCGGCGGGTCGGCCACCATGAACATGTGTCGACTTCTCGCCGAGGGGGCACATATCGTGACTTATGGAGCCATGGCGAAGCAGCCCCTCAAAGTCGCTGCCTCGCTCCTCATCTTCAAGGACTTTCATTTCCATGGGTTCTGGGTGAGTCCGTGGAACGATGCCCATCCCGAGGAAAGACTCGACATGTTGAAGCAGATTTTCGAGTGGATGAGGGACGGGTCGTTCAAGAGTCCCGACGCCAACGTCAATCACTGGAGCACGGGACAAACACTCGCTGAATTTGAACAAGTCTTTAGGAAGGCACTGGCGGACAAGAGTCAGAAGCAAGTCATGGCGATGCACTTTTGAGAATGAGAAACGTCCGGAAGTGATGAGGGACGATGAATGTAGTATAGATAAACGGGGGAATACTAAATGCGAAGAAAAAAAGTGTCCTATTTATACTTGGCAAACACCTCCATGAGGGCAGTATATACAGCAAGCAGGATACCTCCTCCAGGACCCAGTCGCAGAACTTTTGGAATGAATCCCTTGTAGAGCGCGGCGAATCCTTCTTCCTTGGCGACGATGAAGAGTGATGGGACGGACCAGTTGTATTTTGGCACGGAGCCAGCGACTCTTGGAGAATTTTGTACACGAGACTTCACAACATCGAATGGTGTATTAAGAATAGTTCCGACAGTTCCTCCGATAGATCCAGCAATAAAGTTGTTGATTAGTTCTGCTCGTTTGCCTTCTGGCTTGGGCAATTGTGCCTTGACTTGAAAGATGACTCCAAAGTATCCGGCATTCCAGGTGATGTGACGCATCATGGTGGCTTCGAGACCATTGTACATTGCCAACAGACCTTCCTGCTTCACAATTTTTTGCACACAATCGATTGCTCCATTGTACAAGTGAGCACTCTTCTTGTCCTGCAACCTAATCTTGACCAATTCGAAGGGCACGACGACAAAGGATTCGGTAGCTCCTGCAGTGGCTCCCGTGAGGATACTTAGACCTTGACCTGACTTCTCGACTCCAAACAAGTTGCGGTAGAATTGACCCCAGGCATCGTTTGCTGCAAATTTGGTCGCCCTCTTGGGAGCTTCCATCATAATCGGCGCAGATAGACCTCGATACAGTGTAGCAGCCCCTTCATTCTTGATGATATTTCTGAAGGATGCAATCATACCTTCTCCTTTTCCCACAGACAGCTGAGCTCGAGTCTTGACCACATCGAGAGGATACATGGTCAAGATCTCACTCACTCCAGCAATGGCACCAGCTGCAAAAGAGTCCATCTTGTGCTAGTCTTTCGAGGTTGTCTTGATGTGTCCTCGAGACGATGGGACTGATTTATGCCTGCTAAAAGGACTGGTTGATGGACCCTTGATAACACAACCGAATGTAGGCAGTCAGGATGCAGGAATACCACTCTTGTAACCCCGGAATGTGGTCCCAGGTGTCGCCTGTTCCAAGGTTGCAATTGGGAGTTGAGTGAACCCGAACGTCCGTTATCTTTCTCCATAATCGCTCTCCACACGTGATGCGCCCAGCCTTAACCTCTGGATCCAACTTGTAGCGACAATCCATTGCAATTGCAAGTGGCTTGTATGGAGCCTCAAGCTTGTTGCTTCAGCAGATCGTCTAACATAGCAATAAAGACTTCGCTGAACCATACACAAGAAGTCGGATTGGTGCTATAGCACGTCAGCGCCTCTACTGGCTGGTGGGCACAGCACAGAACAGATCTGAGAGCTGAGGATGAGCTCAAGTGTTGTGAGGATAGATTGTCAGCAAAAAGCACTGATCAAGGAGGCTCAGTCGACTTATATTCATCACAAGAGACCAGCAGTTGTGCTTGAAGAAGATGAATACATCAATGGTCTATCTCAAGTCATCAAGCGCGACTTTTTCCCGGGTCTCAAGGAGGAGGTGGAAGCAGAGAGCTGGTCTGAGAATGGTTATCGTCAATTTTCCGACTGGTCTCGAGCTTCAGCTTTGACGCCTCGTCGTGATTCATGCGCAAGTAGTGCGCAGACGCCAGCGATCCCTGGGAGAACAGACACTACCGTGGAGACAAGGAAATTGAATCAGCCAGGCAAGGTCAAAGTGGACACTTCCGTGTCTCTCGGACAGTACCAAGCCAAATACACATCGGAGGACAATGCCGATTTCTTGGATATTTTGGACAAACAGAACCTGTTCCGCAGGGAGAAGTATTCGTGGCACTACAACAACAATAAGATCTACTCTGAAAATACAGAGAGGCATCAGAAACGTCTCGAACAGAAACATGAAAAAGAGTCAGAAAATGCCGTCAGTTACATTGACGATCGTAAATCTGCTGCTGGCTGGAAAGTGAAGCCTAAAAACGCTTTGATGTTTCTCCCAGATGCGCCAGAGGAACAGGATTCTACAGTCACAAGTACGATACAAAGTAGAGAGAAGACCACCATCTCTCTCAGTGCGACTAGACTGTCTCAAGACGCACTGAATCATGACTCTACTACTACGACTACAAATCATGCACAAGCGCCAGAGGACGAACCCGAGGAGCCTAGGGTCAATGGGTATGGTTTCATTGAGGAACCAGACACACCCTTGCCTCAACTACCACGCAATCCATTCCCTGAGTCACCAAAGCCGACAGAACAGAAACCGAACCCTTTCAGAATCACGGACACACCGGCAAGGGATCAATTACATGATCGATTGTTACTCAAGGCTCGCCGTACTAGCACTCCCAAGGCACCCAACACGACCCTGCGCAAGACGCTGGCCACGCCCAAGTTTAAGAGTAGTCCAATGTTGTCTCCTGCTGCCCATCGCATGTTGGGACAATCATCAAGTTTGCGAGATAGACTGAAGACGCCTCTGACAAAGAGTCATTTGAGGTGACTACAAACCTAAGATATCTTGAAGTATAGTGATAGCGTTATGGCGTAGGCATTTCAATTGACACTTCTTCTTATCACGTTTGATTGCCTGATGAGCATCGGATCGTCTGACGATTAAACTCTGTTCATGAAGTGCTTGCCACACACACAAGACTGATGATCAGTAGCCATGTTCTGCAATAAGAGTCTGTCATAGCCTTAACCAGGTCCTTCCTAGCTCATCCTCAACCAAAAGAGTCATGTCAAAAGGACACACAATTCAGGACAAAATTGCAAAGATGGAGCAAGAGATTGCATTGTTACAGGTTCAAGAAGGAATCATCGTCGCGCAATTGGTCGACAAAGACTACACCAAGACCGCCAAGAATCACATAAGATTGTTGCACGAGTACAACGAGATTCGTGATCTGGCACACAGTACTGCTTTCAGTTGTTTCGCAATCAAGGAGCTGACGTCGAGGTAGTGCTTCTAAGTAAAATTGCCATGGAGGAAAACACAACGCAAGCTGCAGTCATGGAGAGGTTCGGAGTCGATGCAGACGACTGAGATGGGTCATCGCCAAGCCATGTGCTTCCCTTTGTCGAAGAGGCTAGGTGAACTGTGCAGGTATTGGCAGTAGCACGTAAGAACCAGTCGAGCAAGATAAGAAATGTTGTTTTCGGAAAGTTTGAATAGGTGATCAATGCTAGATGCCGAGTCTCTCGCGACTCTCTTTGCAGTCCCATTCCCTTGGACTTTGGGCTGCAAGTACAACGAGCTCATATCATATGCTCTACCATGACTCCATGATCCACTCCACCTCCATAAATTTCGCGGCTCCAGACAAGTACATAGTATACTTAAATGTTGACTTGTGACGTTAGTACCTGCAAACCCCTTTGTCGTGTCGAAAAACTCACGCTTCGTTCGTCGCCAGTGTCTTCGCTTAGCGTTATATTTGATGGTGTTGTCGGTTCTCAGACGGATCCACTGAGGGATTGGTCTGTTTTGTTTCGAGGCTTTCGCAAGCTTGATTTTCGTTCGGAGCGACTTTTGTGAAGGCATCTTGACTACGTTAACGGATGGTTGAAAGGAGTCGAAATGTATTGATGTACCTTGTCTTGAGCAGTGGGATAGCTTACTGGCTATTCCCGTGCTCCTGAGCGATCAACGGAGAAAAAGTTTGGAGGGAAGGACTGCGCTGAGGGAGCTCTCAAGCTACCACTTTGTTTTCGGATTGTCGTATTGTTATAAGCCACAGCAGCGCCACCAAACTGTCTAACCACAAAATTGTTTGAACGAACCTTGGAAGTTCCAGATTGCAAATTGCCTACATTAGCGCTTACTTTATAGTCTGCATTTGATGATGAATGCCTAATCAGTCTCTGCAAGTACGATAAAATGGAACCACTTTTCATAAGAAATCAGGCAAGCCAGGCACCATGACGCCCATCTTTCGAGTCTGTATGCTGTTCCACCTCTTGTAGCTCTTACGCTGCCACCATCTGATAGAATCTACGTCCATTCGGAAGGAAGTGACATTGGCCTCTGGTAGCTGTCCCCAAAATGGACTTATAGCAATGTTCAGAATGAGGTGAAAGGCATTATCGTCAAAGGGCCAGATATTGTCCTTCTTCTGATATGTGCCAATAGACATGCCGTCTCGAATGAATGTGATAGCTACCGGCGTCCAAAGCACAGAGTACTCATTGAATCCTGCATTGGGCACGTCTGTCGAGTTGAAAGTAGCCATTCCGCTATTTGTCTGCTCAGGTAGCGGAAAATGCACTGTACCTGGAGTTACAGCTGGAGCCCATAATCGATTGTATTCAACGATATCGATCTCACCACCCTCAGGCCATTTTAGTAAGTCATTACTTGGCACTGATACGTCAGAGATCTATAAAGGTCGGTCTTCAGAGACGCCTTACACATCCACAAAGCGGGCCAAACACCTTTCCCTGTAGGTAGTCTTGCCGTAAAACTGATCAGACCGTATCGTCCTTGAACCTTGTGGTTGGTGTTTATTCGTCCAGAAGTCCAGGTAGTTGTATAATCTGAATCACTTCTGAGCCAAAATTGTTTGTTCTTCTCTCGTTCAGCTTTAGTGATGTCCCTGATCTTTGTGGCTACAATTGAAAGTCTACCATCAGCTACAGAGACAGCTGATTTCGTGTACCTTTGAATTTCACCATTCCCCCAACCACAGATTCCCAAGGGGCATCCAGTACCTTCAGCGATTGTAAAGTGCTCTAAATCGAGACTTGTTGTTCTAAAGTCCTCTTCGTACACAAGGTTCCAGTCTGACTTCCCTCCATACAGAACAGGTATGTTATCTGGGGGCTTTGATGACAAGTTCTCCTCTTGTGCTGAACCTGTGTAGAGTGCCAAAGCACTTATAAGTGTAAAAAACACTCGTGATAGCATTAGATACTTGCTTGCACCGAAACTCGTGGAAAAGTATGTGCTTATGTTGTAATAGATTTCGATGCCACAATACGATGAACCATGGGAACAAGTGAGCATAGGCGACTCTTATTGACCCCTAGATAAATTGCTCATATGGCATTGTTATGAGCCGACGCGGAACAATCTCGATGGTGTTTCGGAATTGAAAGCTCATACTTTATGCTCTTCAATTGGTTATTTGCAGACCAATTAGCTTCGACTTTCGCTTTCCACCCGTTGGATTCCATGAGAGCTTTAATTGCACGTTCTACACGTAGCTTTGCTTTTGACATGTCCCGGATAGCCCCTTCGCGCTGGTCTCGTAATTTGAAGTGCTTAGAGCAAGTAAGCCGACCGGCAAGTACTCCGTCCAACATTGCTTCCACAATCTGAGCCATCAGATATTGATAAAACTGGTTTCCAAGACATTGATGAATTTCTTGTATGTGGAATTGCAAGGGTGTCGGGAAGCGGAGGTTCATCGGGGAAGTGAACTGTGTTCCGACTACCGCGGATGATGACCTGCTCGTCATGTTTATCTCTGATTGCGCGAGTCCACTAGGCTCTATACCCCTGACCTGCATCAGTGACTGCGCACGCCGATCTGCTGGACGACTTCCAATCACTTTCTCTGCATCTATAGCTCTTTGACTGGCCAAGCGCTCGCGGCAACATTCTCGGGAGTGGCAGCATCCGATCTGCATGGCAGGTAGACTGTGTGTGCACTCAGGGGTGGAGCGAACTCTTGTGTCCTTTGTCTGGTGCGGTAGATTCTCATGCAAGGTTTCGAGTAATCTGTCACCCTTTTCTTGAGTAGATACTTGGGATTTGCAGCAAATGTAAGCTTCTGTGCTTTGGGCCGATTTGGCGCTCGATTGTTGATAGAGGTCATCTATAGAAAGTACGTTCCACGAATCAGGACGCGCCAGACTGACGAGTCTTGTTCCTGCGATTCGAGTCGTGGATTGCTGTTGAACGACTACTTCTTTCGCTAGTTCGTGTTGACATTTGTCAAGAGGTACTGAAGTCAAAGGTACACTGAATGTCAATGTCGGCTTCGAGGACAAAGGAGTGGAAGGAACGTGTGGCAGCTCCTTGAGCATTGATTCTCGTCGGGACATTTGAATTGTAGGCATGATAAAACTTAGCTAGTGATGAACGAAGTGCCAGTGTGCATGAACATCATCTAGTACTCTGATTTGCCTGTTGCTGGGTGAAGTCCGTAGCCGGCAGGACCCCTCAGAGCACAGAATTCGTGGTCGAAATTTAGCATTTAGGTGCCAGCGAACTCTTCGAAGCATATCATGATCTCGCACTGGCCGTCTTTCCTGCAAACAACGTGAGGACTTAAAGGATGAGTCAATGCATTGTTGCTCAAGTAGACGGACGTGCGCAAAGACACGATTCCAGTATAGAGAGAGCGGCAAGTCATCATTTTCCCTTCTGTGCCGACTCGTAATCTTGCAAATCATTCTGTAATAAGTTCTGTAAAGCATCATTTCGTCTCGTGCAGAGCAAGATGTCTTTTGTCTCTATCGTTGCACTACCTCGATGTACAGCAAAGGCCTCTGAATCTGTGGCGAGCGTTTGAGTCTGATCCCAAACATACTCTGTCAAAGCGGCGATAAAATTCGTGGATGCTGTCACGCCTTGCAGATCTTCTGAACAGGTCTGGTCCGCAATCTTCCCTACAGATAGCCAAAGCGCAGCTTTGATTTCTTGCGTCTTTTCCTCACTCATTCGACCAATGGACCACAATCTCGCGGATCTGAGCACTGTCGTATGTAGCCTAGGCTGTGTCTTCTTGGTCCCTATTGTGCTAATATGTGAAAGACCCCGAGAGGTATCACTACAGGCATTTAGCTCGATGCAATCACCGAAGATAACAAACTTGCTACCGGCTCCACACATAAAAAGTTGAAATTTGTCAGTTGCCAACTTGGGAATCTCAGGTTGAGACGACAGATTACCTTGCTCTTCTAGAGACATTCGCGACAAGTTTTCGGCGCACTCACGACTTCCATTCATCGGAGTACTCTCTCCTATACATAGTAGTCCGGTTATCTTCGAAAAGCGATGTCCTCCCGCACAAGTCCAAACATAATCATCTGCGGCACTCCCGGTACCGGCAAATCAACACATGCGTCACAACTACAAGAGGCTCTGCCTGATCTCAAACTGCTATCAGTCGGTGACCTAGTCAAAGAAAGGGGCCTTCATACCGGATTTGACGAGGAGTGGCAGTCCCATATAGTCGATGATGATGCTTTACTGGACTCGATGGAGCCGGATTGTCTGCAGGGAGGATGCTTGATTGATTGGCACGAGTGTGAATTGTTTCCGAAATCATGGATAGATCTGGTTGTAGTCTTAAGGTGCGATCATACTGTTCTTTGGGATCGTTTAGAGAAACGTGGATACAGCCTGCAGAAAATCCAAGAGAACAACGAGGCAGAGATAATGCAGGTTGTGCTGGACGAGGCCCATGAATCTTACGATGCAGAGGTTGTGGTCGAGTTGTCCAGTGAGACAGTGGAGGATATTGATAGCAATGTCGATCGTATACTTCAATGGGTTGAAAATTGGAAGAAGCAACATCTTTTGAATAATTGAGCATTACAGTAGAAAGAGCCAATGACAAAGTGGGTTTAGATTATAGGATATCTATGTACACTAACCAAAATATTTACGGCGGTGATACACTGATGCCATACGAAAAGTTTAGCATGACACTAGATCTTACTAGCCAGACGCTGACGAATCGCGGTGCTTGAGAGCTTTAGCTCCGCCATCTGCGCTCCATGAACTTCTCCTTCTTGGCCGATTACATCAATGAACAAGATATCCAATGGAGGTAGGTTCTTTTGCCGCCTGATTTCCGTGATTTGCGCGCTCCCCGCTTCTGTTTCTCTTGAGGCTACGAGAGCCTGTATTGTTGGATCAGTTCCCGTAGGACCCGCAACGTCTTCAATTGGGACGAATTCGTACTTGATGCCTCTTTTGAGCCGGTGATAGAATTGGCGCACGCTGTGCGTCCTCTTAGCTATGTTCTCCATGACTTCTTTGTGTTTTTTGTTCACAAGTAGGGCATCACCTGTTATGCCGCATACCAGCTTCTCTTGCGCCAGCCACGCAGTCATTGTCAAGAGTATTTTGTGACCGGCATGAAGATGATCGAAGGTTCCGCCAACAGCGACAACATTATATTTCCGGGTCGCGTTGCTAACTTGCAGCCCGCGGGTATGGCTGGTGACCTCGCCGGAAGACTGGAGGACAACAGGGTCGAAACGATCTTGGTAACATTCCTTATGAACACTTAAGAATCCGTCGACTAGAGCATGATCATTCGTATTTGCTCCGATAACAGACCAGCTAAAGTCTTCCTTAGCAAGATCATATCCGGACCAATCTGCGAAGATGACAGTCGTTTCAATGTTCGAATTGAGATTCCTTGAAACTTTGGCAGTATGAATATAAAGTTCGGAAACAGTTCTTTGTACTTGAATAAAGGCATCGGTATGAAAACCAGCCCATGCTTGCGAAACCTCAGGACTGGCGAACAGCAGGATGTCTAGTGTTTTGATGCTTTGTTCAAGGGAATATTGGATTACCTTTTCCAAGATAGCTGAGAGATACCCGATCGTAAATAGTGGTTGATGAAGCGTGGCCAACAGCAAGGAACGTTTGCCGACATCTAAGTGTGCCTGAGGACTATCTGTAACTTTGATTAGTGATTCGCTCAACGAAGCCTTTTCTTGGATACTTTCTGCGGGAAGCTCATTCCTCAAGGTTTTATTGTCGTTGTCGGACTTGTGTTCAATCAGGTTTGTATTCGGTTTGAGCTCTGAAGCACCGTTTTCGCCGTCAGACACACATGAAGGATCAGTAGGAGCAGTTGAGCTGGACGTGGAGGCTTTCGTTTTCGAAGCCATCATCTGTGCTGCTATAAGCGGCCCATATAATTTCGCCAGAGATTGATGCTCCTCAGAGAGTGGCTCTGGAACAATGACAGCATCAATGGCCTTTTGCCGTTTCTGAAAGGGAGTTTCCACAGGCAAAGGAATGCTTGCCCACGGCTTGTGTACCCAGTTGCGAAAAATCTCCTTGTTATAAGTCAAAATTACGATATGGCTGTCCTCTGTTTCTTCGGCGTCATCGACCGATCTTGTTGCATTTGCCGAGTCTGATGCAGGATTCGGCACGATCTTCCAAAAATCTGGCTCAGGTGAGTCGTCCTCCCAGCCACGCGGTTTTTTGATCATGCGCCCACTTCTTGAAGACTGCGGAGTTGCAGGATCTGGAGAGTTAAGACGAGTCCCTCTACGCGAGAGAGATCTACCGTCATCATCCTCGCCTTGTCCTTCCAACATGTTGTTGTAGTCGACACGGCGACCTCTGGTCCGAGATACCCTATCGAGTTGCATTTCATGCTGTTCTGAGGCATACATAGCTCTTCTGCTGCGTTCTTGTAAAGCTCTTTGTTTCCGCAAGAGAATCTGTTTACGCGCCTCCTCAGCTCGCTCGACTTCTGGTATGTGAATGGAAGCTAAATCGTCCACAATTTTGCGACATCGCACAGTACGCGCAGAATCTGACAGTCGTGAAGTATAAAGTCTTAGTTCTTCCAGAGTGCTACAGATAGAGTACCAACGAGCAGGGGCCTTCGTCTGGTCAGTTTCCACGTACAACCTGAAGCGAGTATTGTTTCCCTTTAGCAGATAATAACCGTGCTTTTTGTCATCCCTACCAATCACGTTCAACTCATAAGGATTATTTGTCTGTATGCGAGGTGCAGTTCTATTTTTGTAGGCCTCTTCGATTCTGTCTCGAACAGCTTTAGATTCTGTCAAGCTCCAGTCTAGTAAGCAGTGCATCAACTTAAGCCGATCTTCCGGAGTGAGGTCGCCAAATCTCTTGTTCGAAGCTAGAGGGTTCGTCCCTTGCCATGAAGGGTCACCACGCGTAGCATAAAGGGCAGCTACGCAATCATTTAGCGGTCTGTTGTAATGTGGATACTCTACAGGTCTTGCTCTATTCGCCGCCAATGTTAGAAGCCGACACATGAATTCCTGTACCTCTGGAGAAGGTTCATCTGACTCGATACCTTCCTCAAGATCTTGTGGTCCTATATCGGGTACTCCATCAAAGAGTTCAGAGAATCGTACACGAAAAGCGACCAAGAGCGGTACAATCGTGCTCTTCTCCTGCCAAGGTCTCGCATTGAAAGTCGCGTCATCTTCGATGACAGGGTCAGGTTCCTCCACCTCGCCTGCTTTCTTGAAGCTGATCTTGAGAAAGACAGGCTTGTGTTCGTGATTGTCGCCGTTGGTCGAGACATGGTCCAGCTTTTGTCGCTTGTGAGAGGGTTCCTCTGGGAAGGATGACGCAGAACTAATAGGAGTGCTGACGTCTCCCCCGTTACTTCGCGCCATGGAAGTTGTTGAGGATGACCTTGACCTTCGGGTCATCAACCACAGCCAACAGCAGCCACGTCTCTGTGCTCGTTTACACGATAGAGACAATTTTGATGCTAGCGTATCGTGTCTACCTACAGTACCGTAGCCAAGAAATGGACAATTGTGCGGCTGCAGCAGGGAGCGTGCGCCGTGAGGTTGCTCACGCCCAATCAGGCAGATCCCTCCCGTCGCTTTTCAATCCATTCCAGGACTGGATGGAGACCCCGCGCGAAGTCTTGATCACCTGCCCAGGTGTTTAGTTAAACTCGTGAGCACTCAGACTGATCGCTTCCGTACGATACGGTAACTGCCAGAAGCGCTCAATTGTCTATCGCTCTACAGGAATGCAATTACCGTCAAATCATGCAGCATGCCTTTAGCAGCTTCTCCACTGGTCTGCTTCTCATATTTAGTGATCAAGATTCTTTTGATGGTTCGTGATGATGCCTCGATGAGCTCGAGACAACAAGGGATTCCTCTGACAGAAGACCTGGCCTTGGTATGGACAAATTGTTCTACAAGAAAGCTTTGTATATGAGACAATAGTGCATGCATTTTTGAATCTTATGTAGCCCCTGATGCTCTACCGCCTAGCGTACCTTTGCCCTGTTCAATCTATCGTATCAACAATACATGGTCAGAGTGTCTCGAGGGCTGCATATCGGCTTCCATTCAGGTGCTTACTGCAGCTGCTGTCCGAAGATCAATAGGTGATCAATCTGAAATCCCCAGCCACGCTGGGAGACGTTCTCTCCTTTAGCGCAAATCCCGAAGAGGAAATCACATGGATGCCAGACACGAAGCAACGTGAGGCTTCCAACGATCGAGGATTATCGATCACTTCCCAAGTGGCCCATAAGGGGCGGTGATGATGACTAGTCTCACTACTGCACTCGCCGTTGAGAGTTTGTGGGATGCAGCGCTCATCTCGGATGTCAAGATCATGAATCATGGAATGGTCTGCACTCATTAATACCGCAAAAGCTGTGCATTTACCGTCACCCTCAGTCAACTCCTACCAAACGGACTTATCACTTGTGATATCACGAGATTGCGAAGCGAGGACGCTCAGAACGCCCAAGGTATCACGTTTTCAGGGAAGATCTCAACAATGAAGAAGTTTGGTAAACTTCGTCAGTGGACTGACGAAAAGCTCGGTAGTAGCCAGAAAACAATAGCTACCGAAGAGTTTCGTGACATGGAAGCTGAGATGCATTTGCGACAACAGGGGTTAGAAAGCGTTCACCAGGCTTCTTTGACGTGGATGAAGATTCTAGGTAAACAGGTGAAAGCAGAGCAGGAGAAAGAGAAAGGCACGCCGTTGGACCTGCTAGGTATCGCTATGGTATGTGCATAGTCCACTCTCCGTCGACATCTTTCTTACTTGCTAGTTTCAGCATGGCGATGAATTTGCACCAGAATCGGCGTACGGACAAGCTTTGTCACGCTTTGGAGTTAGCCAGCAAAGAATTGCTCGCATACAAGACAAGTTCCAGCAAACTGTCAATGAGACGGTTTTGTTGAACATGGAAAGATCATTGGCTGCTATGAAGGAATTTCAGGCAGCGAGGAAGAAGCTCGAATCGAGACGTTTGACTTACGACTCGGCACTCAACAAGACGCAGAAGGCTAAAAAGGAGGATTCGAAACTAGAGGAAGAGCTTCGAGCAGCTAAAGTTCGGTATGAGGAGACCAGTGAGGATGTACAACAAAGAATGTTGTCGATTCGAGACGCCGAAGCGAATAATTTGCGAGACATCCTCGACTTCATCGAGGCAGAGGCAAATTATTTTGATCAGGCTCGCACTGTGATCACTCAGCTGCGCGATGATCTTCAGGGAGACATTGCAGTGAGCGATGGCAGCACGCTATGTCGAGACAAATCTTCTGTATCATTCCGATGTCGCGCTTCTGACATCGGAACTCAAGGTGACAGCACGGAAATGCCTGAGCCAGATTGTCTAACTATGCATGCTCTTATTAATGAACGCAACAGCAACATACCTGAGAGGGACAGGAGAGCATTTCTACCTGCGCGTCGAAGCCAGGCACCATACGATCATGCAGATGAACCACGACGACCTCCAAGAAACGGAAGTTTGGCAAGCAAGGCAACTATGACTCAAGTATCCCGTGCAGACTCTCCTGCGGATCGAGCACAACCTGGAAGAAAAGTTATGCTCGTCAAATTTTCCTTCGAGGCTGAAGCTGAGAACGAACTATCAATTCGCGCCGGAGAATACCTTGAGGTTTTGGAAGAAGTCTCAGCCGGCTGGTGGCGTGGTCATATCATTTCAGGCTCCTCGCAAGATCGATTACGAAGCGGCTTGTTCCCTGTCAACTATTGTAGCGTGTATCCGGAAGCTGACCAGGTCGGCGCGGAATGTAGAAATATCGACAAAGATGTCACTTCACGTCCTACCTCGCGCATAGACATTCATGCAAATGATCTGGATCTCTCGCACAAGTCGCATACCTTTCCGAGAAATGTCAGACAGGCCTCTACCGCTTATGAGCTCAATGCACAGAACGTCAGGATACGTCCACCTCCTCCTCCGATTCCGAAGAAAAAACAGTCTGCTCGTCACTGATTTTCTTCTGACCGAATATACCTGGGATGTCACTGATGTTCTGCCTGCCTTGACCTCGCCGTGAAGTGCACGAGACTACTTCCATAGCGTGTGAGAAGGCAGCTCAGAAATACACCACGGTGGTAACATGGTCAACTGCTTCTAGTTGCATTTTTGATCTTTCTGTTGCTGTATGCTGTTCAGTCTGTGTGCAGCTGATTACGAGGACCACCTAAACTTGGAGGTCCACCAACCTTGAGCTTGGAAGCTGAAGCTACGTTTCATCTGCTCTCCAATTGATCCACTGGAATTTCTGATCATTGTGGCTTGTGTGCGCCACACATCTTGTTCCATGTCGAATCCGCATGAGATTTCAACAATCAGGCCAGGCCTGACTGAGGATTATGTTTGAAGATTTAGTGAGTCGTAACAACACGCATTAGCGACATATTTTCTCTGCAGGCACGACACACTCTTGCGGCGATCTGTGAAAAAAAGCCAGTCGGTCGACATGAACAGCTTTGATGCAAACAACTCTGCACCGCCGAAAGAGACAAGGATGAAGTAATTGAGTCCATCGTCTGGTCGGACCACTATTAACGGAACAGCTATCTTTGTGCTGATTGTGGTGTGCTCAACCAGATTCAAGCAAAGGAAGTCATTCGATGTCGAGCATGTGGACACCGAGTCATGTACAAAGAGGTTCGCGACACTCGAGGGATCTCGATCACTTCTAATTTGTGTAGCGCACAAAGAGAATGGTTCAATTTTTGGCCATTTGATCAGAGCGAAGGATAGGTGATGGGACATTTTGCAGCATTGCGATGAGCGATTAAATGTAGCTTTTGTATTA
This sequence comes from Taphrina wiesneri, assembly GCA_005281515.1. Classification (NCBI taxonomy): domain Eukaryota; kingdom Fungi; phylum Ascomycota; class Taphrinomycetes; order Taphrinales; family Taphrinaceae; genus Taphrina; species Taphrina wiesneri. Next base: position 229,084 of record RHGK01000012.1, read on the forward strand.
AAAAAAGGAAGAGAAAATCAATTTCCTACAATTTGCAGAGTTGCCATTGAAAAGTCTTTGAAAGAAGCCATCAGGCCATCCACTTTTTGTCCTTAAGTAGTACTCACTGTTTTTGTCTTTTGCCATGACATCCTCTATCTGATCATGGCTAAACGCCGACGTCAAGACGACGTACCAGAAGACGACCCATGGAACGGCGACACAGCACTGGCTGCATCAGCAGCTCCTTTGGAAAAGTTCAGTCGACTTGTGCCTATTGATGTGACGGCCGGAGGGGATCCAGATGGCGCAGAACTGACTTGTACACTCCCTCCTCTGTGCAACCTAAGACCTAGGAAGTTCTTTGATGTGACCGCCTTCGAGTCTCACTACCAAAAATACCATTGCAACATCTGTAATGAATGCTTGGCAAGGTTTCCCACCAACATCTTTCTGGATCTGCATCTAGAAGAATGTCATGATCCTATTTGGTCTGCACGGCTAGCTCGCGGAGAAAAGACTTATCGATGCTTCGTCGAACATTGTACTGTCAGATTCGGTTCCGCCACAAGCAGAAGGAGACATCTCGAGGCAGTCCATCAGTATCCTCCCGAATTCAGATTCAACATTGTGACCAAAGGGCTCGATAAGAATGCCAAGAGTCTGCTGTATGATCAAAGAGTACGCAGCACAATTCGGAAGAATATTCAAGTCTCATGGAATCATGATGACGGTCTGATGGATGAGGACGATTCGAAGAAAGAGAGAACGTCATCAGAGGTTCAGCAATCTAGACCACCATTGACTAGAGCTCAAAGAAGAGCGGCGGCTCGTGAACATCAGCCCATTGTAGAGCAGGGTGGAACAAGGCCTGATCAGGAACAATCGAAGGAATATGAGGATGACATGACTAAACAGGGCAACACCGCCAAAGGAAGAGACGCTGACGTTAAGAAGAAGCAAGATGCGAAGGAGCTTCACAAACAATCAGTGCATGATCTGTTCAAGGGTCTAGACGAACCAGATATGCTAGAGCCGACAGAACAGGACAATGCCGATACTCAAATGGACGACTTGACCAAGGTTCTAGATCGTGCTCAATTCGTCCCCGCCAATATCAGATTTGGCAACAGACATGCGAGGTGAATGACAAACACCAGTGTTTGCGTCTGTACAACGAAAAGTAAACTCTAAATCAACATCTATACATCCTTGACGCCAATCTCTGCGGCCTTTGCATTCCAGGCACCATCATTCGACGTTGTTACATCGATGCCTTCAATGATTGGATCTTCAACTGTGTGTACAGGCCCATGGAACCACTTGTGTGCGTCGACATAGTAGTATATCATGGGCCCAATCACGACGGCCGCGTATATCACGCTCGCATAGTTCATTTCATCTGCGGCAGGATTTGGGCCTCCAGTAGGGAACATGAATATCACAGTCAATATGACCATGAAGACGAGTGCTGTCCAGGAAATTGGCTTTGAGAATTTCCCCATATAGAACGGACCAGGCACAAACTTGTCAGACGTCAGACGGCAGACAATCGGTATGCTGTATGCCAGGTAACAGCCCACTATGATGGTTAGCACAATCATGCGATGGCTCGAAAGTACTTGCCTGCAGACAAGGTGAACAATGCCGAGGACGCTGACTCGTTGATGACAGTCAATAGCCCGAGCAAGAGCGATAAGACGACCGCACCCCAGACAGCACGAACAGGAACTTGCTCCCTGCCAACGACTTTGAGATATCTTGCCAAAGGTAGAGCATTGTCTCTTGAGCTCGCCCAAATCTGGCGCGATGAAGACAGAAGAATCGAGGAGCCCATTGAGAACTGTATGCAGATGATGCAAGACCAGATGGCAAGCATGGCCTTGAGTCCAAAGGACTCCAAGTAAATTGTGGCCATGGGCTGCGCGGAGGAAAGCAAGTAATCGTAATCCGGGTTGGCACAATACGCAATAACGATAGTCAAGAACCACCCCAGTAAGCCAGCAATACCACAAGCACCCGCAATAGCATACGGCACTGCAGTGGCTGCATTGGTCGCCTCTTCCGAGACATGGATTGCAGAGTCAAATCCACCGATGGTCCATGCCGGGCAGAGCCAACTGAGAATGAAGACGAATCCGGTCGACCAACCAGAGAAGTTCTGTACATTGTTGAAGACATATGATGCACTGTTGAGATTCTTGGTGGTGACTGGCAAGGCAATGACGGTGACTAGAATCACCAAGAAATTTGCCGCGACAAAGACAGTCTGAAGTCGAGCATTGATGCTCGATGCGAGAGAACTAAGCAGGATCAGCATCATAAATCAACCACCTTGGAGAGATCTCACTTGATGAGACCATGAGTGATGGTAATGGCCATGAAAATGGCGTACAACTGTCCGTTCGTGGCATTAAAGGCATCATCTCCGGATCCTTGCGCAATGTTCACGGCGGCACCAATCATGACGGCACACTAAACCAGAATCAACCTCTCCTCATGCTTCTTCTCCTGTCGAGGGACAAACGTACACCATAATTGATGGAACACACACCACCAATGTTTCCGAGCGTATTCGCATACGCAATGAGAAAGGACAGGAACCGCTTCCATTTTTGCGGAGCATAGTGATAGGTCCAGAAATACAGTCCGCCCGCGGTCGGCACGGCAGATGCCAATTCGCCCAACGCAATGCCAATCATCAAGACAAACACGGCACACGACAACCATCCCCACACTAGTCCGCTCGGACCGGCCGTCAGACCGTAGACCAAGGTCGAAGCGATGGACGGAAGGAGTCCGATGATGGAGAATGCCAGGGCGAATGTCTCAAACATGCTGAATGAGCGCTTGAGTTCTTGTTTATAGCCAAGTGCCCTGAGTCGCTCATTGTCTTCATCATACGTGTCTCCCATGACTGGTGTAGGAAAATCTCAAGTGTGTCGATTGTTCGAGGTCTATATGTTTTCGTGGAAGGTCTGGACGAGTCTATAGATGTAGTCCCCTATTATAGCTTGCAAATGTCATGAGAGATGTCTTATCTGAAGAGCCAAGAAGGTTCCACCGGGTGTTCGTCGTGTGGAGGCGGGCTCGAGATAGGCAATTGGGCAGTGCTTGGGCGGCGCTTATACTTAGCGAGTCGTCCAATAAGATGTCTCTATTCGGCGCTTATTTCTTGACTTGGACCAAAGTTTGTCCTTCCAAGGTTCACCGTACTCTTCCACTCGATGCCGTCCAACTGTGACCGTCCCTTGTATCACAGTCACTGGAGACTCAACATTCGATTTCGCTTGTATGCTTGATTTTGATTCTGATACTGTTTTGCATACCACAAACAACATTGGCAGACTGGCAAGTACAGATTGACCAGGTTCTTTGTAGTAAATCTTAAGTGTATTGCTATGGTATGCCAATGTATAGAAATCCTACATGATTACCTCTCCAGTATAACTTCGTCCCTTGAGCTCTTTTTGCGGCAAGACAATACAATTCTGTAGTCGAATCTCATCTCCCACCACGACATTGTTTGCGATAACGGAGATCGATTGCACCTTGACTCCATTTCGCATCACAGTCGTGTTGTGTTGTCCTGGAGCTGTAGGTGTACCCTCAACACGAGCCCAAGCCCCAACGCGAGAATCGGTTCCGATGATAGAGTGCAGCACACATGCATTTGGTCGTACATCAACGTTGTCCAGGACGATGGCATCCTTGATTCGCACACCGGCCCCAATCTTGGTGTTGCGGCCGATGGACACATTTGGTCCAAGCTTAGCACTTGGATCAATCTGAGCGGAAGGATGGATGTAGACTGGTGCCTGGAGGTCGCATTGCTGAGTTGGCTTATTGGCACCAGGATTGGCCTGTTCGGCCTTTGTGAGATAGAGAGCGTTTGCGGGAACTGCTGATCCGGCAGTCTTGATTTGTCTCCAGAACCCTTTCGTCTCAAACACAAACATTCGCCTAGTTTCCGACAACGGAGTCAAAATATCCTGTTCGAGTCGCAGTCGGTCATCGGTTTCGTGAAGTGAGTCGACGATTGACTTGTTCTCCTCCTCCTTGGCTTGCATCGCCTCACGAATGACACCGAAGACGGACTCATCGAAGATGTACACACCACAGTTGATCGTGCTGGAGATTTGAGACTCGGGCTTCTCAACATAATGCAGAACTTCGCGAGTCTCTGTATCTGATACGATACAACCAAAATTGGTTGCGACATCAGGTGCTACTTTTGTGCCCAGAATAGTTGCAACCGCCTCCTTCTTGACGTGCATTGCCAGCATCTCTTGCAGCGGGAAAGAACAACAAATGTCAGCATGCATGACAATGATGTGCTTAGGTCCAGTCTTGAGGATAGCGTCACGGAAAAGGTAGAGTCCGCCAGCTGTGCCCAGGGATTGGTATTCTCGGAAATATCTTCACTCGTTAGCTCTTCCTCGGTTCGACACGTTCTGGCCTACCTGACAGTAAAGGATGGAAACGCGGATTCTGCATCTCTAATGAAGTTTCTAAACACGTATTCTTCGTAGAAGCCGATGAGCAAGACTTCCTTGACACTCTGAACTTTGGCGAGTGCCTCGAGATGGTGCCAGATGATCGGCTTTCCAGCAATCGAGAATAAGGGTTTAGGAGCGTCGAGAGACAGTGGCCTGAAGCGGGTACCTTGTTCAATAAGCAGTGATATCCTTCTTGTCCGAGAGTAACACACCCCTACTAGGTCCACCTACAAGAACAATGGCAGTCGACTTTTCATCACCCTTGTCCCTCTTTCGCGAGATGGAAAATGTTCTGTCGTGCACCATACTCAGAAACTGTTTGTCTACGAGTGATAGAGACGCGACTATCGAGCCAGAAGAAGCTCAAGTTTAGTCGCAGACAGAGGCAGGAGCAACAATAAAGGCTGCGGAGATTTGGTTGGAACTTCTTGCGCGAGTCGCCCAAGGAGGTGTCGCAGCACGTGCACCATGTTCCCCGAAGCTGTACATGTACGACCACCTCAATTAGGCAGTCTGTGCCGATCAGATGGACCTTCTTGCCAGCAGATCTGGAGATGCGCATCCGCAGCTTCGAGTTTATAACGCAGACAAAGTACTACTCTAGGCCGTGTCTGAAGGATATCGAGCCTGAGGTGGATTTATTACCACAAGATAGTTGCTTCGGAATGTCCATCATGACGATCGTCATGAATTGACCTGCTCCGATACTTCTCGGTAGTAAGCAATGTAGCCATGAACGTTTCTATCGTCATCGACACAATATGTGCATACTTCAACACACTCTCATCCTTCTTCGCGACCATCCAGCGGTTGAAGAACGATTATCATGCAAGAGAGATCGACTATACTTCACTTATTCTGAAGCTCATTCGACAACCAAGAGTCAGTCCTTCGAAGCTCGGTTTCGAGGCTGACTTGCACAGCGTTCCTGATCGCTACGAGAAGGTGTTGTTGGCAGCACTCGTGTCTCTGGCGGTATACCATCCTGGCAGTGACTTGGACTGGACCCGACCATTTACGCCTCTACTGCAGTCCCACTTACAGACGAGCACATCCGATCCTTGGCGTCGTGGTAAATTGAAGCCAGTCGTGATCAATCTCAATGAAGCGCACTACATGACTTCCTCCAAGGCAAACGTCTACATGGCAATCTACAAACCACTCAACTGTATCGTCCTATCCCTGCCTGGCACAAACACCAAATCAGACTGGTTATCCAATCTCCATTCTTCCACCGCAGACATGGTCATCGATGAGCAGACTACCATCAAGGTTCATCAAGGTTTCAAGTACATTGCACAATGTCTCTTCACTCACCAACACATCATCAAGTACCTGACTGACGCCATGGCCGCCGGATTCCGGCAAGTCCTGTTGTGCGGTCACTCTCAAGCAGGAGCAGTGGTCTCGCTCCTCTCCATCCTGGTTCACCAAAAGTACTCGATCCACACCGACGTCGTCACATTTGGCAGTGGAGCATGTGTCCAGAGCGCCAACCTCAACACGACCCAATGCCTCGGGTTCGTGAGGTGCGTCCAGGTCGATGGTTCCGTACCATGGCAAGTCGATCCCGTCCCTCTCGTCGACGACGCCCTTCTCAGCAACAACGACGACGACGACGGAAGTGGTACCATGGTCCCCATGGGAACGCTCTTTGCGCTCCTCGATGCGTCGCCCAGCAGTGTGCAGTGCAGACAACTCATCGCCGGCGAGTTGTCTTGTCTCCTGCACAGTGTGCTCATGGACTTTTCCGCCGCTCCGCATGCCATGAAAGGGTACCTGCGCGCAATCATGTCTCTTGCCAATGTCGCTGCTGAGGATCTTCTGGGGTCTGAGTATTTAGCGATAGCGGAGGAGAATGACACAGTTCTGGATCAGGACGACAATGAGCTAGCAAGGCTGCAATTGATGTCCTGATGCCAACGATATTCCGTGAGCGACCGACGGAGGTGATTGGCGCAACGATTGCTCCCGCACGTAGCGCACACTTTAGTGGCAATCGTTGTATTTATATATTCCTAAACTACTTCAATCTCTGTGGACTTTCCAAAAAAACATACCTTGCTTGTGCCCATTCGCTATCGTAATTCCTAAATAACCTCGACTCTTGCACTGTAAGACAATCAAAAGTGTCTAGTCGGTCCGAGACTTCCATAACCATCCACCGGGTGTCTTTGGCGATGCAGTGTTGCTGCTCTTCCCAGAGACCACCTCGCCGCCAAGATCTTCGAAATCGGAATCTATGGGAGTGCTCGATCCCGAAGCACGTCCGATCTTGGCTGACACAGCTCTTGCCCGGTCACGGCGTTGAGACTCACTTTGATTGCTGTGAGCTGAGCTAACGTTCACGGGCGGATAGGATCGTTCCGCGGCTTCCAACATGTGCAGAAGCTCTTGCAATTTAGCCTTTTGCTTACTGACGTACCTCGACCTCTCTTCTGGCGTCAAGTTTGCAGGAATAATATCAGCGCCATGATTTCCTGTTGTCCCCAGGAAGCTCATCAGTGCCGCAGGTACTACATCAGGCGCATTGCCAAATGGCACGGTTCGGAAACGTGAAAAGAGAGAGGCAATATAACCATCGCCCGAGCCGGGACTTTGCGGAGGCTCAGCAGCGGACCTGGAAGTTGACTCATTTGTCGCATTCAAGGCAAAGTTTTGCGATGAGCCAAAGGCGATTTCATATAATTTGGCAACAATGACCTCGACATAGTGGCCCCCGCGATTCTTGATTTGATTATGAAGACCAACCAGGAGCTTATCGAGATCGCGCTCATGTAATGCCAGATTTGGATGTACATAGTACAAGTAGAGATAGCTTGCTCCTTGAGTCTGGGGCAGCACTAGCCATAAGGTGAAAAACATCTTGAGCTCTTTGTAGAGTGGGACCCTGATCTACATCAGCATCATTCTCCACAATTACCAAGCAGAGCTTACCATTGCAAGAAGATGTATAACCAGTGTTCGGTGAAGGACAGAATCGCCTGAACAGACCAGAACATGAGCCACGGTACCATCTGGGAGATGTCATTGGCCTTGATCGCTTTGTAAGAAGCGAAAGTGGGAAAAGCGAAAGCTGCCAAGGAAGTGATGGCGCTCGCCAAAATGCCAAAGACCATGCTGCAAAAGGAGTCGCACAATTGTTGCGCAGCGCCCAGTGTGACCAATTTGTCAAGGAACGACCTGTAGAGCGTTGTATGACTTGTAAGGTATGGCGATGCAGAGGAAGATGGAAGCGAGAGAGAGGGAGAGGAAGAGGAAGAGAGAGGGAGAGGAGGAGGAGAAGCTTGACGGGGAATCTCGAGGGCGATCGATCAAGAACTGACTTGGCGCCCACATGAGAGATCCATCACTTTAAGTGGAGCCGCGAGTTCATCGCCAATCTCAGCCCGCGATAAGTGCTCCCATGGAGACTCCGTGTCTGCTCTTCTCTCCCATCAATGATTTTGACTTGACAAGGACAATTTGAATGAAGAAGCACGATCAAGACGCTCGACACATTGGAAAAATACATATTTTGTGCTAAAGATAAATGGATGGCTAGATCATGAAGTAAGAAGAAAGGACAGCAGCAACGATACAGGCCCCGACTGATCTCGACGAAATGCTCGATGCTGAGCCTGTGAAGATGGTGCTACCTGTGGTCGATTGCACTGGCAATGACGCGCCAGTAGTCGTGGTCTGTCCCTTTGTTACTACTGTGGCCGTCACAGCGGCCGGCGCGCCTGTGTCTACGACAAGCGGCGTTCCCAGAGCAACGGACACTATTGTGGCCGTCGCAGCGGCCGGCGCGCCTGTGTCTACGACAAGCGGCGTTCCCAGAGCAACGGACACTACTGTGGCTGTCGAAAGGACAGATCCTGCAGATTCAGGTATGGCAGTAGCGGTGCTGGATGCACAGTCTGTCGAACCTACAGCGGCCAGGGTGATTGGCGAACAACCGCTCTGGTTACCGGTCAGAGTCTTGTAGATGTTGTATCCCGAATTGGCGTCTCCCAGGAGACACGCGTAGAACTGTGTGTCATCGTTGAGGGCCAGGTTTGAGCCGATCAGCCTGAAGGCTGCAGTGGTCGATCCGGTAGTGGGAACATAATTGCACTGGAACTGATTCTGACCTTGGCCCGAGATAGAACAGATCCTTCCGGCTTGATCGTAGACCATACCGTTCGAGATGGTAAAGGTGGACGCCGTCAGACCCGAGTCGGATTGTACCTGGCCGTCCGAGATCTGTCCGACCCTGTGTGCTTGGATCTGCCCATCACTAATCTGCTGTACAGCAGTGGATCCGTTGACGGCGAGTTGGAATCCACAGGTGCCGGAAACCGAGGCAGCAGTAGCTCCTGCCGGTGCTCCAGTCCCAACGAGAGTGGTCGCAGTACCAGAGGCAACGACCGTGTATTGCTCCGTCACTGCATTCGGTGTACAGACCTGGTTGCAATCTGCCTGGACAGTCAAGGTAGCCACATAGATGTCCGAATAGACTGTACTCGTGCTCTGAGCCAAGGTCGATGACAGCAGACTAGCCGCAAGAGCGAGCTTTGAGAACATAACGAGTGTAAGAAGAAGCGAACGTTGGAGTGCAGAGGAGCACGCAAGAATAAGAATAAAGAGAAAGTGTCTGGTACAACGAGAGTACTTGGAGTCTTGTCGGCTGAAGGTAGGCAATAGGCAAAAGCGATTGTAGGAGGGAGAGGGTCTCTTATGAGGATGGAGGGAAGGATGTAGAAGTGAGTGTTTCTGGCTGGTAGCACCTACTTTGGAGTGGAGCGGACACTTTTGGACGGAGGGGTGGAGGATGGGGTGCAAGTGGCTGGTGGACCGCAATGGGCGGGTGACAGAAGCCGTCTCGTCTCGTCTCGTCTCTTGCCCTCTTGTGGAAGCGTCTGGGTGTGGAATTCGCTGCTTTGGGCAGATTTCTCCGATTCGTCTTGGAGATCCTCCCTCACCCACCATCACCAACCACCTGGACATCATCATCATCATTCATCCCCCAACCTTCCCTCTCCCTCCCAACCTTGGAAAAGTCACCCTTCCATCCGCATTCGGCATCCACCTCAAGCCAAACTTCCTTTCTCTTTCTCCTCCCGCGCTTCTTAAGCTTTGTCCTACAGCACATGGATATTCCCTCCATCCACACGCTTATGCAATCACATCTTAGCTAGTATCGCCTGCGTTGTAGGAAACATCAATCCGCCGTTCGTCAATAGCGCCGCATCACAGCTTGGTGGTTCCATATCACACTCAAAGTCTATTCTCAGGCATCTACACGCCTACCGAGTGTGCGCCATCATCGTATTGAAACACGAAGATCTCGTTAATCTCGTTCACAGATACCTATCTCAGCGTCACGTGTGTGATCTGCGGAAATCAGTCCACTGCAATTGCAAGGGCTGCTCGATTCGCGCTTAGCAAGTCCAGTTACTTTTTGAGATAGGGCATACAACATAAACACAGAGGGTCTGTTTACTAGCTCACCGACCGTGAGATTCCATCAACATGGCTCCCGATGCATCTTCCAAACAAATGATCCACACGTAAGACCCGAGAGATCTCGCCAGTGGGTCGCTCTAACAGGACAGTCGTGATAAGCAGCACAGTGAAGCCATGCACGGCAAAAAGGGTACCGAGACTGTCGGCTTGGGTGCCATGCTGCAGAAGAACAAGGATGCTGCAGAGTTCGAGGCACAGAAGTACTTCAAGTTCTTCGAGCGGGAGACGGGTGATACCACTACGAAAGAGATGGACGAGAGATTGGGTGACTACACCTCTCTCACCAACGCATACTACAACTTGGCCACGGATCTGTACGAGTATGGCTGGGGACAGTCTTTCCATTTTGCTCGATACTACAAGGGCGAACCTTTCTACCAAGCAATCGCACGACACGAACACTTTTTGGCCCACAAGATGAACCTCAAAGCAGGTGACAATGTGCTTGATGTAGGTTGTGGTGTAGGAGGTCCTGCTCGTGAGATCGCGACTTTTTCCGGAGCCAACGTCCTTGGTCTCAACAACAACGACTACCAAATCTCGCGAGCTGAGGCATACTCTGCACGACGAGGGCTCTCAAAACAGTGCAAGTACCTCAAGGGAGACTTTATGAACATGCCGTTTGAGGATGCCACTTTCGATGCTGTCTATGCTATCGAAGCTACTGTACACGCCCCTAAGCTCGAGGGAGTGTACGGCGAGATCTTCCGTGTCCTGAAACCGGGTGGTACCTTTGGTGTGTACGAATGGCTGATGACTGACCGATACGACGAATCGAACCGAGAACATCGGGAAATTAGGCACGGGATTGAGGTCGGCGACGGTATCCCACAGATGGTCAAGATCGAAGAGTGTTTGCGCGCCCTCAAGGCAGTCGGCTTCGAGATTGAACACAACCAGGATTTGGCGGAGGAGGACGGATACGTACCATGGTACTACCCGCTCGAGGGCAAATTGAGCAACATCCAGAGTCCCTGGGATCTCTTGACCTGTTTCCGAATGACCAAGTACGGTCGGTTCATCACCCAGACTGCCATTGGTCTCATGGAACGCGTCAGGTTGGCACCAAAGGGAACGCAACAGGTTGGTGCAGCACTCGAAACTGCTGCCGATGCCCTCGTGGCAGGAGGCCAACAGAAGCTCTTTACACCAATGTACCTCGCTGTGTGCAGGAAGCCAAACAAGAAGTAGAAGAACGACCACCAGAGAGGTCGCGTACCGGTATTGTATAAATAAAACCCACACAGCCATTCAATCATCAAGCAGCTCTAATAGACAAGTCAATCAAATTCTTATTGTGCATCATGAATTTGTCCAAAATGATGATCATCTACCATATTCGTTTCGAAATCATGCTGTACCGCTCCAAGCCGAGCAAGCCGCGCCCGCCCTCTTCGCCCTTCAAGTTATCTCGCTTATCATTCAATATCTTCTTGGTGTCGCCATCGAGTTCAACGATTCCCTTGTACACGTCCTTGCGCTTCCGCTCCGCCTCGAGCGAGGACTCCTCCACCTCACGGGCCTGCATCGATCCGTACCGGCGATGGGCGAAGCGAATGAGTGACACGCCGATGGATAATTTGACAATCACGAGCGTCATGAAGACGAGGGCCGCGATAATGGTGCACCAGACCACTCGAACAGCCCTGCCTTCCCAGCCTGCACTTTCAGCAGCGACACTCTCGTCGTCTATTCCGGTCCTACCACCACCACTTCCTCCTCCTGCCGCAAAAGACGCGTCCATTACCATGGTGAGGATTTGGCCGGCGCTTCTGATGGTCAGACAGACCAGTGGTAGGACGGGCAGCCCGATACGTCTCGATATGGCGGGACTCTGGTCCACAAAGGACTCGCTTCGTCCACCAATCGTCCCGCTCTTGACGTAGTCTCTACACAAGACGTCCGTGAATCTTGCGTAAATGGTCGGCCTGACGTGATTGAATTTCGTGATGAATGCGTGCTTCAACCAATCTACCAAGATTTCCGAGCCTAGTACCGTCGTGAGTGGACCCAGTGTCGTCGTCAGCAGACCACTCAGTGTATTTGGTGACATTTCAAACGTGTTGCGCAAGCCAATGATGAGTAGCATGATGAATAATTGGAACCGCTCGACCATGTCTGCGCAAGTAATTTGGAATAACCCTTCTTTTTCGAATTTCTTGAAGACTGAGCCTTTGATTTCCACGAATTGATTGGATAACAGAAGCGTCATCAAGGCGTTCGAGAAGGAATTCACAGTGACGTTTAGTGTCACCAATTGATAGAATAAGAGGATGGTGTGAAGGACATTGTAGACAACCGCGAGCAGCAAGAAGGCTATAGGTCGCAAGTGACGTCTTGTGCCGTCCTCTTTACGACCAAATGTTGACTTTGAGAATAGGCAATCAAGAATGTCTTGACCAAGAGCACAGAATAGTTTGTCACCGATTTCCAAGACATTGTAGAGCACGTATAGCTTGATTGCCGCTTGTCCTCGAATGTTGTGGTAGATTCGCGAGGCATCAAGCTGATTGAGCACAAGACAAGTGAGAAGAATCAAACCGCCCTTGAGCAGGTCGACTTTTTGGGAGGATTTCAGAGATGAACAACGTCCTGCCAGGCGCTGATGCAGGCTAATGGTTGACCTGAAAAATCGAAGAGGAAGAATTGTAAAAATGTACAAGAAAGAATCGAGACACACGATGAATCCAAACATCAATGTGCGCTCCAAAGCATCTGGTAGGAGAAGGAAGTTCTTGACTCGTTCTCTTTTGAAGTCGTGCGCTTCATCTGAGTCTGTTGCTGCCAGCTCAACCTTGAGGTAATCCCACAATGAGAATGGTGTGGCCGAATGACGTCTAGTCTCTAATCTTGGCCGTTCCGATTTTCCCGTCAAGCCAGGGACAGTGCTATCGGCGTGCTGTGGGGTTGACGGCTGCAGTCTCGGCTTGGTAGCAACGACATCATTCGGACGGTTGAGAACAGTAGGGAAAGAGTTGCGCCGCAAACTGTTCTCCGGACGTTCCTCTTGTGGAGCGACCACAGGAGTTCGCGCTGTCCGAGTCCCATCGATGTTGTCAGACTTCTCAAACAAGGTGCCCACTGGAGCGAGTGGTTTTGCGAGCTTGATCGGTGTCTTGAACGTATCGGTTGAGGAATCTGTAAAGATGTCGAAACGATTGCTCTGCTGCAATGTGTGCGATGGGTCTCTCCATCTTTCTGCCGCTTTCATCGAGTCTCCATTTGCGTCAAGTCGTTGGCGCTCTAAAATGTACTATCGTCTAGTAAACATGTACGTATACGTAGCAACGGCAATTTCTAGAATTGCATTACGTGGTGAGTTTCATTAGCGGAGGTGCCGGCAGCCTCGACGTCAACGCACAAATTTGGAAGTCGAATCGATGTATGGACGTTTTGAGCCCACACAACTAATGACACAAGAAAGCACGGTCCTCCATCATGGAGAGTAGTGATGAAACACAAGTAACACAATGAGGGCCCCGAAATCGTTGCTCTTGTGACATAGTGCTGGGCGGCAGCAGATGTCCACCATAAGAGGATGAGGTTGGACGTGCAATGTTTTTGATCAGTGCAGGGCCTGCAGCTGTGAAGAATAAGCAGCAACAGCTGTGTCATATATAACTATCATGCAAATTTTCTTGTACGGCACAATGTTCGGGGGGGTCTTTGGTCACGGCTTTCTAGTGACTCCTGCCAGCAGAAAAGGTGGGCTTGCCTATGAGCAGGCTTGTGGACCGACCATTGCGGCTCAAGATAAGAGTGATTATACACAGGAAGTACAGACCTTAGGCAATGCTCCCGGACCTGCCTGCGATCTGTTCCTTTGCAAGGGCTAGTGAGTCATCTTCGTGCTATACTCGACAACAGGTGACTGATTTGATCTCTTTAGCAAGTTCACCGATGTTGCTCCAACAGACATTCAGATTTACAGCCTTGGTCAAAACGTCACATTCAGATACAGCCTGACGATTCCTCATCCAAGTCATGATCGTGAGTAGAGCCTCTGTTATTAACTTGGTTTCTGGACTAATTATTCCACAGCCACTAACATTACTGTCATTGACATGGCTGCTAGGCAGGTTATCTCACCAAACCTCTTCCAGATAGCCTCTCTTGGAGACAGGGTCGCTCAGCTCGATTTGAGCTTCAACATGCCAGCCCAGATGCCTCAAGGTAACTGTGCTAAGCCTGGCGACTGTGTCCTAGCACTGAACTGGGATGCAATCGACATCAATCAGACCTTTCAGTCGTGCGTAGATTTTGTGCTCCAGTAGAATCGACATCCAGTAAGAAGAAAACGTATATACAATCACCTAAGAACCATGTTCGCTATGCTGTTTGATACATCATTATGCTTTTTTGAATGGCAGTCCGTATCCTGTTAGAAGTTGACGAGCTTCGCGGTCATTGAGTGCTGTCGTGTTGATTAGCACGTGGAAACCGGGCAAGATAGGATACTGTTCATAATTGGCCTCAATCTCTGGGAATCTTGCCATGGCCGCTCCTGGCAGTCCAAATGCAAGGTTACCGTTCGTATCTCCGGTGGTGTCAGCAATACCAGTGAAGTCCTTGAGGGAAGGCAGTATGATTTCGAACAGGGTCGAGAGAAATTGGTTCATAGGAGGGCCTTGCAGCTTCACCTTCACAGCGACTGGAACTCCGGAGCGTAATTTCCATGGTGCCACTGATTTTCTGGAAAGAACCAATTCTGGCTGTTCTCCGCTGATGGCTTGTAGGGCCATGAAGGCACTAAGCAGCTTTTGTCGATCCTCAAGTGCTTCCTTGATCATCGTATGAATGTAAACAGTCGTGATCTTGGGCACGTTCCGAAAGGTTCGTGGTTCTGGTAAAGGCTTGAGCACCTTGCCTCCTCTCAGTGGCCTCTGAGGGCGACCTTTGTGATATGGTGAGGAATCGTCCCATTTTCTCAGTGTATTGGTCTTCGTCGAACGAGCTTCTCCAGCAGAATGCTGCTGATAGGTCATGACCAAGAGATCCGGGGCTATCACATCATGATAGAAATCGTCGTATCGAGCATGTTCTGTTGGTCGAGGCTCATATTGCAATGATGAAGGCGAGTTCTTTGGAATTGGAGGATTTTTCGACAGGATCTGTTTCGTTGACACTGATCTGATCGTGCTTTGTGAACTCTTTGCAGCTTGTTGTATGCAGTGGCAGGAGCGCTTGAAAATAGACATGAGAACTTCGGGCTCGTTTATGTTTGTGCTCACAAATCGCACGAGAATCGTCTAAACACTGGGAAGTCAACTCGAGGGTGAGGCAGCAATCGAGACTGGTTCAGCAATCAGATGCAGTGCATCTCTTGGCGGCACAGCTATGACACGAGGCAAGTACCTAGTGCTTGATGAATATTCATGTTGCCAATAATTTGTGGTGGCCGTCGATATTTCCCTTGGAGGAGCTCTCGTAGTATGAGTCGCAGCGGAAGCGTAAGAAGCCGGTCAATTGGCCCATGCACATGCACATGGCCACTGGATATCAATAGCGTCAACTAGCCAGAGTATACACATATATAGGGACAACAGCTGTTGAACAGACATACATGTATCGCCATGTATATGCAAGTACACAACTATACAGGCTAAGCAAATGAGGTGCTAGCGAGATCCGCTGTCGGAGCATTGTTGTACAGCGATGACGTTGCCCCTATTTTCGTATCAGAATTTCATATGCATTAGATATGTGCAAAGACTAATTTACATGTGCTCTACATGATATATATGCTCAATACTCCAGCTCTGCCGAAAAACGATGATCAGCTCGATTAAATGATATGCTCACATCATGTGACTCATGCTTGAATATGCCATAGGCCTCACAGCCGGATGAGGGCTGGCCTTGAATCTCGTATATCTCATCTCGCCCTGACCATCAATTCTGATGAAAGCTCCATCATTACCCTGAGTGTCACAGTAGTTGGGGGCAGAGAACACGGTGATACACCTGCCATCGTGCTCAATTTCGTATCCCTCCTGACGCACCTCATGGGATCGAATCACAGCCGTTAGACCATTGTTGTCACAGAAACGCTTTGTGATGTCCGGACCGAATTGTAGGCCCACGCCGCGTTTTGATGGCCCTCGTCCAGGAGCAGTCTGGGGATCAGTCCAGAGCATTTCCATCATTAAGCCTTCGTGACCAGGCTGCTTCTTCTTGTGTCTGTTGATGTTGCGGAGATCTTCGAGTTTGACCTTATCATCTGAGAAGAGACCACCGTGCAGCACGAGATATTTCTCCTGCACTAAGCATGCAAGCGGCAGAAGACTGAAAGATTCGCTGAATATTTTGAATACTCTTTCATTGTACTTGGCTTTACATTCGCCTTCGAAACCGTAGACTTTGTTCATGTCATCGGTCTCGTGGTTACCTCTGTTCAGATGCATGTCATGGGGCATCAACCATTTATAAGCATACAAGGTAAGAGCAATTTCGGTACTCCACGATCCACGGTCGACAAAGTCTCCGTTGAAAAGGTACGCGTTGCTCTGAGAAGGATAGCCATTGGTCTCGAATATATGCATCAGGTCGAAGAATTGTCCATGTGTATCGCCACAGACTGTCAAGTGATTTGGCTCAGTCACATGCACATCAGTCATAGTAGCTTCTGTCGTCAATATGTCCTTGACAGCCAGCAAGATTTGATACACATATTTGACATGAATTGTTTTTCCAGTCTTGAATCGTGTCAACATGTCATCGATAAATTCCTGAGTCATCTGATCGCCAAGCTTTGCTCCGTCGTACTCGTCCGGCACTGTCATAAGACTCAGATCGAGACCTTCGGCTGCCGAGGGAGGATCGTCTATCTCGATGGCCTCTTCAAATGCCAGTCGTCGGATCAGCTTGCTACATTCATTTAACCTAGTACGAGCCAGTTTATCGCTCGGAGCTAGCTGACAAATCTTTCGGAAGTCTTTCAGAGCATCTTTGTGCTTAGTTATGGACACGAGAGACACCGCTCGACGATAGTAGGCTTTTACATAACCAGGATCTAACTTAATCGCCATAGTAGCATCAGCTATGGCAGACCCGAACTGTTCTGTCGAGATCTCAGCTTGTGCACGATTGGCCCAATAAACTGCCTTTGTAGGATTGAGATCGATGGCCTCAGTATAAAGGTCGATGGCGCTGGCAAAGTCCTTTGATAATAATTTCGAATTGCCTTCAGCCTTCTTCTCCTCGGCAAGTATGATATTCTCATCTGAGACCTCTATCTCTCGAGCGAGAACTTCTGAAAGCTCACTGAGATCCGTGATAGCCTGGGGCTCCGTTGAAGAAAGGATCGGGGAATTTGCAGTTGTCGAGGTGGGAGACTTGAAATTGCCTAAAGAATCTTGCAAGGACTCTGTGACGTCCCTCACGATGGAAGAGGGTGCATCCGCTGCCATTCGAGCTATCGGATACTACGCTCTGATGGGCGAGGATCTGCTGCCGGGATTGAAGAAGCAGGAGAAGGAGAAGAAGAAGAAGAAGACTGATGGTTAGTGGAAGTGGATGATTCACCTGATGAGATGCCTGCAACAAATTATTGGCTGCCAAGAGGAGTTGGCAGTTGGAGTCCGATCGATCGTCGCTGCAAGCGTTTCCAGAGTGGAGCAGCAGCCTCATCCTCTCTCTCTCTCTCTCTCTCCACTATCCAGCACTGACATCCTTCACCTTCCTCTCTGTGTCTCATCATTATTGCTGCCAACAACAGTCAATCTGGTCGTGACATGCCTGACAATACAAGCAGCGTGTGTCTGCGCTGTGTATACAGGCATAGGACTTATCTAGTCGGAAGAGGATCTCGCCCATCGATATGCACCATGCCCATTGGGTTACCACAAATTAGCTAATATGGAGAACTCTCAACTGCTCCCGCCTCCGTTGCAAGATCCTCTGGGCTCCGTACGATCTTACGGTGCAACTAGACGTGGACGGCGCACTGTTAGCATGGAATACGCGAAAACGTTGAGAGAAAGTGCTAGCATCATCAATTTTCATCCTTCTCAGCGCACGAAGCCTAGAAGCTCAAGTTATTCTCCCCTGCGATTATCACGCCGGCCCTCCAGGACTGGTGGCATTCCAGAAGAAAATGCGCTTTTGGACGAGGAGGACTATGATGTCCTCGAGGAGAATGACGAAGGTGAGTCTCTTTTGCTAGATGATTCGCCGTATGCCGAAGTTCGTGCTTGCGTATCAAATCGTGATGACACAACCAAGAATCCAAACACATTGCGTATGTGGACAATTGCCCTTCTTTTTACAGTTCTTGGCTCCGCAGTCAATCTCTTCTTCTCCCTCAGATTCCCATCCGTAGCAATAACGGCACTCTTGGCACAACTGCTGTCACATCCGCT
Organism: Taphrina wiesneri; assembly: GCA_005281515.1. Classification (NCBI taxonomy): domain Eukaryota; kingdom Fungi; phylum Ascomycota; class Taphrinomycetes; order Taphrinales; family Taphrinaceae; genus Taphrina; species Taphrina wiesneri. Next base: position 247,412 of record RHGK01000012.1, read on the forward strand.
AGGTATTGCCTGGGAACGATACATGCCGGACAAAACAATCAACCTGCTTTTCACGAGGGTGCGACTAAATGACAAAACACAACCCTGGAACACTAAGGAACATTGCTGTGTATTCGTTGCCTCGAATGTGTCCTTCACTTTTGCATTTGCGACAGACGTCCTCACGGAGCAAATCAAGTTTTATGGCATGACTCCATCTATATGGTACCAAGTCCTGTTCATTCTTTCGACGCAGGTTATTGGTTATGCATTCGCTGGGATCACAAGACAGTGGCTCGTAGAGCCTTCGAGTATGATCTGGCCATCTGTACTTGTCAATTGCGCTCTGTTTCAAGTCCTTCACCCGGACTCTGACAAGACTTCGGCTCGATCAGAGTGCGAAAGTGTTTCCGTGGAGAGCGTCGTGTCAGGTCCCTCCAGAACGCGATTCTTCTTCCTTTTGTTCATAGGTGGCTTCATCTGGGCTCTGTTTCCGTCCTTCTTTATACCAGCTTTAAGCTATTTCTCAGTCGCTACGTGGTTAGCTCCCAGGAACGTCCTACTCAATACAATCCTAGGCCCCAAAAGCGGGCTTGGCTTATTACCCTTCACCTTCGACTGGGCCCAGATCTCATTCACAGGCTCGCCCATCTTGGTACCTTGGTGGGCACAGGTCAATGCTTTGGCAGGAATAGCACTTTTCCTTTGGGTTGCAGCCCCCATCATTTACTTTACGAACACCTTTTACACAGGACACATTCCATTTCTAGACGCAAACATCTTTGACAACACCGGCTCATATTACAATGTGTCTCGAATTATCACAACGGAGTTTCTCTTCGATGTGGAGAAGTACGAGAGCTATAGTCCGGTATATCTGCCTGCAGCGTATACCATGAGCTATTTCGCTGCCTTCGCAAGCTTAACTGCATTACTTGTTCATTGCTATCTTTTCTATGGTTATGACATTGTTCGACAGTGGAAGTCGTCCAGGCGAGAATTGAACAAATCTGTCGGGGATGTTCATGTTCGTCTGATGCGCAGATATTCAGAAGTGCCCAATCTATGGTACATCCTCATTTTCTCGATGTGTTTTTGCATCGCGCTCTACGTCGTACAGAGTGGCGAAGTTTCCTTGCCGTGGTACGGTCTCATCCTGGCTCTCACAATCTGTGCTATATTCTTTATACCCATGGGAATAGTCAATGCTGTAGCAAATCAGAATGCTTCAACAGCTTTGTTGTGTCAATTGATCTGTGGTGCGATCTTCCCTGGTCGACCCGTGGCAAACATGGTATTCCTAACTTACGGCTACATTGCTGGTATGCAAGGGATCAGATTTGCAGCTGACATGAAAGTGGGCACGTACATGAAAATACCTCCAAGACTCTTATTCAAGGTACAGCTGCTGGCAACCATTGTTGGCTCTCTCACTCAAGTGTTCGTCATGAACTTCTTGTTCGCGAACGTGCCAAACATATGTACACCTGAAGCTCCTAACGGGTTGACTTGTCCCATAGCTCGAATACACTTCAACTCGAGTATTATCTGGGGTCTCGTCGGACCCGGGCGACTATTTGGTCGTGAAGCATTATATCATCCCTTGATATATGCTTTCTTGTTTGGTGCTCTGGTACCAATACCTGTCTACTACCTGGCGAAGAGACGAAAGAATCCAGACTCCTTGTGGAACTTTGTCAATACTCCAGTAATTTTATCCTCAATGACATGGATTCCGCCAGCTGGCGGCCTCAATTTTGGCTCCTGGGCTTTAGTCGGGTTCTTCTCAAATTACGTGCTGAAGCGGCGTAGACCAGACTTGTGGCAGCGCTACAATTTCGTTGCTAGTGCTGCGCTTGACATGAGCCTCGCAGTTGCGGTCGTCGTCGGCTTCTTCGCTTTTGTTCATACTGGTGTACTCGAAAAATATGGGTTGACTGTCGGATCTTGGCTGTACACAGATACTTGTGACTGGAAGGGTTGTCCCAGACTGCCAGTCGCGCCTGGGGAGAGGTTTGGATTAGGCAAATGGTAACATTGCATTTCAGCGTCGTCTCGAAGCATCTTTAGCGTAGCAGCCTTAATGGCCAGTCCATTACATTAGCATTACTACAGGACTCTACTTGTTCATCTATGTTTACACATCTCTAGTATCAGTACATTTCACTGCCACATCAATTATTTTGTTCGTTATCTTCATGTTCCTCCTTAGGTTCTTCCCGCGGCTTCTTCGCAAATTTGTCCATCAATCCTTGCTCTCCTTTCCTCTTCTTTGGACTGCCACTTTCGCCTTCAATGATTTTCTCTGCGGCTCCACTTTTGACTCGCTTGTCGTCACCATATATTTTAGCTTCGTAGCTCGCTTTCATGCCAGCCAATGCGGCCTTAGCTTCTTCCTGCGCATCAAGCATGGGCTTGGGATAAGATCCCGGTCCTGTGCCGCCCAACACCACGCCCGCAGCCTTCAAGTCCGTCTTGGTCATCTTCCAGGGCTCGTAAATGTACTTTTCAGGGACGTCCTTGAGTTCGGGGACGTACTCGCGAATCAAGGCACCACTCTTGTCGTTCTTCTTCCCAAACGCAACGGGACTGTAGACGCGGAAGAACTGGCTGAAGAAGGCGGTACAGCTCAACCACTGCCAGTTTCCGACGTTACATGCCGTTTCGTGATCAATCAGCAGTTCCTCAAAGACATCGGCGCCACGTTCCCAACTGATGTAGCAATGGCCCCGCGTCAGGAAGCAAGCGACAGAGTGCCGAGCCAAGTGGTGGATCCATCCGTCCCTAGCTAATTGTCGCATGATGGCGTCGATCCATGGAAACCCAGTCTGTCCCTGTCGCCATCGTTGGAAGTATTCCTCCGCCTTTACATCACTCTTGTCGTATCCATTGACTTTACCATTCTCATCATACGTGTTGGCTAATTTCCACGGGATGAAGCGACAATGAGGATTCCCTTGCGTTTGCTCGTAGTTTTCCGTAGCATATTGTGCTGCAAAGTACATGTCTCGAAAGTAGAGCTGACCTTCTAGTGATACTGGAGGCTTGCTCGACCGAGGCCCGTATTCCTTGACCACGTCCATGACATCCCAATAAAACTTTCGAATGGAGAGGGAGCCAAAGTGAAGGTGCGGCGACAATAGTGTAGTTTCTGGAGGCAAAAATGCGCCCTGTGATGTTAGCATCCGTCAACCTGTATTGCAAAGTACATACCGGATTCGTTTTGGGCTTCTCGAATGTCGCTGTCTTTTGCTTGTCCGCCATGTATTCTGCAAGATTCTGAAGTGCAAGTGTCTCGCCTCCCCTGTGTGGACCAGGAGCAGGCTTCATGTTGAGTTCTTCCATGGTAGGTACAGAAAAAGAGCCGTTGGGACCATCCATGCGTTCGTAGCACGTCACATCGTCCGTACTGCCCACTCGTTGCGGCGCATTGATGTCCGGGCGAGACTTTATCTTGTCATCACGCTGCAGGTTGAGCCTAGTATCGCCTGCTTTCGGGAGAGTCTTCGGAGTTTCAAGTGGTCGTGGAATCTCGCCAGTCTGTGGGCCCAATTTCTGTATCGAACTAATATTATAAATCGCCTTTCCCCCATTCAGTTTAGTCATGGCTTCCGGGTCGAACAATGTTCTTCCCAGTTTCGTGATGACCTTTACTCCGAGGCTCTCGGCCATTTCGATGATCGCGGAATCTCGGATTCGTGCATACGTGTCGGTATCCTTTTCAAACACTAGATGGGTGATTTTCCAGTCAATGAGTGCCTGTTTGATACATGTTAATGGATTCCCTCGAAGGACAAGAAGGCCATTGTGCTTTGTCTTCTCCTTGATAGACTTGGACAGATCGGCCTGGCAGTCGAGTAGGAACCGCCAGCGGTTCGGAGACACTCTTGTATGGAATACATAGTGGGGATCCCATGTCCAAATTGGATAGAGACATTCGGGCTTGAGCTCTAGTGCAGCCGCAAGAGCTACGTTGTCGTGCAAACGTAGATCAGTACGAATCCACCACGCGACACGAGCGGACATATAGACCCTTTCGTCGGTTCGACAGACAATCGGCACTGGTATTGCTCATGTAAGCGCAAGTTTAAAGTAGTCTCGCTAGCAGAGCGCCGATTAGGGGATGCGGCAGAAACATGCGGCAGAAACTCGGCACTTCCCTGCATGAGATCCGCAACTTTAAATTATCTAGATCTGTAAAGAGGCAGTGAACGTTGCATGCAGACACAAGACAGCACAAAGCAATGGTCTAAAAGTTTGAATGGCTTAAGATTACTATGTAGCTTCGTCCAGACAAGCTATTTGCGCGATTCGACCAGTAATGAGGGATTCATAAGACGTAGACAAGCGAAAGGCACGGAGAAGCTGGAGACGACAAGCATTGCAGCTTGGCTCCAGAATGTGATTTGGTGGGTCAAATTCATTTTGTCTACGTCCAAACTATTGGAACTTTAGCTGAGGTTGCTTCCACCAAAGTGCATTTGAAGCACAAAAGATGATGCTGGGGGATTTGGGTTTAGAATTTCATGAGGTGTGGTCGATCGCCCTTGGACAATGAGAAAGTCGATGCAAGGTATGCCTTGAGTTCCGGAGTGGCCTTGATGACGTTGATGAGCTCCTTGTCGACAGTCTTCTGGTCCTCGACTCGCGAGGCTGCTGGCGACTTTTTCTGTTTGTTGTCACCGAAGAAGTCACCCTCGCTCTTCTTGCCCTTTGGTGCCTTTTCTCGTGCAAAGTACTTGGTGTCGAATTTCTCGAGGGACAGGGATGATGGAAGCTCGATCTTGGTCGAGGTGGCGATCAAATAAGCAGGGTTGACTCGGCGAAGAGGAACTCCGTTGACCTTGAATGGTCCGGAGATGAGGACGGTGTCGTCAATCTGCTTGAGAGCAACGACTCGCTTTCCTCTGAATCGACCAGCCAGAATGATACACACAGTTCCAGGAGTGAGAGAAGCTCTTAGCTTGGTTGGCTTCGCGACCTTTCGGGTCCTTTTTGGTAACGAGGAGTCATCAGCAGGATAGTATTTCTAGCATCAATAAGCTTTCATTCTTGAATTCAATTCGGTTTTCAACTTACTGGAGGAGCTAGGTTTGACATTTTGGGACTTATTGATGTGTTAGCTGGGTGTAATGAAGATATGGTTTATAGGTACGTAGGTTGTGTTCACAAAAGTTTGCTTGCGCGGCGTGGCAGTGACAGTCGCAAGAACTGAGAATGCACGTGACATATCGTAAACCTCGGGAATTCGGATCCGAAGCGAATGTGTTCTGTATCAGGCAATCTGGACCGCCACAGTTCACTTGTGGTCTGCGAAGCTTCATTCAAGTGCTTAGTTGTAATACTCGCGAGAGCGCATAGAGACTTAAGAGGATTCCGAGCATTCCTGACACCACACATCGCTCACAGCATGTCGACGATTACACGAACGATCCGTAATCTGCGACAGATCGGCCTTAAGGAGGCTGGACATCAAATGCAACATATTGGCGACACGAAAGCTGGGCGCCTGGTCGGTATTGACAAGATGGGCAACAAGTATTATGAAAACAATGTAAAAACCTCGACATGAATTCTGCAAGAGCCTGATCTATGTAGGACGAAGTTCCTTTCAGGAATAGGTGGATCGACTATGCAGACTTCACAAACGAGGAATCTCAGATCGAGCCTGGCTGGTATTCTTGGCTGAAGCATACATTGAACGATCCGCCTACTGTGGACAGATCGTTGGAGACCGGTCAGTATGCTTGGGAAATCAAATGGTTTAAGAATCCTACAATGTCTCGTGGGGCGTACAAACCTTACAGTACTGTCAAGGAAAAGTGTGTCTTTGGGTTACGCGCTACTTAACTGACCTGATAGGATCAACAAGTGGGAGCCTACTGTCAAGACTCGTGCTTCATAGCGACTGTAATAGGGATGACAAATTAGCATCTTAGCAATTCGTTTGAGCGAGTGTCTATCACTTTGGATCGCTATCAGGACAATTTATTGATGTGACTCAATCGTTGAACTCAAATCAAGACATTACCAAGGACCATAGCCTAGCGATGACACTGATGATCCCGCAAACTTGTGGTCCTTTTCAGGGCACATTCTGGCCTTAGGATTGTCTGAATCTGCCTTGCCGGGCCTGTCAGCGTGATTTCTCATTTCAACATTGGCGAACGTGCATCGCTCGTGACATACCGTCTGCTCCACTCTGAGTGGAGAGAAGCACTCAATAGATCGCTAGTCTGACGAAGCTACTGATGACAGGTCCTCTAGCTTGAGCTGTAGCAATAGGCTCATCAATTCGGTGATTGAAGCAGCAGCACTAGTACAGCAGATTATGAGTGATCCACAGCCTACTGTACGATCACGAGTAGAAGAGACCTTCCAACCTGAAACTTGGAATTTCCTCGGGTGTTTGCTCAAAGCGGCTGGCTTTCGCGCCTCAGGCTTATTTCATCACTATCTTGTGCCCCATTAATTGAGAATGCATATGACTTTCAATCTTCATCCCAAGCTTGCTAAGTCTTTATTACCGATGGCCGCGTAAGTCCTTGAGAAGCCCTCTTCCTGTCCGATCGCCTGCTATTGCTGATGCGTGCATTTCTAGCGTGTCATTCAGTCTGGCGAAAGGATGACTTTACAAAATGCTTCCATCACGACTATATACAGACACTCTTTCCATTGTGCATTGGCGTGATCTCTCTCTTCGTCATCACCTTATCTCTAGGCATACACCTCGCAAAGTCGAAAAGGCTTTCGTATTCATCACTTGATGACATCAGTCAGAGCAGCGATGATACCCAAGAAAATGAGCACGATATCTTTGCGCGGGCAAGTTCGCGACTCCTCAATTGCAACACGAAAGAGCATTTCCCAAGACCACGAACAGAGACTCTTGGGAAAGCCGCAGAGATCTTTTCAGGTCTTGCTCTGATAGCTCTTGGCGTCGTCGCCGCGGTATTCAGTGCGAATAAACTTGTGTCTGTTGTACAGATTGGTTTCTGGACATATGTTACGATTCTCATTGGACTCAAAATTGCAAGGATCCTGAGTCCAAGTTGGTCCAAGACCCTGTTTGTGCATGCAGTAGTAACGATACTTCTTTCATGGCCACTTTCGTTCTTCCGCTTGAGGACAGTTATTCTCAAAAAGACATCTCATTTTGACTATTTATTGGAAATTTTCAACTTTGTATTCATCTCTATCTTGTTCCTGGTCGCCGTCACAACCAGAACCTCTTTGGAGCCATACAGTCTGAAGTCAAAGAAAGGTCTCTCGCCAACACAAGAGCCTTTGGCATCCCTCTTCTCGCGGGCAGCATTCAACTGGGTCGATCCAGTCATCTGGAAGGGCTTCTTTGAAGCTCACAATATGGAAAATGTCTGGGATCTCCGAGAGGATGATTATGCTCAGACGGTGCTTGCTGCTTTCACTGCCGCAAAGCAAGCTTCGAGCCTCACAGTCACTTTGCTCAAACATTTTCGTTCAATGCTGCTGGTGCAAGGTGCATGGGCAGTTCTATACTCAATTTTCACCTTTGCACCGACTTTGTTGCTGAAGCAGATTCTCCAGTACCTCGAGGCGCCAGAGGACACGCCAAGAGAGGTTGCGTGGTTGTATTGTGCCGGACTCTTGGCTGGCTCAATCTTCTCTACAATCGGAAACAATCAAGCTTTATTCATAGGTCGACGAATCTGCATCAAATTGAGAGCGATCATTATTGGCGAAGTGTATGCAAAAGCACTGCGGCGCAGAGACAATTCCAGCTCGGGCGAAGAGGATGAAAAAGCTGAAGGACAAGCTAATAATGGACAGATTATCAATTTGATGGCAATCGATGCTTTCAAAGTTTCGGAGATATGTGCATATTTGCACTACCTTGTCGCCTCTGTGCCAGTGGAGCTCGTCATTGCCGTGACTTTACTATACACGGTACTTGGTTGGAGTGCCTTGGCTGGAATTGTCGCAATGGTAATTTTGTTGCCAGCCAACTACTGGATGTCCAGTCAGTTCTCAAAGATTCAAGAGGATCTCATGAAGACGACTGACATCAGAATCAATCGCATGAATGAGCTGCTGAACAGTATTCGTATCATCAAGTACTTTGCTTGGGAGCAGAGTTTCATGAAGGACATCAATCTCTGCAGACGGAACGAGCTTAAACAATTGAGGCGACGATACATCATGTACAGCATTGCTTCACTCTCATGGAATGCCTCGCCCGTCCTAATAACTCTACTGACTTTTGTTACGTATACAAAATTAGCCGGGAAGGACCTCACAGCCTCGGTGGCTTTCACATCCCTATCGCTTTTCAATGTACTTCGTGCGCCTTTGGATCAATTGGCTGATATGATCACCAATGTTCTGCAATCCAAGGTATCCCTCGGTCGAGTTGCAGCATTCCTTAGCGAAGAAGAGACTATGAAGTACGACATTCTGGCGAAGAAGTCTCATCTGAAGAAGGGTCCGAAAATTGGCTTTATTGATGGTTCTTTTACGTGGGCAAGTCAGAAAGAGATGGAGGAGAATCCACGAAACCAATCTTTCCAAGTACGTGATCTCAATATTGAGTTCCCCGTGGGAGCTTTGTCTGTAATTTCTGGTCCGACAGGCTCGGGCAAAACGTCTCTGTTGATGGCATTGCTCGGTGAGATGACTCCCATCAAAGGCGACGCATTTCTGCCTGGAGCACGCAACAAGGAAGATTCCGAAATTCTCCCTGGTAGTGAACTGATCGACTCTGTCGCTTACTGTGCACAATCAGCCTGGCTCCTGAACGACACCATTCGTAACAACATTCTCTTCGCCGAGAAGTACGATGAGAAGCGTTACAACACAGTCATAAAAGCATGTGCTCTGACTCGCGATCTCGACATTCTAGAGCACGGTGATGAAACCGAGATTGGAGAAAAAGGCATTACATTATCCGGTAACTTTCTCCGATCCACTTTCGAGAAGAATCTAATTGAGTTTTAGGCGGTCAAAAACAACGAGTATCATTGGCGCGAGCTCTATATAGTAAAGCAAGACATCTGATCTTGGATGATTGTTTGTCTGCTGTAGATTCTCACACTGCGAAGTGGATCTTTCAGTTTGCGTTATCAGGTAGTCTTGTCGAGGACCGTACCAGACTTCTTGTCACCCACAACGTTTCTCTGTGCTTACCAAGTGCATCGCATGTCGTATTGTTGGACAATGGTCGCCTGTCACACCAGGGCAGTCCACAACAACTACTTGAGATTGGGGCAGTAGGTCTGGATGACGAGGCGCTGCGGTCTGCCATCTCGGTCACGAATTCGCGGATTAATTCTACAGTTCCATCTCGAGTTCAATCACAAGTGAACATTTCTGGTATTGTGGAGGAACAGGAAGGCGCTACAAAATTAGACGCTGCGGAGACCAAAAAGAGAGAGGTCGCTCAGCCAAAGAATAACTTGGTGCAAGAGGAGAATCGCGCGAAAGGCTCGGTCCAATGGAAAGTCTATGGTTCTTACACGAAATCTCTTGGCGGTATCTTCTTCTGGGTCTTCATTGCCTTGGCATTTCTATCTCAACAAGGCTTTAATATCTTACAAGCTTACTGGATCCGAGAGTGGGCTCAAAGTTACCAAACTCGGGTAGTTCGTTTCTTCGGTCCCATGCTTACGCCTGCTTCTCGAAGCGTAACATCTGGCACGGCCGCTCGAATATGGTTGCCAGCGACTTTGAAAAAGATCTCCGGCATGGCATTTCAATCTGCCAGTGCTAGCTCAACCCTGAAGGAACTGAAGACCAACCACGATCTGAACTACTATCTAGGAGTATATTCGTTGATTGCGTTGGCTTTCTGTCTTGCTTCACTCTTCAGAATTATTATTGTAAGTCTGGGCAGCATTCGAGCTTCGCAAGTAATTCACGAAAAGCTTCTCGATCGTGTCATTCATTCTAAGATGAGATTCTTTGACTCGACACCACTTGGGAGAATCATGAACCGTTTTAGCAAGGATCTCGAGACCATCGATCAGGAAATCGCAATGGTCGCTCTTGGCTTTATTCATGACTCTTTAGCTATTGTGGCAACGGTAGTCCTCATATCTCTTATCACGCCAGGGTTCTTGATAGCAGGAGTCGTCATCACAATGATGTATTCCCTAGTCGGCTCCTTCTATGTTCGTTCTAGCAGAGAGCTCAAGAGGCTCGAGTCTATCACTCGATCGCCGATCTATCAACATTTCGGAGAGACTCTTGTCGGAATCACAACGATAAGAGCTTATGGCGATGAATTGCGCTTCATCAGTGACAATCTTGCGAAAATTGACACAAATAACAGGCCATTCTATTATCTGTGGGCATGCAATCGATGGCTATCTGTGCGTGTCGATCTCGGAGGGGCACTTGTATCGTTCTTTGCTGCTGTCTTTGTCATACTGAATGTGGACACTCTCGATGCTGGGCTTGCTGGAATCTCTCTGACATATGCTATAACTTTCACAGACCACGTTTTGTGGGTCGTACGATTGTATGCGATGAATGAAATGAACATGAATTCTGTTGAGAGAGTGTCGGAATACTTGGAAATTGAGCAAGAAGCACCAGCGTTGATTGAGAAGAATCGCATGCCTGAGGAGTGGCCCACTAAAGGTGAGATCGACGTCAAGGATCTTGTGCTGCAATATGCTCCAGACTTGCCGGCCGTCATTCGCAGTGTAAGTTTCCATGTCAAGGGAGGCTCTAAAATTGGTATCGTGGGACGGACGGGTGCCGGAAAGTCAACGATTGCCACGGCTTTCTTTCGGTTGGTCGAACCTACTTCAGGGTCAATCTATATCGATGGGATTGACATCACCACTATTGGCCTGAGAGATTTGCGCCAAGGCCTAACTATTATTCCACAGGATCCAACTTTGTTTCAGCGATCGCTACGATTCAATCTAGATCCTTTCGATGAGCACTCGGACTTGGAGATTTTCGAGGCTCTGCGACGCGTTCATTTGATTGACAATGAAAGCTCGGAAAATATCGTTGCCGCCAGCGCGCCTAAGCCAAATGAAAATATAAATGTCTTCCTCAACTTGGAAACTCCAATCTCTGAAGGGGGAAACAACCTTTCACAAGGACAACGACAACTGCTGTGTCTCGCCAGAGCACTTTTACGATTGCCTAAAGTTATATTTATGGACGAATCTACAGCTTCTGTCGACTTTGCCACAGACAGCAAGATTCAGAAAACGATACGAACAAATTTCAAAGAGTCCACGATTCTAACCATTGCGCATAGACTGCGATCAATTTGCGACTATGATAAAATTTTGGTTCTTGACCAGGGAAGCGTTGTCGAATACGATCACCCATATCAGCTCATGACGCGAGAAACGCAATTCAAGGAGATGTGTGAGCATTCCGGCGAATTTGAGGTACTCCTGGAAATGGCCAAAAAGGCACATTTGGACCGAGCCTTGGTCGATGACACCTAGTTAATAAACTTGCATCACCGTCAAGAACAGCCTAAAGTATCATTATAGCATCAAAAACATTGCATAAGTATTCACTTTGCTTTTCTGTGAGCAGTCCCCTTTAATATGTGTTACGCTTTCGATGCAATTGTATCATAATGTACAGGTTGCACAATGGTCAATGACCCCGATTCTGACCTTGCTATGCTGCATCGTGCCAGGTTTTGGTCTCGAAACCTTATTATACACTCATCCTTTTGAATATCCACTAAACAGCACTCAGATGACTATTGCCGAACCATGGAACGCCAAATTCGCCAACGAACCAGCAGCGAGAACGACAGGCACGGGCCTGAAGCTAGTTAATGCCTTGAACGTATAGGAAGCACTGTACGCCAGACTCCAAGCTATGAAATTAGTCGCTGCGTGGGTGGTTCTAGAATGCTACGCACCCGTAGCGGCAAGTCGTCCATTTTGAATGTCGTCTGATTGCATCAGGTACCCAGAGTAGCCAAATGCAAAGGCGTATCCCGCACTCAGTAAAGGAGAAGGAATCCCTCGTCTGCCGCTATTCGTCAGTCCAGCGGCCAAGACTCACACTGTTAGTGCGCGGTGATTGGAATGGAGGTGGGTTCGTACTTGATGCGCCAAGACCGTATTGCGAGTACGGAGTATTGATCCACTTATTGCGAATATCCATGAACGAGGTCATTTTTTCAAACACTGTTCGCTCTTCTCTTGATATCAAAGGTGTACTGCAGAACACTGAAGATCTCTAGCTGTCAAGCTGTCAAGGTGAGATGTACAAAAGGTAAAGTTACTTTGATGTCATCTGATACTCCCTGCACGTGATTTGAGCGCTTATTTTCAGCCAACGGCTCCAAGGTTACACAAGTGGCTGAGAACACTGATAAAGTCTATAACAACTCGACTATATTGACGCCTGGTACTATTCATTTCAATTCGACACAGGACTGAATTAGAGACAAATGGTATTGAAACCAAAGATATCAGTATGTCAACACATACCGATAGCCGGTCACGACTTGGAGCTCAATTTCCAACTCGCTAGCAAGCTGGTCCGCCAAGCAGCGTCAGAAGGATGCGATTTGGCAGTGCTGCCGGAGTATTCGCTCGCCATACCGCACGGCGAACATTCAGAGTGGGCCGACAAGGACTCGAGGTACCTCAAAAAGTTTCAACAATTGGCAGCCGAACTGTGCATCAACTTGGTGCCCGGCACAATTGGCGAGTGGGAAGATTTACATGGAGACGGTACCCTCGTGTTGAGCAACAATGCCTACTTTATCGACCGGTCTGGCAAATTACTGGCCACGTACCGCAAGAAAAACTTGTGGCATCCAGAGAGGGAATTTTTCGTAAAGGGCGAGGACGACCATACGGTGTTTGACACTCCGGAGTTTGGTAAAGTGGGTCTCTTGATTTGTTGGGACTTGGGCTTTCCCGAGGCATTCAGGTGTCTTGTCAAACTCGGTGTCGAGACAATCATCGCGCCGACGTGTTGGACGCACGCGGATGCTGGGCCTGGATTGAAATACAACAAGAACTCCGAGGGACAGTTTCTCAATGCGCTGTGTACTTTACGAGCATTTGAGAACGAGGTGGTCCTTGTCTTTGCCAACATCGGTGCCGAAGAACAAGACAAAGCGCTCGGTGGTGTAGGAATGAGTCAGATTTGTGCTCCTTTCTTTGGACAGATTGCTGGATTCACGGACCAGCGACGAGGCGTCATAACGGCGGAGGTAGACTATAGCTGTTTGCAAACGGCCGAAGAAGTCTACAAAGTGCGTCAAGATGTCATGAAGACAGATTGGCACTATGGCACGACATGTGAGAAATGCGGATAAGCTTCAGTCGTCCACAAGTTGTGATTATTTAGTATATCGAATTGTACAAATTTATGGTTACAAGTTAGCCTTTTATCAGTCGTCTATTCTCGTATGAAGCCCCCATCTTCTAGGGAGCCATTGTCGTTAGTTTCATCAGTGGCGTTATCATCTAATTTTGCAACAGGAAGTGCTGGTGGTCCTTTATCTTCCGCTTTATACATTTCACCGTCATCGTCGACCTCTTCTCGATCAGGAATGCCGTACTCAGCATTAATCCGACGTCTTATTCTCATGCCCTTCAACAGCTTCGCCCAGAGCTTCAATGCTGCGTCGGATCGTTTCTTGTCCTCTTTCCTGATCCTTATCTCTTCGGCTTCTTGCCATGCATCTCGCAGTCTCTCAGCATTCTCGTCTGCGACAAGTACTCCCAGAACGACCGGGATTGCTCCCCGTGCTTTGAATTCGAACCCTACAACCGCCTCGGCGTGCTCAATCTCCAGTTTGCGAGCGATCCTCGATGCTCCTTTAAGTTTAAGATGTGTTGCACCTTTGGGAATCATAGATTCAACAAAGACATCTGCATTACCATATGCATTCTTTGGGATAACTCCATTCTTGATGGGTGGCGGAATTATGTATTCTGTTTGATCAATCGAATAAATGCCCTGCATGACATGCTCCTCGCCTGTCTCTGCCAGTTGCTGTTGATGTTCTCTGATTCGATTCGTGGTCATCGCTCGTGCCTTGATCATCTTGATGGGTCGCTCACCAACCTTGATTTGTCTCCCTTCTTTGTGGTAATTCTCGATTGTCTTGCCAGGAATGACATCAGCTCGTAAGTAGACTTTCGCAGTTGTTGCTTTAGCACCCTTTCCAGCAGAAAATGTGTCAATTGACTTTGCTCCTGGCTTAAAGGATTCTTTTTCTCGTAGATGCTTGTCCAAGACATACTTAGGTGAAGACTTGAAGTCAGCCAAAGTCTTGGGCATCTCGTCTATTGGTGGTTTAACTATTTCTTTGAATGCCAAAGTATCGTCTTCTCTGCGCTCCAATTCGTCTCGATATGGATTGCCGAGACTGACAAGAATCTTGTTCACATCGTAGCGAGTGTTGGTCTTGCCATCAGCTCGTAGGAACACTTCCTTGACTTTGGCCCAAGATGATGCATATCGCATAGTGACATCTTTTGCGTGTCTATTGGCATCGTAAGCCACAACAAATCCAAGAGTGAGTCTACAGTGATCAGTCATGTTTTCCAAGCCTTTCGTAGAGGGTAAAGTACTTTTGTTGTTCTGCTTTGGCTCCTCTCGGATGTAACGACTTGAAATCCTTCGATTCTACAAGCACTGCCTCCTTCACCATGGCGTCAACAGCAATCCAGCGATTGCTCGTGAAATCGTAGAGTTCAGTCCAGAAGATTGGAAAATCTAGCTCGTCGTCCGGTCGCCGCTCTTTTATCGCGACGGGCTCATTCGCAATCTTCGTCAGATCCTCCACGTCACTTAGAAGGTCTGGATCTATACTGTACTCGGAATCCAGCTCGGACAGATCTGAATCATCGATGCTAATTGCGTTGTCCTTTGAGCCAGCCTTGGAGTCCTCAAAATTGTTCAGATTCCCAGCAGCATTTTGCGTCTTCTGATCTGACAGATGAATCTTGGTCCTGCGTTCAGCTTCGTCCTTGATGCCTTGCACAAGACCTGGGTTGAACTCTTCTCTCTCGTTGAACTTGAAGCCAAGAGGTTGAGTGGAGAAGACAAGTCGTGCTCTTAGATGGTATGCACGCAACAAAGCTGTGAAGAGTTGAGCGCCGAAATCGCGAGAACCTGACAAAGACTTAGCTTGTTCGATATACTCGTTCAAGTTCTTAAACTGTTCGGAAGCTTCCTCGACATAAGCCCCAGCATCCATCTGTGAAACGTGTCTATGACCCAGTTTTCTCAGTCCTGGGTTCATTCTTCTAAATTGTTTACTAAACACTTTCATGACTCGCCCGATCAATTCGATGAATTCGTGCGCGGTGGAGCTTCTTTTCCGAGCTAAAAGGGTCAATTCCTTGTCTAGAGCACCCGCTCGTAGCCTCATAAAATCCCGCAGTATTCTTTGTAGCTTAGGATCACTGAGCCACTTGTTCCTCCAGGCTCCTAAAGCGACCATGGCAATAGTAGACATATAGTGGCAGAACGCTCGCTCGTGCACTGCTCTAACTGATTGCTTCTTCTTGCCGGTCTTTGCAAGCTGTATCCTTTCTGCTTTTTCAAGTGTCAAATTGAGATCTTCACCTGTCGTCTCGTTCTCTTCTACGTCGAACTTTGAGCTCGCGCCAGCACGAGTAGAAATGTCGACATCTTCAAAAAAGTCATCTTCGTCTTCATCTTCCTCATCGTCCTTCATCTTCTCTTCATGGAGTGCAGATGTGCCGCCATTGCTAGAATCTGTCTGCTTTCTGGTTTCGGGCACGCCACTAGTAGAATTGATTGAGGAATCGCCATCGGATTCTTCGTGGTGTACCAAAGCTGTGATCCGACCGAGTGCTGCCAAGGCTGTTTCTGACTCCTGCTTAATGAGTCTTGGAGCAGATACTGACTTGACATTCTTCTTGACCTTCGGTATTCGCCCGGAAGCTCGTTTCGATTTAGCATGAGAAGTGCTTTTTCTAGCATCAGCTTCAGTGTTACGTTCCGTGGGAGCTTTCGGAGTCGCTTCTTCCTTCAGCTGGTCCTCATGCTTAATCTCAGGGTTTCGCTTCCTCTTCCTCACCGGAGACCGAAGTCCTGACTCCAAACTTTCTGCCTCGACCTTGACGGTTCTTGACTTCCTTCCATTTCGCGATTGAGCGGAACTACGACTTTCTATGGTCTCGTCCAGATAGCTAGTGCCACCAGCTTTCGAAGAAAACCGAGTGCTTCTGACAATTTTCGCTTCTTCCTGCTCCTCTATCTTTCTCTTTCGAGGTCTAACCATTCCAGGTGTGCCTGGTCAGAAGTTGCAAAGTGTCGATGAAATTATGTCATGCATGTAAAGTAGAGCTGCCGAGATGGGAAATCTGGTGATCTGCGCCATTTGCAGCCACAGCGGAAGGGCTGCCCAGATGGTGAATCTCCAGCTGACCATGAATTCATATAATTCATACACCTAAACTTGTGCATGTACACATGCATCGGTCCTGCAGTAGGAGAAGTCATCGACACCCTGTGAGCTCGACTTGGGAATCATGCCCTAAGATGCATCGGCTTGGGCTGAATCATACCTGTCTTCATAATCTATTCATCACGCTATGCTCGGCAGTCAAATTGCTTGGTATACATTTTCAGCGGGTGAGTAAGGAGCGGCATACGTGCAGACCTCATAGCATACCTTGACAGAGCCACAGGGAGAACCTTGTCTTTAAGTCAGCTCTACGCTCTGAAGTGCTCAAGTCTTCCAGAGCGACCTCTTTCGTTTGAGACTGCAGATTTTGCACTTCACGGCCAAGAGCTCGCTGCAATTCGTGGTCAGCGGTGATCAGCACAGCTGTTGCTTCCAGATCGAGATTTTGACTCCGTCGAGTAAAGTTCGAAGAGCCAACAAACGTTAGCGAAGGGGCTATGGACTCAGAAGAGTTTGGATGCATCCAGAGTCCTTTGGCATGATAAGTCCACCGGCCTTCCTCTCCATAAGCACCTCGACGCCACTCCCTGAGGAGTATGTCATTCTTCTTACCCTGCCTCCGCACATCGTCCAGAAATCGTTTCGAAAGAAGAGTGTATGCAGCAGCAAGCATTCCAGATGGCCCGCGTGACTTGTAGAAACCGTTGGCATCAGGACTAGCAGTGATCACAGTCCCTTTGCCTAAAGCTCTCAGCAGACGAGATCTGTAATCCTCGAAGACATTGAAATAACCTGCAGTGAAAATCCAGGTGGTATCTTGGTGATCCTCAGTAGCTAGTGTGTCGAGAACTGCGTTGAAGACCGGTTGTTCGGTCGACAAGGGACTATTGAAGATGGAATTCATCTGCACTAGTGGATACAATATTGTAGCAGGCGGCTGCTCGGCACTGAAGTCGCAATGATCTATGGCTTTCGGAACAATCAAAGTCCTAATCAACGATGTTGCATATGCTTTGTATTTCTTAGGATCCTTGACAGGCTCCGGACATTCCTGGTGCGGCCATAGCAGTGAATAACCCGAAGCTCTGTCGGCGTACTGTACTTTGTAAGAAATGGAGGAAATTGCGTCGTGTAATCGCTCGTAGAAGCGAGTCACACTGGGATGAGAGAAAAGCTGGTATCGATCCTGTCTGTCTGTGAAATAATCATTCGATAAATTTGCACCAGATAATAGTATTTCGTCGTCGAATCCATACAACTTCATATGCTGCAATCCCCAACCTTCATCGAAACGTCGCGGAATCAATGCTTTCTTCCAACCATGAAGACCTGGCGTATGGAACATTGATATTTCCACTCTATCATGACCGAACTCTGACAAGAGAGGGGCAAGCAATGAAGCACAACTTGTGCTCGGTGCCTCTCTAGTCCCTCTCAAGGCATCTGTTAGAATTGATAGTCTTAGCGTCGGACACTCGCTAAGTCTTCTGCGAAGTGCAGCCACCTCTCAAGATCAGCTTCGAAGGTCCGGACAATGGGTTGGTTTGGTTACTAATTCATGCTCTGATTTTCCTATGTACAAAGTAGAAAGAAAAATCCTGTCCTTTGCTGTACCAATCTTCTCCAGTATTGTTTTGTAGAACTCTTTCGGGCTTTCCAGGATCCTGATACAATTCGGCGGCATATCTATTCGTGGAGATAGCTTGTCGAGTACAATGATCAGTTGTCGGTACTTCGGATCGAAGCTGTATGTTTCCGGAACCACTAGCGATGACTGCTGACTCATGGTACGTATTTGAGTATAGCTTTTGTAAAATTGGCGACGAGTGATCATGCTAGACAATCCGAAATACTAAAGAAACAGTACCCGTAGAGCTTTAGCGACGTAAGGGCAGGATCATTGTCTTGTCAGGGCGCTTGTTCATTTGCACGCCTAGAAGCTGAACAGAATAAGAATTCTTGCACGAAGGTAGCCCAGATTTGCGAGCACGGTGGATACATCGATGCAATTGAAAGAAGACAAAATGAGTGCAGAACTGATGGGTGATAATGTGGAGATTCCGGATCACAAGCGAGCGCTTCAAGATGTTAGCGGGAGAGATTACCTCTTCAGTCGAAGCGCGCCAAAAGCAGTAAGGGCAGCCGTTGGAGGATGGCATCAGTGGAGTAAATCCTTGGCTTTCTCGACGTTTTTCAGCAGGACATTGATCTGCTGTTGCCAAGTTGTTTTCTCCAGCTTTTACAAGGTTTCAGTAGTAGTGCTCTAGTTAGCGTCGAGGCTGTCGCAAATCGTCTTCTGCGAAGTCCTGGGTGACAAGACATCTCAACATCTGACATGTTGCGAAATGGTCTTACCCACTCGAACAATCTTTCGACCTCAATCGCCAAATTAATCTTTTTATGCATTTCTACTCTCTCTTCTTTATCTTCGCAGCCTCTTGGCAGGTTTCTGCTTTCAATCGATGATGATGCCCCAGAGGAAGAGCCTGGCAGCACAAAGTTCTGGTGGAAGTTGGGTGTCTCAGTACTCCTGATCCTGGGTGGAGGTGTCTTTGCCGGTTTAACAATCGGACTGATGGGACAAGACATCATCAACGTGAGACATACATTGGCATTGAAGTATCTTATCGCTGACCAGATAGTTACAAGTACTTGCCGAGTCTGGTGAAGGGAAAGAGCGCAAGCATGCCGCAAGAGTCCTCAAGCTGCTACAACGTGGTAAACACTGGGTCTTGGTAACCTTGCTTCTGTCCAACGTGCTGACCAACGAAACCCTTCCTATAGTTATGGACAGTATACTCCCTGGTGGCATCTATGCTATTGCAATCTCAACCGTTTCAATCGTGATATTCGGTGAGATAATACCACAAGCGCTTTGTGTTCGATACGGACTCGCTATCGGAGCAGCATTCGTCCCTCCCATGCTGGTCATGATGTATCTCATGTACCCAATCGCATACCCCATTGCGAAGCTGCTAGACTATCTTCTAGGCGACGACGAAGGCACGGTATACAAGAAGGCAGGTCTGAAAACTCTTGTGACGCTACACAAGACATTGGGTGCTGATAGATTGAACGAAGATGAAGTCACCATTATCACTGCCGTCCTCGATCTGAAAGACAAGAGCGTGGCATCAATTATGACACCAATTGAAGATGTCTTCACCATGAGCGCCGACACTATTCTCGATGAACCTATGGTTGACACTATCTTAAAAGAGGGTTATTCTCGTATACCTATATTTCAACCTGGCAACCCAACAAACTTTGTTGGTATGCTGTTAGTGAAGATCCTGATCACTTATGATCCTGAAGATCGGGTACCAGTGAGCAACTTTACACTAGCCACATTACCAGAGACTCGACCAGAAGTATCTTGCCTCGACATATTGAATTTCTTTCAGGAGGGCAAAAGTCATATGGTTTTGATATCTGAAAGTCCAGGAGATAATAAGGGAGCACTTGGTCTTCTGACATGTGAAGACATCATTGAAGAATTGATTGGAGAGGAAATCCTCGACGAGACAGATGTCTATATCGACGTGCACCAAAAGACCAAGCGATTGAATCCAGCTCCGCTCAGGAAAGGTCATCGCATCAACTATCAGCAGCTTGATCGAAGAGTCTCAAGCCTTGCGGCGACGGGAGCAAAAGCACTGTTTAGGCCGGCTAATGTCGCGTCCAATCCTAAGGAGACAAAAAATACAAAAGTTACCATCAAACCAACCACAAATACACAAGTCGACTCCGTGACTCCTGCACAAAGTACGCCCGATGACGAGCGTACAGGACTACGACCTCCTGGTCATCCCGATCGCAGTCGATCTCCTGGTTACGGAGCCACCTCTGAGCGTGCCGCGATGCAGGACAATCTGTCATCGAGTCCAGCTACGTTTGGTCAATTCGAGTCAAACGACCGGCCGACTGATACTACATTGCCGCAGAATAGAGAGCTCGATGATGTTGAGGATGACAAAGCAGCACTTGTTGGACGTGAAGCATCAGATGAGTCACGATCGAGCAATGAAGCAACACGACGAACTTCTCGAGTGCGATCCGGTAGTATTGTCGAGACCACTTATCTGCAGGCTGATGGCACCAGTAAGGTTGTGGTAGAGATGGACCACCATGATCATAACCATGAGAATGCTATCGAGGAGGAGGAATGCGAGAGGGAAGAGATGAAGAATGGCATCAAGGTCCCTTCGCAACTTGCACAAGAATCAGAGTTGGACACCAGCGCGAGTCACAGTCCTGAGGAAACACCACTGCTGAATGGCAAGAAAGAGCTCTCGAAATCTCAGCGAAAGAAGGCCAACGCGAGAAAGAAGAAGAGGAAGGGTAACAATTGAAAAGGCTTCTAGCGATGGATGCATCATTGTGTGCCGCAAAAGTCTCACTCCATGCGGAATGACGAATGTATATTGTTAGCTCTCATGTGTTTAGCTTAGCAGGGCATATAATCATCATGCAGAATGCTCACATGACGTTCATGAACACCACGATTACTTCTATGAATACTAAACATCAAGTGCCCCACCACTCAACAACACTACCGTGTTGATTTAATTTGTGATTCGCTACCGCCCCGCGCGCGCGCATGCTTATGAGCGATAATCCGAATTGATGGTAACGTACTCGTGACTGAAATCGCACGTCCAGTAGGAAGCGGCATGTCCACCACCGGTACCGAGACTGACTTCGACCTCTAAATCCTCCATTGCCAGAATCTCGGATGCCCTGGCCTCGTCGACGGCCTCGGGTTCCCCATTGACGAGGAGAGCGAGCGTGGGCGATCCATCGGTGGGCACGAACGAGACGTTTGTCTTGAAGGGCTCGACGGGAACGCCAGAGTAGCCCGTAGCGCACAAGATTCTGCCCCAATTCGCGTCCTGTCCGTAGAGTGCCGTCTTGACGAGCGAGCTCGTGGCAATGGTACTGGCGACCTTTTTGGCGTCTTGGAAGGATTCTGCGTCCTTGACGTTGATTGTGACGAATTTCGTTGCGCCCTCGCCGTCTCTCACGACCAGTTTCGCCAATTCGATGCTGAATTCCGTTACTGCGTCGCGAAGAGGGACGTATGACTCTGAAGACTCGGTTATTTCCTCGCCGCCGGCACTGCCGTTGGCGAGAAAGGCAATGGTGTCGTTGGTGGACATGTCGCCGTCCACGGAAATGGCATTGAATGAGCGATCGACGGCGTGTTTGAGGATACTTTGGATGGCTTCGGGACTGACTGGTGCGTCCGTCGCAATGAAGCCCAACAGCGTGGCCATGTTGGGATGGATCATGCCGGCACCCTTTGTGATGCCTGCAATCTTGTATTGTGGACGGTCAGGGAAATCTATGGTGCGAGAAACGAGTTTGGGAAAAGTGTCGGTTGTGCAAAACGCCTTGGCACAATCCAACCATGCGTCGTGCGTATCTGATCGTGCTTTATATGCTTTCGGAATGCTGGACAGGATCTTGTCGATTGGGAGACGTTGACCAATGACGCCGGTAGACATGACTAGACTGCGCAAGAGTTCGTCATTCTTGGTAGAGTCCAATTGTGCGTCGAGCGTCTTTGCCATTGACTTGGCGTCCTCCATACCGCCAGCCCCAGTCACTGCATTCGCACACCCACTGTTTGTCACTATGCCACGCAACCCACGTCCCCCTCTGTCCTGCACCACTTGTCTCGACACCGTGACGGGAGCAGCCTGAAAGACGTTCTTGGTGAACACCGCTGCACCATTGCAAGCAGATTCCGAAATCACCACCGACAGATCCGGCTTTCCATTCTTTTTGACGCCGCAGTGGATGCCGGAGACTTTAAAGTCCTTTGGATAAGTACCGTCCTGTGGCACGAAGCGAGACTTGCTCTGTGAAGTGCCGGCACTTGTGGATGAATATAGTCTGCAGACCCTCGCTGAAGTATGGCTACGGACAGACTGCTTCCAGCTTTTCAACAGGAACATGTCGGATGATCACGTCAGTCACTGTCTTCCGGAACCTCAGGAATATGTAGACATCGACGCCTGTACAGCTGCTGCGGACGAGTCATAGCTTGGCAGGTAGTCTACAGATGGATGAGCCATAGATTAGATATCGGGTAGCATGAACGAAAGCAGTAGTACAGGCCGAGGAATTCATGGAGCATTCACGGGCGGGAGTGGAAGCCTGAAGGAGTAAACCTCGGAACTGGGGGGAGCGGCGGGTCTGACGGAGGAAATAGTAAAGTCGAAGCCGTCCAGGTGTGGGAGTGAGTGAGGGAGGAAGGGACGAGAGTTTGATGGTGGCTTCCATCGGGAATCGGGGAGATCTGGACTTTTTGGAGACTCTGAAGCAGCGATCACCCTCATACACATCTAAAGCTACCGAAACCGACCTGCAACAGTCTCACACAGGAGGCTCCTCACCATCCTGTAGCAGACCAGTCTTCTAACTCCAAGGTCCAGACTTTCTTGAGACTTGGTTCAGTCAGGTGGACAACATGCTCGAACTGCGCCCCAAGCATCATATGGCAAGGGATTTATAGCCTGGGTACTGCCGGTTCAGTGTCACGACGCTCATTCATGGACAGTCAACGGGTCTTTTACAACCTCGCGAGATGTGTCCTGGTCCTCGTACCGTGCTTCCTTCTTCTGCATTCTTTCTTCTTCTTTTTCTCTCACAACAATGCCTCTGCGGATAACAGCGAGAAGTACTCTGACTTCAAGACCATCTACGATGCGACTTTCGAAGTGGGCGAGTCAAAATCACCACCAAACTTCCATGTTCCTGGAGAGGACATTGCTTTCCTCGGCAAGAGGCCGCATGCCAAGACTGTCGCCAACATTCCAACAATCATCGACGCTTGCAACAGTGGTGGTGTTGATGGCTGGCGCGATACGAGCAACTGCGTCAACTATTTGAGAGACCACGAACATGACTATCTCTCAATCGGCACTGACGTTTATCTTGCTTGTGATAGCAGCAATCCGGTCAAGTATCATACGTATTGGCGTGGCCCACTCATCTGGCGCGTCTCCTTCATGATCAAGTCGTTCCTCTTCACGCAGAATCTAAAATGCTCAAAGATGTATTTGTGGCTGGATGCCGATTGGGACGACGATACTGTGGAAGATGCCATGGAGTCTTCCATCCTCCGGCCGTTCTTGCCGCTTGTGCATTCTGGTGTGATTAATCTACGAGCCTGGAAGTACCCGACCGGTGTGCATATACCTCGCGAACACCAAGACAATCAGGAATATTCTCCAGGTGGGATGCTCATGTTTAAGCAGCACCAGATACCCAGAGGTGCTGTAGCAGTATCGGACAGTGTCCGTTTCATCATCCTTCATCAAGAGGGTGGACTCTACACAGACATGGACACCATGTTTCTGAAAGATCTTCGACCTCTCCTGATCGCACCAGACATGTCCTTCGCCGAGCGCTGGGGCGCCCATCCAGGACTTGGCGAGTACAACACTGCATACCTCCGTCTACAAGCAAATTCCTCCCTTTCATCTCGAGCCATTCAGGGTGCAGCGAGACTAGGCCTCAACTTTCATCCTCGAGCACTCGGCCGCTTACTCGCCAAAACTCAGCGCAAAAATGATCTCATCATGTTTGAGACTGGTGTGTTTGACCCTCTCTGGAGTTTCTTCGACCACGACACCATCGGTTCGTGCACCGTACCTTGTCTCAGCGATTTCTCCCAATTTTACAGACCTCAATCGATATCTGGAGAATGGTCCACTTTACGTGCCGAGGATGTGTTGTCCGGCACGAATCACGGGAACAGGACACTGTCAAACTTCTTTCGTGGTGCTTACGCGCATCACATGCACAATCAGTGGAGGAGACATGTGAATCCTGGATCTTGGGCATGGGTCGCCGATCAGACGTATAATCAATTCTTCAGAGGTCAGAGGACGAATCTGTACGGTGAAAAATGGTCTGGTCGACCGATTGACTTTTCCGCAGAAGAGGCAGCATATCGTCCCTGACCTCGCACTTCATTATATATCATGTATATTCCCATATATTTAAGCAATAGCATAGAATCTGTACCAGCATAGTATTTTTACAATCGGTAAATGGTAATACTAAATTCGTCCGAGTACTTTTGGCTCATCGATGAACATTTGTGTATCATGCGAAGGGTGTATTCTATGTATGAGTGAATGCATGAATGCTAATTTTTCTTCTTCTTGAATCCCTGCTCAAAAAAGAAGTGTTGTAACAGCGACTGGGATCATGGCAGTCAGGCCTGCTTATGCACCCATCTGTCTTGCCGCGACCAGGCTCTCATTGTTGCCTGCGATCGTCATGACTGATTGGAACTGAGCCCTTTGAGCCTCTGACCAGCTGCCAGTCAACTGCTCGTAAAACGCTGGACTGGTATTATGCAACGTGTGGAAGAACTGCTTTGCAGAAATGTATGCATCTATACGCTCCAATGGACTGACGAATAAAACATCCTCGGACATGGCCTCGTCGTCATAGACATCATCCTCTTCATCGTCGTCGTGCTGAGCCACCTGTTTTGCGAGACGGTTGGCCTCTTGTCCGAGGAAGTCCAAGTACTCGTTGCCCTCATCGCGGGCGTCGTCTTCATCAGGAATGTCGTCCAAAGCTGCCTCGTCCCAGTCCTCCTCGTCCTCTTCCGCGCCAGTATCATTCTTCCAATAGTCAGAATCTTCATTGGATAGTTTTGATTGTGCGGCTTCGCGACGAGCTATAGCTTCTGGCAAGGAACTGAAGACATCAAGCATGGCGGACGGCAGTTGCGGCCAGCCAGGTCTTACACTCTCTGGAACCTGTTCGACAGGTATCTGTAGGAGAGACAAAATCGTAAGTATCATCAACTTTTTGTCGTGGACTCTCAAAAATTGTTGTAAGGATGACAGCCACATAGTGAAGAAGGCAGCTGTGCCACCATTACTCTCGAGATATTGCAAAGCAGCCAACGGGTTGTAGTAAATAGCAATGACAAGCGTTTCAATGAGGAAGAGATGATACGAGCCAATTTTCGGTTCTGCCGGATTGGACAAAGAAGTCATTGCGAGGGCCATAATCGGATGTAAATATTGATCGATGCGCCCTTTGAGATGAAGGAGGAATAAGTGAGCCACTTTGGTAACGGCAAGACGATCTTGCACACCCAAATGAGCATCGCTCATGACAGACTGAATGATGTCGAACATAATGGCTTGAACGGCTTCGTTCTCCGCGATGTACTCTGCACCGTAGGTAATATAATTCTCAAGTGATGGCTGAAGCTCATCTATAAAGTCCATGCCTGTGTTTCTAAATGTGTTGTGCAAGGTCGAGAGGACGCCCCACATTGTAGGCGAGATCGCCTTTGCGGAAAACGTGCAACTATCCACTATTTCGAAGATTTCTGCATAGAGATCGACAATGTCATTCTCCAGAACAAAATTGATCACGGGCAGTACTGTTTGCTCCAACCTGAAAAGAGCTTCGCCGGTATTCTCGAGACTCAGAATGAGAGTACCGATCGTATTGAGGACACCAAGAGCAGCAAGGGATTTATCGTCTGAATTATCCCATTCGAACCCATTTTCAAGACTTTTTCCATGAGACTCTGTGGTGTCTTGCATGATACGCATAAAAGTATCTCTGAGCTGTTCTGCCAATTCCACGGCATAGGGCGTGAGCTCGTTGGCAAATACCTCCACAAACTCCTCCATGACATTCGAAAGGCTGTCAACATCAACCTCGTTCGCGAGCTGCAACATGATTCTCATGATCTGCGGTATGCTTTCGACCATAGCATTATGCACAAAATCTTGGCGAATCAGGGGTTGTAGTGCCAGTGCAGCTTCGACTCTGACTGGTAGCTCCTGCTCAGTAAGGCACTTCATGACTCCCTGATATGCGATTGCGAGATTCTGTTGGTTGGTGAACTCAACATCGGCAAATCGATTCATCATCTCACAAGCTCGAGCTCTTAGGTAGCCTTTAGGTGATTCGAATTCAGGGAAGACATGAGAGACAAAGAATTGTTCCATCATTGGTTTGACGGGACTCTTTGGTTTGAGGATGAGATGCGAGAGGTTGCCAATCATTCGCAGGGCGGCTTCCTTGCGAATCGGATCTTTCTTGACACCACTTGCCTCGGCGTAAATCGTTACTTCTTTATTGATGAACTCCAGCGTGTGCATGAAACATGTCGACTTCTTTCGAGCGGCACAAGCTACAAGAAAATTTATTGCAGCGACGTCAGGCGAGGCATAGTCTTCATATATGTCGATACGTTTGTTGATGTATTCTTTAGGATCTTCCTCCCACATGTCGAAGTCGTCTTGAGTCAGGCAGATTTGCGGAAACACGAAGTGCTCTACCAAAGAATCGACGTTGTCCTTGAGCAGCGCCCAAGTTGTTTTTGGCTTGACACAAGCTGTGAGAAAACTACCGATAAAGTACAAGGCGCGAGGACTGAGCCAATGCGTATTGCAGTCAGCGGCCCAGTTCTGCACCTGTTGCAGATAGCAACGGAGTATCTCAGGCGCGAAGGATGCGGAGAACACCTTGGCAAACTTGGAATAATCCTGTGCGGCCTCTCCGGAGAGTTGTGTGGGGTCTCCATATCTTTGGAATAGCCTATCGAGCGAGAAGTATGCCCATTTCTGGGATCTTTGCCAGACATCAGCGGGGCGATCC
The DNA here is from genome assembly GCA_005281515.1 of Taphrina wiesneri. NCBI lineage: Eukaryota > Fungi > Ascomycota > Taphrinomycetes > Taphrinales > Taphrinaceae > Taphrina > Taphrina wiesneri. The sequence continues at coordinate 274,413 of RHGK01000012.1, forward strand.
TCACGATTGTAGGTCATGAGTTCTGCTGTGACAGGCTTCGTTACAACTTTAAGCAGAAGCTGTCCCCACGGGACGAGTGAGGCCATGTCTTGCAGCTCAGGAGCTAGTTCCAACCAGATTACACTTTTGTAAATCTTCAGAATCAAGCGCATCATGTCCCCAGCTAACTCGCTCTCTTCGTTGACCAGTCCCTCACCAACATGCAGAAGTGTTGTAAAGGTTGCCTGAATGATTGAGTCGAGTCCTTTTCGTCTATCTTTGGATCGCCATCGATACACTCGCGCTAGTTCTAGGAGGCATATCAGCCCAGCATAAATCGACTCCGCATTGTGATTTTGTAGCAGAGCAGTTGTTTGTGGTAGAAACTCTGGCCAACGATCAGGAAAGTCTGTTCCAAGTATTTGATTGAGAACATTGACAAGCTGCGCTTGAGTCTGATGCGGTGCAGCAACCAAGATCGGCACCAGGCGGCCTCGGAACTCAGCTTTCTCTTGTTCGTCAATCGATTGTTCATCATTGCCTTCCAATGCCCAGCGACGACTGACACAGTTCTTCAGGTATACAGCACCTATACGATCAATCAGCAGAGTATCTGTGTAGCTGAACGATACCTACCGGCCTGTCTGGCAGACGTCTTGTCACATTCCGCGACCACTGTCAACACTGCACCGACAAACCCCGGATTCTTTTCCACATTTCTCAGTTCTAGCTCCGAGCGTCTAGAGTGTCAGACAGACCGAAAAGCGAACGACTGGGCTGTGCTTTACCTTCTGATATCTGGGTCCGGTGACAGTGTTTGCTCGAAGCATTGTATCAATGGCTGGAGAGATTCATTCATGCCAGTGTCCAGGTGAGCCTTCCAGGAAGCACTGTGACACTATCGTGCAGATGGTCAAGCTCGAAAGTAGACAGAGCGATCCTCCGAGACTACCTTGCTCGACAAAGACGACTTTTACCCTCCGAGACGGCTATGGCATAAGATAGCAGACGCACTTGCTATAGCTACACAGCCAAGTTGCATCGCATCCAGTGAGATGCATTCATTCTCCCAAAATTTGGTCTCTGGCACGCGTGTGGGAGGAGCTCCAGATTTGTTCATGTGGGGCATCAGAATGCTCTTGATCCTGGAAGCAGCAGCAGCAGCAGCATCAATTGCAAGATTGTAATTGAGTCCCAGGCAAGCTTCAACCTCCACTCTACAGAACGAGAACAAGATGTTCATGGAGATACAATGGCAGCTGGTCGCAGTCAGACGACGCATTTGTGGTCCAAGTGTCAAGTATGTATCAGCAAACGATCAAGCGTTAGGAGCGGTCGCGGACAACCCTCGCATAACCGATCATTAGTCTTGGACAAGTACAGCATAAAGCAAGACGATACTGGCTTCCGCATAACGACAGGTGCCGAGACGTCGCTCCTGTACTCGTACTGACCAGACCTCCGCTTATCACTGTGAAGAGCTGGCATGCTACAGGGACTCGAGCTGGTTGGTTGCAACTGCGCACTTGCAATTGAGCCTGAAGCTTATCCCCAACGCCAGCAGCTGCAGTTGGCCATGGAATCGCAGTGGATCGCAGGGTGAGCCAAATGGTGGAGCCGAGCCCTGGAGCGAGTGGATTTTCGGTTCGAGCCTGCATTTCTGACTGATCTTCCATTCGCTGCCTTTCGTCTGCGTCATTTCTTAGCCCAATTCTCCGCTCCTTCCGGTTTCCAACCTCAATCCTCGACCACACCGTCCCCGTCGTCCTGCGTAAGACCAGCTCGTGGTCATAGGCCATGCTGTCGACCCGACCACAGATCAGACTAGCTTTGGCAGCAACACATCTGGCAAAACGATCATACTCTACAGCCATGACTGATACCGCAAAGTACAAGTTGAACCACAGCATGATCAGGATCAAAGATCCCAAGGTCACTGTGCCGTTCTACGAGAACAACTTTGGGATGAAGCTTATCCACAAGGCCGAGAACGCCGATGCCAAGTTTGATTTGTGTATGTTAAATGCCTTCAATGGCAGATAGTTGCTGACATGGGTTAGATTTCCTCGCTTTCGACTCTCCTAGTGCACTTCACTCTGGCAAGGCGAGATCTGATCGTGAAGGCATTCTGGAGTTGACTCATAATTATGGTGAGTAATGACTTGGAAACGAAAGCATTTTGCTGACGAGCAAGGTTCCGAAGACAAGGAAGGTAAAGTCTATCACAACGGCAACAAGGAGCCACAAGGATTCGGCCACATTTGTTTCTCTGTTGACAACATCTCGGGGGCGTGTCAGGCACTCGAGTCGAAAGGGGTGAGGTTTCAGAAGAAACAAACTGACGGACGTCAAAAAGATATCGCCTTCGCCCTTGACCCGGATGATTGTAAGGCAACCACAAAAGCTCAAGCTCAAGTGACTGACAGTGGCAAGATTGGATTGAATTGATTGGACACGGCAAGGATGATGCATCTGCAAAGTCGGACACTGCAAGCTATCGTTTCAATCACACAATGATTCGTGTCAAGGATCCCCAAGTCTCCGTCAAATTCTACACTGAGATCATGGGCATGGAGCTTCTCCGGAAAGCAGAGATGAAGGATGCGAAATTCGACCTATACTTCCTGGCTTACCCACAAGCCAAGAGCGAAGAAAACTCGACACAGACCGGTCTCAATCCTGGCGCTGCGCGTGAAGGTATCCTTGAATTGACTCACAATTATGGATCAGAGGAGAAAGAAGGTCAAGTATACCATAACGGCAATGACGAGCCACAAGGATTTGGCCATATTGCAGTTTCTGTTGACAACCTGGACGCTGCCTGTGAACGGTTCGAGCAGAAGGGCGTGAACTGGAAGAAGAGATTGACGGATGGACGAATGAAGTCGATCGCTTTTATCCTCGACCCAGACAATTATTGGATTGAAATTATTGGCAATGAGACGCTCAAAAAGTAATGTATGATGTAATGCAAAGGCAATGTAAGATGTATGTTGTCGTAAGTCAAATTGGAGTGCAACGAAAGTCTGCATTGACATTTTCTTGTGTGATGTTGACAACTACTTTTTGATGATCCTCATGACTACTACTGATGAGGACTTGTCAGTGTCCTACTACTCAGACAGTGTTTGTGAGTCTTCCGCTCGACTATACGCTACACATTGATCGGAGAGCACTGACCGAGACTCACAATTCCTGGGAGGTCGACTTCGAGCGTTTACCATCGCAGCGACTTGTCAAAGAGGTACTCCAAATCTTCTCGGGCGACCGCCTCGGGAGCCAGGGCGAGCACTCTGGCTTGTGGTAAGGTAGCCTCCACTAGCTCAGGGATATCGGACGCACCGTATCCTAATTGCTCAATACCTTGCGGCTGCGTGTCGAGTCGACGAATAAAGTTCTTGATGGCATTCTCTAGAATCTCTCCTGCCATTTCGTCCTTTGCGTTCGTGGTGTCGGCACCAAAGAGTTTCGCGGCAATCAAGTGACGTTCCGGATTCGAGTGTGCCGTGAATCGGAAAATCATTGGTGCGGTGACGGCGACGGAAACACCGTGGGGGATGAGCTTGATGTCTGGGTTGTAGCCCGAGTGTGTGTAACTCTTGTTCATGCCGGAGATGGCGTAGCTCATACCGTGGGCGAGATGTACACCGGCATTTCCGAATCCGATACCAGCGTAGGTCGCTGCCAAGGTCATTCCCTTCCTGGCTTCCTCGTCCTGCATGTTGCTGGCCACTAATCGAGGCATGTAGTCGATGCACATCTCGAGGGCTTTCAGAGACCACATGTCTGAGATAGGGTTCGCACCTTGGTATGCAGGTCTGAATTTCGGATTACTGGGTCGTGGAGTGCGCATGTGGTATGGCAATGCAGTATACGATTCTAGTGCGTGACACAGGACATCGAGACCCGACGACACCGCGACTCCCAGGGGCATAGATGCAGTGTTGAGTGGGTCAACTATTCCGAGCGTTGGCTTCAGCATTCGCGAAGCAATACCGGTCTTGGCACGCTTCGACTCCATGTCGAAAATGGCAGAGCCTGTAGTCTCCGAACCAGTTCCGGAAGTGGTTGGTACGGCAATCAGTGGGTGCAACTGTTTTTCCACGGGAAGTCCCTTGCCCAGTGGAGCATTGACAAAATCGAGGAAGTCAGCCTTGTCGTAGACGGTATAGAGATTAGCAATCTTGGCAGTGTCCATGACCGATCCACCACCGACCGCGAGGAAAGCGTCTGCGTTGCAATCTCGTGCAAATTGTATAGCTTCATGCAGCTTGGACTCTTTTGGTTCAACCCTGGTTTTGTCGTAGACGTGGTAATTTACTCCGGCTGCCTTCAACCCATCAATTGCATTTTTGAAGGGCAACAAATTCTTGACATTTGCATCTGTGAAGACTGCCACATTCTTTGATCCAAAATTCAAAAAGTCCATACCTACTTCCTTGGTGACTCCCTCACCATACCTGATGGCAGAGGCTGCCATCTCGAAAGCATATTCTGTTTTGGCTTTTTCGTCCACGGGCGTAGCATATCCCTTGGCATGTGCTCTTCCGTGGGATGCACACATTGAAGGCTCTGCATTATGTCCGTGACATGGACAGCTACCACCACCTACGACAGACAGAATGTTGACTGCCCTCTGTCTAGCGGTCCTTGCTACAATAGTTGCCATATTTACAATACTGTCGAATAAATCGAGGCACTTTACAGGACGTCCCGGACGAGATTATGTTATTTATTCGAGCTGAGAAGTCTCAGTCTGGGGCAGGGGCGACTGCGGAGAACCCCAGTTAAGCGGAGCCCATCGTCCAAGTCCATCGGTCATTGCCGTGCACGGGAGGAGATCCATGGACTGGATTCCAAGCAGCAGCTGCATGCAGTACAACCTTGGAAGCCCCATGCCTGGAGCGTCAGGTGGAGGTTGGATCTCAAGGGACGATCCAGATGCCGCAAATTAGCCGACCTACCTATCTAGCAGACTGATCAGTACATACACAACGTTGGGAGGATAGTATAACAAACAGTTCCTGATCAGATTGGATCAAACTAAGCTTGTGTACTGTCATTGTTTACACAACATCCTAGAACATCTCCTACTCTACAACTAGCTTCTGTCCCGGGTGGCACACAACTTCTCATTGTAAAGTCTTCTTCTCCAGTATCAAGCTCATCAGTCCCGTCTGAACAGATGATGAACGGATCCACTGAAGTTAAGGAGCAACCCAATGGCATCAGTGCTGACGAAGTCGCCCTCTATGATCGTCAGATCAGACTTTGGGGTATGGAAGCTCAGGAACGTATGCGGAATGCTCATGTTCTTCTAATCTCCATGCGAGCCTTAGCAAATGAGGTAGCCAAGAATCTCGTTTTGGCAGGGATCGGATCACTCACCATACTTGATTCGGAGACTGTCACAGAGGATGATCTGGAAGGACAGTTTCTTGTCTTTCGAGAAGATGTAGGTAAGAACAGGGCCCAAGCAGCAGCAGAGAACGCTCGAAAGCTCAATCCACGTGTCAACGTTTTTGTCGACGAGGCCAGTGTGAAAGACAAATCCGAAGACTTTTTCTCGGACTTTGACGTCGTGGTGGCCTGTGATCTTGGACTCGATGAGGTAACCAGGATCAACAATGCATGTCGCCAGGCTCAGAAACCGTTCTACGCAGCGGAGATACCAGGTATGACTGGATATATCTTTGCTGATCTGGTCGAGCACAGCTTTGTGACAGAACGAGAGGAAGTGAACGCCAAAGGAGAGCGTCAGAAAGTGCAGGTACCTGCTACAGAAACTTACACGTCATTTGAAGAGGCTCTGAAACACAACTATGGCTCTACCTTGCGGCCAAAGCAAAAAAAGAAAGTCTCAGCCGTGCTCTGCCTGACTCTCGCACTCTTGAAGTACAGGCAGCGCGAAGCAAGATCTCCCGCGGACAATGACGCAGCCTTCCAGAATTGTGTCATAGAAACTTTACATGGGCTTGGTCTTCCTGAAACGCTGATAAGTGTCGAACAAGCACAAGAATACGTGCAGGGCTGTGATTGCGAACTCTCTGCCGTAGCTGCCATAGTAGGTGGAGTGCTTTCTCAAGATGTGCTCAATGTTCTCAGTCGCCGAGAATTTCCAATTCAAAATCTATTCATATATGATGGAAACACCAGTGAGGGACCAATTTATAAGATTTGATTGGTTTAAGGATTCCTTCAATGTTACTGTAAGCGCGAGTCGAGCCTGGAGATGACATAACATAACATTGTCAGTCAAGACAGTCTTATGGCTCTTTCATTGCTAATTCTAGTGCATGCGAAGGACCTACACAATCGAATGTGTTCCATGCGCGTGTATACAGCTCGCACAATGTTGTGCCATTTCAAAAAGCCTAATCTTATGATTCTGTGAGAGATGAACGCAGGTTCAGCACGTTTGTACATCTGGGCACATATACGTGCTTTTCACAATTGCGGGTGTGACCAATCATGTTATGGTACGATGACTGACACCTGCACGCAATCTACTTGGCCATACAAACTGCGCTCGCGAAATGCTCGCTCCATGGTACCAACAAGCATAGGAGCCGAGAACTCCTCGGCATCAGCTAGAGTTGGCAATGTTGTGCACTAACAAGGACACAACATACAGGAAACATTCGAAGTTCTTTTTCTTTAGATATCCACGAACCAGATGGTTGGACTCATAATTCATGCACCTGGTAGTCGTGATAGACTCTCGCTCAGTAGCAGCCGTATGGTAGACGTCAGAACGTGGGAAATATTGCTCCAGTCAGAATAAATTATAGCTGCGTGTCTGCTGCTAAGCATCGACCGGCCAGCAATGACACTTCCGTACAACTGCACTGTCACATATGCAAAACGATCACCTGGGCATTCAAGGCACTTCCGATCATCACAGCTTCCAAGAGTCTACTTAGGATTGATCAGACACGACAACGAGGTGATCATGCGAAAGTCAGGTTCGAGTCTTTCAGAGACCTCCTACTTCTACACGATGTCTGAGCAACACAGGAAATTGTAACTCAGGCAGGGTGCGTTGACCAGTCAGTCGCAGACTGTACGTCGTGCCCAGCAGCTCAAGCATGTCGCAACCAAGCAGATCTACACGCGAGTCAACCAGACTCGCCACAACTAGATCACTACAGCAAGCCACTGGCTTCTGGAGAGATGACCGAGCGACCGTCATTAGTGATGAGGAAGACGTTGCTTATAGCAGTCATATGTCCTCAGCCAAGAAGCTCAAGAAGAAACGCAAAGACAGTTCTAAGAACATCTTGCCTATCAATCATCAGAAGGAAATAGTCAAGCAATCGAATATCAAGATACGTTTGCCATATGATGTTCGTATTTCGATCGTACTGAAGGTGTAGAAATTGACTATCCCCAGGTGTTGAGAATGGTATTCGACTTGTTGGACCCAATCTCACTTGCACAGTGTGCACAAGTTTGTCACGAATGGAACAATATTCTGGAGCTCGATAGTATTTGGAGAACTTCACGACAGAACTGTTTTTCAACTTCCGTTACCATGCCCGAACATCTTACCGAACGAGAATTCATTGAGATTTGTGCTGCATCAAAGTGCAGTCTATGCCACGAGCGCAAGGCTGGACCAATCAAGAGCTACTTCATCTTTGGTTTCGCTGCATGCGACCCGTGCTTCAAGAAACACACAATTTGTGCACCGACGGCACGAAGGATGATTTCTCAGGAAGCTCTTCCGCCAGACTTGCTGCAAACAGTGCCGTACGAGCACATACAGGTGGGTCGTGCTCCTGTATGGCAATCTAGCATGGAATCTCGATTCTGGCCAGCAGATCTGAAAAGTGTCATCGAGGAGAGCTTCTATTACCACAACGAGTCTGAAGTAAAAGCCTGGATTCAGCAACGGGCGAACGCTTCGATCTCGCTCGCTAAGTCCGTTAAGCCGTTGAGAACATTTCAGCATTTATACCAGTCTGAGATCGTTCGCATGGAGCGTGATCTATCAAACTACAAATTAAGCGCGAAGTGGTTGCAGGTTGATACCATAGCTCAAGAATTGGGCATCAGTGAAGAGAGGCAAGCCTGGATCTACAAATGTGACTACTTAGCCCGCCCATTGACATCACCTGTGCCTTTCACTCCGGCAGAGCTAAGACAAATCGCTCGTAAGCTCCCCACGGAATTGGAAAGGGCCGAATCGGAAAGCGAGAAGCAAAATCTCATGAGACGAGCCTCAAAAGAGCTGAAAAGCATCATAACAAGGACTATAGCTCAAATGTCCTTCGCCTGTACATCAAGCACTGTGTGATAGAATGACTCTGACTGATATAGATCCACGAATGCTCTTCAAGCCACTAGATCGCCCTTTGCCATCTCCAGAGCTGATCAAGCTATACAAGAAAGAACTCCTGGAACTGGACTACTTAGTGCTTTTACACACCATCAGTACAGTTTATGAAGCTACCGAATACTTCGCCGAGATCTCGATCGGCCAAGTCATGGACGGTTGTGATGTCGTAGCTGATATGACTAAACATCATCCTGATTTCCGACATCAATTCCCAGATTTGACGGTCAGTTGAAATCGTGCGATCTCGAATTGAAGTTGAACTTTTAGTGTACAACGTGCTCGCCGCCACGTCAGATGAACATCCTGTGTCTCTTCTTCAGCTATTGGACACATACTCATCGAGGCAAACGTATGAAAAAGATAAAAGTGGATGCACCAAACAATAGTCTTTGGAAGCTCATAAAGGATCAAGTTCTTGCGAACTCAGTGTAATTTTGCTTCTCGTGCAAATTCAATAAGATCTGCTAAAGCTACCAGATCCGCTTCGAGTGAAAATCTCGAACGACTATACAAGCTTGCACCTCAGGTGCTCAACTGGGCAGGTCCGTGGACAAATGAGGACGAAGGCTTATTTTGGAGGTCTGCACATGAGCACGAAAATGACTGGCTGCGTGAGTTCGAATCAGATTAGACCCGTAGAGGAACTGGCATGTCTGATTGCGACGAGCCCCATATCAAGAGTACGAATTGTATATCACAAAGATCGTCCAAATGTGCATCGTTTGGGCAAATGCCACTGAAGATTTGTCTCTTTTTCATTTGCTCTCACAGGGTGCCTGTGTCTTGGTAGCGCATCGGATGAGCTCGATACAGCACGTCAATAATTTGTGTCTCACACCTGCAGATTCAACACTGGAGCCGAATGTCCCACTCGATACATGTTTGTGTTTTGCCGAACTGTTAGAAAAAACTATTGATGTTGTGTTAACGCTGTGGTGGGGAAAGTCGGCAGCGCCCTTCAGCCACAATGGGGGACGAAACGCGGCAACAAGTCAGCAATGCTAGCCCTGGAGGTTCCAACCTTGAAGGCTTGTTGAGACGGCCCCTTCCATTAACTACCCGTGGGACCTCCTACAGGTTGCAGGATCTACATTCCATGGCGATGCTTGCAACAGCCTCTTCGCACCACTGTGACTAGTGGCTCCGAGGCAAAGCGACATTCTCCATGTACTCGAGTTGCCAGAGGCGATCTCTCGAAGCTGATAAGAACTCTCGGGTGCTAGGCGATGTAGCCATGCAAATTGGCATAGTAGTACAGCCCTGCAGCATTCAGGCAGAAAAGATGCGAGAGTAAAGTAATTCGTGCCGACCTTGCCATATATCAATAATGCTGAACGTCTGACCACATTCATCAACATTCATGTCCGCAGTCTTCTCGATTGCTTGCTGTATAGCCTGCCGCGTGCCTTTGCTTGCAAGCAGATGAGTCGATTCATAGGGACCGATGAGGCTGAGTCGGACAGCTGCGCTCAACACTGCCTTGGCATGAGATTGTAGAAAGGCAAATGTCAGTCTGTGAAGACTGATGCCCAAGACGCGTCCTGCGAGCCCGAAGACGACGCCAAAGTGTCCCGAGGCGACACCCTGCGTCAAATGTACCGCTGTCTTGTACGCCAATACCTGCCTGTACAAATCTTCATCTTCATCGCGGCAGTGTTGCAGAAACGTCTTGACAATCAGCTTGAGTAGTGCACGACCTTGAGTCAGACTCGCTCGCCGAGCGACTTGGCACGGTGTATTGGCATCAAACGTATCGTCCAAGGCCACCGCATTCCCCGGATTCGTGTACGCGGCACGAGTGAAAGGAATGGTCGTGTGGCAGAGAGAGTCAATAGAATGCTTGAGGAAGTCTGCCACATTGGTCCCTCGGTTGTGGATACTACACGACTCCAGACCGGAGGAGTATGCAAACTACATCTCGCGTGTCAGCTCCACACAAAGAATGTCAACCAAGCGATGTAGGTCTGCCGCCCAGCTACGGAGCTGAACAAAGCGGGGAAAACCCACATCTCAGCAGGCTTTACTCACCGATCCTATGGGAAGCTGAGAATCGGCCAGGATCAGTAGAAAGTGATCCTCCATATGTAAGTGTGTGTCAATCATGTGCTTCGTTTGTGTCTCTCAGTTGTGTTATTTTGGGAGCACAATTTACACGGTGTAGATTAGCCTGGCGATTGTTGTAAAGTAGTGTCTCGTATCACCGGTCCGACTAATCTCCGAGCCGTAAGCAAACTAAGATTAAGAATGCATTTGAGTCAATAATCAGCAGCAGCAGCAGCAGCAGCAGCAGCAGTCAGACGACAATGGCAACACTTGCTAGATGCGCAAGGACGGTGAACACTCATGTGGCATGTACTCCTATTCATACAATGGCACTCTTGGGTCAACGTGTGACCTGAAATGCTCACACGAGCGAGAACCTAGAATCGCAAGGAGAGGCTGGAATATGAGATAGCGTTAATTAGGGTACTGGAAGGGGATCATGAGCGCATGCACGTCCTTGCTCCCATTAAAGGTGGGGCCACTGTCGATCCCACCAAAGAATCTGGGACGTCTGGAGTGGAAACATGTAATGCGACAATGTGATTGGTGAAGGAAGGGGAGCGCCCACCTGCTGAGCAGCGTGAGTGATTGTCGATCCCAGCAGCCTCAACTGCAAACCGCTCAGACCTCCAGCTGGTCAACCTTGGAACTGGCATCAATCAACGCATTCCCTCGCAGCTCGCCTTTCCTCGCCCAAGATAGATGTGCTTGATCTAAAAGGGTCTCTTTCCCCCCACCGTCTCGCCCAAACCTAAAGTAGAACACAGTCCGTCACTTGGCACTCATCTCGTCTACCATAGACCAAAACTACACGTTATAGATCAAATATAGAAATGGAACAACGCAGCTTCATCAGTGCAGAGGAGTATGCTAGGACTGCTCAGCGCAAGTCGTCAGTCGCTTCGGTGACCAGCATTCCAAGTGTCTCGGTAAGTCACAAACTTTACTTTGTACTAGACTGGTGAAGACTAACGAATAAGCACGAACTCGAAATCAATCCATTCGAGACAAGCTTCAGCAATTTCCTGGAGTCTTCCAATGCCACTCCCACACAGCCCAGGCCTGTGCGACCATTCTCGCTCGACAGCTTTGTCCTGAAATCGAGATCGTCTGGCGTCACACGCAACTCTTCCATCAATAGCGTGAGGTCCAGCTGTCCGTCAGCAAAGTCTCCCAACTACTCGAGTCGCTGCCCATCTGGGCATGTAGACAACCACTGAGCAACCTGCTCTCGAGTCATACGACTCATCTCACGGCCACTCAAAATGGGGTAATGACATCACGAACGGATTGTATATAAAACATTGGACTACTGGATAGTCTCAATATTGGCTACATAGTAGACTTCTTGTATATAACAATATCATCATTCGTAAGGACTTCAGGCGCTATATCGGCGCCAGAATGCTTGTCAAGATTGTGTCTACCGTGGTACTGGTGAGGGGAGACTGCCAGATCGTGGTCTCGGGAAGTGCGTCTGGCTCTACCGAGACACTTCCAATTTTTGGAAGACCTCGGGGCTCACCAAAGAGTGGAGCCTGCTGCTCTTGGTCTTGCCAGTTCCTACTACCGGTTCGGTACAGTACTTACTGTACGTAACCATGGATCATCTTGTAAGCACTTGCTCAACCAGTGCATGCTCCATGAATTTGTAAATCGGATTCTCCTTTCTTTGGCTCAGATATATCACCTTCATTTAGTATAGTAGACTGTGTGCGCGTGGTACCTTGAATGCTGGATGCCACAAGCGTATTCGGCACAACATGTCTACTCGTGGCCTTCACCTCGTGGTATCTCACCATCCCAAAGACCACCAACAGTCTCCCGGAAGGTAGTATACGTCCTTCGCTGCTCGTCAACTCTACTTTTCATTCCCGTTTTCTGCCAATCCTACATTCATTTAGATACCCTGTCCTCTACATTGGCATAGATCTTGACACGATTGGCTATGTGGATAGATTATTCTCTTCCCAAAGTAAAGCGTGGCGAGTTCTGACACTCCGCAGCGAGGATTACTTGGGTCAGAAGTATTCTGGTACCATCAAGGAGAAGCTATGGAGTCATCTTAAAGATCACGACGTAGAGACTGCAAATCTCAAACGAGCTCTACTAATCACAACTCCGAGATTGTTTGGGTATTCCTTCAACCCAGTCTCCTTTCATTACATATACGACGTGGACAATCGGCTGAGCGTCGTCGTTTTGGAAGTCAACAACACTTTCGGTGAAAAACACGTCTATGTGCTTCAACAAGACAAGGCAGATGAGGTACCCAGAAAAGGATATACTTCTGCCCAGACATTCCCAAGACGTTTTCATGTCTCACCTTTCAATGATCGATCAGGTTCATACCGTCTGCAGTGTCTTGACCCACTAGCAGGCAATTTCCTCAGAGTTTCAATGCACTTGACGCTATTGGATGTTGACGGAACAAAGAAGCTTACGGCACAAGTCGATTCCACTTCGAGTCCCGTTGACACTTCCCTGACTAGTTCGGCAGCATGGACGCTTGTCAAGTACGGATCTGCCGTCTTCCTGACCATGCCGCGCATTCTCCTACAAGCATATAAAATCCACTACGGCAAGAAACTAGCAGTCTACCTGCGCCCAGAACCATACGAAGACATTGGTGCCATCGGACGCTCTCAAGCATCCGCTACAGACTCGTACTTTGCAGAGCTGGTCTTCGAGTACCTCAGAACCAACGTGGAATGGTTACCATGTCATAAAATCGTCTTTCACATTCTTCCTGCACCCAGCGCCTCGCAGCATGTCGTGATTGATGGCTCGGGATTCGAGGACACGCTCGAAATCACAGTCTTGTCATGGACGTTCTTTTCTTCCTTGGTCACTTCAGAGTCGCCTTTGACGTGCCTATGGACGGACTCTTTGGCCCTGCCGTCACCCCTCTGCAGGACAACGAATCAAACTCTCTTTTTGCGCGTCTTTAGTGCTGGTTTCGGGCGTCGATTGAGCGGTAAATGGTACCTTCAGGACGTGCGCGCGAGGTACCGTGGTCGACCGGACTGGTTTACACAATTGCGTGAGGTTGAGCCTGACCATGCCGAGTTTCTCGGGTTGAGTAACTGTGCTTTCGACAACCACGTCTTTGACATGGCAGCCAAAGGGAAGAGGACACTGTGGGCATACAGGTACCATGTGTTGACTAGTCTTTGGCTAGCTTGGTTTGGAAACTCTTTGTTTGGTGCGATTGCGACGTTTGCCGGTGATGCTGGAAGACCAGCTGATGAGTGGTTGCGAGTCAAGCTAGAATTTGAGCGTAGACGTGACGGAACAGTGATCACTGACGGCGCACAAAGCTAGTTTGTGTCAAAATTCTTCTTTGTAGTGATGAGCGAAGCAGAGTTTGATGTCTTAGATTCACAGAGAATGGCAAAAGGACATATGTCAACTATATGTACATTACTTAGATATGACTGTCGGGAGTTCGTCTTTGACGATATATGTTCCGACAGAATTATGTACAATAAGTCCCTTTGTTGGGTGCAGTGGTACTTACCACCATGCGCACCACCCGATATAACATTGACACAAGTTTTCCAGACTAGTCGCTTGTTCAATCAATTTTTCCACCTGCATGGTCACGTCCAATTCAATCTCAGGCTTAAAGTCTCGGCCGGTCAATTTGTTCTGAACTCTGTTGAGGACATTGACCGCACGTTGGTTGAGCACTTCTGGTTTATTCTGTGCTTCCTTCAATTGCTCGCCTTCATCAGCCTTGCCACGCTTTATCGGTGCAGCATTGTCTTGCTCTGGCAGCAGTTCAGGCTCTGTACTGCTCGCGTTACGAGCGAGCGGATCGCCGGGACTGGGCGCGGTTGTCATCAACCTCCAATTGATCAGAGGATCATACACAAAGGCTTCCAAAACAGCCATGAGCGATTCCTTGTTGTCTCGCAAGACACGCATGACGTGTTCACACGTGATCCTGAAAGAGCCCTCGATACCGCTTACTTCCATAGCGTTGGTCAGCATACGCGTCAACCGGAACGGAATCTGTTCTGGGAACTTCTCTCTGTGCATGGCAACCTCGAAACAATCGCCAAAGTCGATATGTACGACTTTACCTGTGTATCGGTCTAGCATCAGGTTGGAAGGATGTCTGTCTCCCAGACCGAGAATGTAGCCAGTCATTGACATGACAGCAAGAGAGCGAGTATATGTGGTGCGCCTGTCAAGCCAAGCTTCCGAACTGCGTGATTTGAGCCACAGTACTCTGTATAGGTCTTGACCTGTGGTGTTGTCCAAAGCATACTCAAAAACCTCCACTTTTTGAAGAAGTGTCAGGTTGTCGTAATCAGGTGCCATCTGCAGCATCAAACGATGTTCGATGTTGAGGAGGATCTTCCTCGAATCACGGTAATCTCGAATCAATACGTGGAAAGTATCACTGTCCGGCACCCACCCAAGGAGTCCAGAATTTGGCGACAGTGGAATGACAGGATATCTTTGGATATTGAGATGTCTCTTGAAACTCTCAGAGTCCACTGATAATAAAGTATTCACAAGGCCGAATAGTTGCATGACCCGCTCGTCTTGTCGGATGTCCTCGTGGCCCTTTAGAAGGTACTGGTAGTCTTGTCCATCATTGCCTTTCATTGTAAGTCGTCGTGGACGTTGCTTACTCGTTATAACATTGAACGTGGTTGCAAAGCTAGCGATTTTGATCACTTCTCGACCAGAATGATATGTCCCAGGAACAGCAAGCTCGAGATCCTTTGCGTTAAGCAACTTTTGCGACACATATTGCAACTCGAGTGTGGTCAACTGAGGTAGTTGTCGACTGATTTTTCTGAAGACCTGGTAGTATAGATCCCAAGCCTGGTTCAGATCGGCAGCATTCTTAGTTTCTTTGTACTTTTCGCACCATGACTTGGCCTCTTGGAGATCTCTCCCGAAGGCCTGATTGAATGAGGTCTCACGCAAAGTCTCAGGGCCACGTTCGAGCATTTCGTGGAGAGGCTCTAGGACACTGAACATGCCATCTATATTGCGATCGCCGAAGTACAATCGTGAAGCTTCCTCTAGTCCTTCGTGCCATTGCTCGTGCCACAAGATGGCGACACGAATGAGCTCATGACTGACTAACTGTGCTTGCTCGACGAGATCAGCACTATGTACCTTCATCTTCTCCATGACCTCTAGTGCTGCTCGCTGTCTGGAGATACTAGTCGACTTCGTAGCCACAGTCAAAGGATAGACCAAGGCTTGTGGATGGGCTCTACCGACATCTGCCAGTAATTGATGAATGAGGCGGCGAACATTGGCACCAGGAGCATGGATTCGAGCAATGAGCTGAGGAATGACCTCTAGCCAGGTATCAATACTTACGGTGGTAAAGCCCTCAGTGATGGTCTGCCCGATTTCGACATCGTTTGCATACTTGAACCAGAGGCTGAGCAAACGTAGAGTGTCTTGAAGCGAGTTGCCAGAGCAAAGAGCAATAGAGCCGAAGAATCCTTGAATCGCTGGCTTGATCCGCGTACTGTAAATCTCTGGCTGAACACCTTCCGGCTGATTCTCGTGGTATTGAATGACATCGAAATTTGCAAGGGCCCAGGAATGCCAAGCCTTGTACCAATCCTTGTCAAATCGTGTGGCAAGGCTGTATGACTCCAGTACTTCAGTCATGTTATCTGAAGTCCATTGCGGCTCGAGAGCTCTTTGCCATTCTCCTTGTTTGTGGTAACAGCGTGCGAGCAATTCGTAGTAGTCTGACACATCGGTTTTGATCGAATCCTCCTTGACAGCAGAAATCTGCTCACTACCACGAATCGTCATGCCAACATCACTTGAGAGGCGAGCGGTGAAGTCACGTAAAGTCTTGAGCGCCAGAGCTTTGTCCTGGGTCTCATATTGGTATTTGAGGTGAGCATATACCACACGCGGTTGTGCGTGTGTCAGGTCATCTGGTGAGACATCCTCGGGAAGCAGTGAATTCAGTGACTTCTCAGCCAGTCCCAGACGTCCGGATTTCCGACATAGGTTCGCAAATCTGATCCACATCTCCATGTTCTCTTCTGGTGAAATAACAAGTGCACGTACCTTAAGCATGCGTTGCCACACTTCAACATTACGCTGACAGCCTTTGAGCCGCCTCATCCAGGTTTTTCTCATTGTGGCTTGTTTTTCTGGTCTGTCCTTACTCTGTTTGTATGTGATGATTTCCTCAAGCTCGGCGAGCATCTGCACACGCACTGCCACGCTGTAGGCACGATTGTAGCTCTCACCGACAAGAGCAGTGAGCTCTGTATCGAGGAGATCTCGTGCTTTGGTGATATGAGATAGTGCTTCTGGGAATTGATTCCTATGCAGAGAGATAATTGCTCGGAAGAAAGCTCGATCAGGCACATCTGACTTCATGACCCCAATGTAGTCATCCATCAGCTCCCATTGCCCTAACCCCCACGCTGCGGCAGCAGCAAGAGGTGCAATGGACCTGCGCACATCGTGACCGGCATGGATCCATTTCTCTTGGGCAAGGGAAGAGAGATGATCCCATTCACCAAGTGCATGCAGACAACGCATTTTCCCCATGGTGACAGCAAAAGTATTTTGTTCTTCGGGAGATCTTGACTCGTATGCCTTAAGAGCATCTTCCCATCGTTGCAACTTTTCGTACCAGGTCTCCTTGAGCTCCAGATCATGATGTTGCTGTGCATGTGTCAGTATACCGATCGCAGCATCTGGTTGTTGCAATTGGTTGTTGATGGAGATCAAGCTTTCAATGGTTTCTGCTGATGGTTCTGAGATGAATTCGAGCTCCTTGTAATGCAGCGCTTTTGCAAATGCATGGCATTTAGCTGCATAGGATCCAAGAGTGCGAATATCAATGGGCAGAGCTTTGTCATCGTGTTCCATGAACTCAGCTAGATTCAAGAGTGCCTGCAATATTTCTGGGGGAATGTTTGGAGAGGTCAAGGCAGTCTCGATTGCTCGAACAAGCTCGTCTTGGTACTGCTCATACAGATCAGTCCAGCAAGAGACAAATGCTGCATTGAAGAGTTCTCGTGCCAGCGGATAGTACAGCCCTGCCAATCCTGCACATGCTCGCAAAGCATGAGAAGGAGACTCATTCAGTAGCTCGACAGAGAGACGACGAATCCACTCCTGCCAATCGTCTCTTGTTGACCTTTGGGAGGCTTCCCAAGCATTCTTCAAATGTTGTTGATTAACTGGCAATTTCTTAGCAGCTGTTTCAGCTGAGCCTGCATCGTTCTCGCGAACGTCTCCAAATCTTTCCTCGGGATTCAAGTCTTGTGGCAATGATTCTCCTTTCAGGAGCTTAGAAACCAGCAGATCATAATTCGAGTGTTGTATCTTGTTAGTTATCAAGCATTTATTGATCATTGGTATGAATATCGCATAATCATAACCGAGCTGAAAAACAAGAGCACACAAGCAGTCCATTGCAGATGCGCGAAGCTCGTTCGGACCAGAGGCCAGCACTCTTGCGAGAGGGTGAATTATCCGAGATGATAAATCTGAAAAGTTAACCCGTCTAGACAGCTGAGCGATGGTCTGAATGGCGGTTTTCCTCAATGGAATTGGTGCGTCCTGTTTCTCAACCATCCTGACAACAACGGGCAGGATGAGATGCATGTACTCCTCCACATTGGAGCCGAAGACGATGAAGGCGTGAAGGACTTTTTGTGTTGGAGCTCGATGACTTGTGCTGTCAACGTCGAAGATGTGTAACATTAGTGGCAGAAGAGATGGCAAGAATACCTTGAACTCGCCTTCGAGAGCCCTAGCAATGGACTCGACTAAGGTAAGAATAGTCAACTGCAAATTAGAAGTTGGGTTCCAGAACTCTTTGATGAGCGAAAATATGTCCGGAAGGAAGTTACGTATGTGTTGTTTGACGATGGATATCAGAATGCCCAGTTGCTGGAAATAAAACTCGAGAATTGTCGGCGAAGACGTTCTCATAACAGCCAAGAATCCAGGAATGATTTGCGACAAGTATGGGACGCATTTAAGGCCTAAGGTCTTGAAAATGTACATGATGGCTTGGATGACCGCGGTATGATGAGTGCTTAGGGATGGATCTTTCAATATGTTCATCAAAGTGGTAATGACCACTGTCGGATAGTACTCCTCAGCAGAAGGACCCATGCCCGAGCTCAACAGCGACACGGCCTGAGTGACGGCTTTTTGTTCGGGTAGATGATCCTCTGGGCCACGTTCAAGCATTTGATGTCTATACGGATCGAGTGCACCCAGGATGCCAATCAATTTGACAGTTTCTCGACGAATAGATCCAGCTTGTTCTGTCTTGAGAATGGAGATCAGGATGTTAAGCAACGAAGGATAATCCAAATAAGGGTCGATGACATAACCCGAGGCGCTTGCAAGTTGTCCTAGAGTTCGCAAGGCGGCATCCCGTTTCATGCTCGAACTCTGATCCTGTAGTGTTTCGATGATGAGGGGCATCAGATCGTTGAGGTATTTCAATAGATCTTCCCCGCCAACATTAGCAAGTTCTCCTAGAGCTGCAAGCACACTGCTAGCGACACCTGGACTCGCATCTCGAGCACGGGGTAACAAAACCTTGAGCATGGGTTCGACATATGGCTTGATGAGCTTTGCAGCTGCGGCGACAAGCAGAGACAACAAACGCGCCGATTCCTCCTTGTTTCGTGCTACGCCAGAGAACTCTAGCTCTGTGAGGAGCTGAATTAAAGTCTTCCTTAGGCTCGGCATTACATATGCCGGATTGTGGAAGGTAAGACGACCAATGATGGTGATAGTTATTTGACGAATTTCGAAGACTTCGTCGTTGAGTGCAATGAATAAGCTTCGAACATTTTCAGCTTGAGCCAAGTGTCGATCAAATCTTTCGTCCAGGGAGCTGAGAACGATCTGACGAATGGTATAGTCTGGATCTGCGATGCCGACTGTCAGAAGCTTTTCGAGCACCTCACCGACAAGACGAATTGCGTGGTTGCTGGTTTGGAACACAATAGGGTCTCGAACGAAGAGCTGGCATGATGTCAATGCTGCCGACTTCCTGACTTCGGCATTATCATCCTCTAGATACGAAATGACACAATCTCGAACGAATTCGTTCAAGACATGATGCGTGAAGTCGAAAGTGCCCAGAGTAGTCAACGCCAAGGTCACGAGTTCTGCATCCTTGATTTCGCTGGCGTGAGCTTCACGAACTTCTCGAGCAGTGCTGTTGGCTATTTGAAGCTTTTGCGGACTACCGGGAGGGCGGAACGGTTTCCCACTTAGTATCATGGAAAGAAGGTTTAGCAAACGATCTTGAATTGTAGGTAGCAGAGGAGGGATGTAGTGCGCAAGATCGACCAACGCTCTACGCAGGGGCTCTGACAGACCACAAGAGAACATCATGTCGAGTAACTCGTGCATGTGAGGGCGAAGCGCCTGACCGACCGCTGTCGCCATCATAGAGATGCATTGAAAGATTGATGCCTCGTTCTCCCTCTTACCTCGACCTCGAATACTTAGACCTTCCCGGATAGTCGACAGGATAGCCTCGAGATATGGATTCATAGCAGCTTTCACTGCGATAGCGACCTCCCCGATGGCAATGAAGGAGTATGATCGATCACGTTCCTTCTTCAACTGTGCAAGCAAGTGAGACATGCTCTTCTGAAGATACGTCGATGTAAATTCGACCGGATTATATGAAGCCAGTGTCGGGATCAGAGCAACAACCGTCCTCCTGATCAAGCTATCCCGATGATCTTTGTAGCGCAAGACCAATTCACAAGCGCCACGGTATTTCTCGTGCATGAACATACCAGCCTTCAACAATAGCGCCTTGTATGCTAGAAGTGAACCATGCACCACATCAGCATTTCCACTCTTGAGTCCATGATCGGCTTCCTCCAATATCCTTACATACCACTGGACTCTTAGCGCAGTCTCTCGTTGGAAGATGATATCCAGACATCCTGATAGCGCCTCTGCAGCACTATTACGGATTATGAACTTGGGATCTCGAAGCGCCATCCAAAGGAGATCCAAGATTTGCGAGACATAGGAATAGATCAGCGTCGGTGCATGGATCGCGAATTCTTTTATCACAAGTACCGCAGCCATCCTTCGGCTCTCGTTCCTGTCCCCTTGTAACCATTCTAAAGCCCTTTTGATTTCGAACTCGACAAACTCAGCAGTCAGGATGCCTCCAGAAGCGGCAAGTCGGCCAAGTGCTTTCGATGCCAAGGACATAGCATGTACATCATTGCCAGGTAGAACGATCCTCAAATAGTGCACAAATCGAGTGATTTTCGTGTTTCCCTCTTCGCCATCAAAGTCGATCAATTTGTCTTGCGTATCAGTCCATGATTCATTGATCAATCAAGATTCCCTTACCGATGGCGACGATAGCTCCAAGTTTCTCTGAAGGATCAGAAGAGTGTATCAGCTCAAATATTTTCTTGTTGATCTCATTGTTGAGCCTTGTGAAGGATTCGCCCGATAGCTCACGAGCGGTCGCCGTCACCTGAGGCTATTAGTCGACATCTACGCAGACTAATGTGGACATACATAGTCACGAAGTTCGTTCGCTGCTCGTAGTCGCACCTCCTCACTTTTCGATTTGAGGTCGTTGAATATGGGATCCATTTAGAGCATGGGTCCGTTTCTTCAGCTCATGCGGTCCATACAGGTGACTCAACAAGATGCACGCGATCTGGATGAGGAACTGAAAGATTCTTACTGTAAATTAAGCTTTGCAGGCTATGCGTTTAAACATGGTATGGTCGAGCTCGAGGTCATGAGAGGAAAGCTGTGGACGCTTGTTCTCCGTAACGGCGGCAGTGGCTGACTGATGTGCGCAGACGCGGGACAGGATTCCTCTCGTCTGCGAGGCGTACAGTGTGGCTTGAGCTCTACTGGGGTCATCTTCAGCTACTGCAGCTATAGCTACTTCACCACCCCAGTGCATATTGGATCAAGACCACTTGACCACTGAGTACAAACAGGAATTGTACTGTGGACTTTCCTACAAGGTGCGAATATCGTCAGTAACAACTCCAAATTTCGAGTCAAACCAGACTCGCGCTTAATTTCTCCTTCGCCTAATCTGTCCGATGCTGAAAGCGAAACCCCTGTCAGATCTGCTATCGCAAACATTATCACCATCCCTAGGATCATCTATGTAAGAAACAAGTCGTGCATATCGATGATCTACAAGTGCTGATGTACACAAAAGTCTATTTACAAAGTCTGGTTCGCTCCTAGCGCAATCCCTGGACTCTTCAGTCCAGAACCGCAATCGGGTAGTCGCTGCTCTTGCAGCTAGTCTGTGGTCTTCTTCCAATGGCGTAGAGGAGAGTGAGATGGATGGGAGTGTGCAGCGAGGCTCTGATTGGATCTGTGTCGCTCTCAAGGTATTGCATACTGAAAAGTCAATTCGCGCTTGGTCTGACCACTACAGGCTGACAAGCTCTTCATTCAAGATATTCAAATCAAGGGCAACGACCTTGGTGTGGCATCAGAAGGTCTTTTATTATGCTTACAAGGCAATGCTGATTCTCAATTCGGTTTCTTACGTCTACAGTCTCGCAAGATCAAGGAGTATCTCGAATCCGAATTCGCAAAAGTCGCTGGATGAATGCGATACCACGGAATTTGTAGCGAGGTGCATTGCAACGGAGCAGTGCACAATTTTCTCGATACAGGAAGGCATGTTCGACGGGCAAGTTTGAGGCACATTGGTTGAGCACAAGACGAAAACAAGGATGTATTCAACGACCAACTATTGGCCTGCCCAAAAGTCGTCCGACAATGACCTTTGCACAAACTTAGCTTCGCCAAGGTTATAGGCAGAGAAGTTTACAGGCAGAGAAGCTCCATCTTTGTCGCCTGGCCATAAGATAAGTGGAACACTATGAAGGAGCTCAGTAAGCTCGTCTTTCTGTCCTGCGGCGCGTGATGCAATGTTCCTAGCTGGTGGCATTGACAAGGGCCACCGTACAACATCGATAATCGTGCACGCGCTTAACTTGCACGAATGCCCTGAGAGGCTACGATATATATAGTAGTAGTTTTATCAAGATTGGAGCAACGTAATCACGCCCAGCGCGAAAAATAAGCTTGTGAATCACGATTCTGCGGATCGTTATTCGGCGCTTGTATACTGCCTCGTCTGTTGTCTCCACTACCCTGTCCAGGGCCCATATAATTCTGGGAAGCATCCATTGAATTTTGCCATGAACCGTAGTTCGGACTGGACCGCAGGGCAGGGTTCAACATGTGACTCTGTCTTTGCAGGTTGATGGGCATTTCTATGTGACCCATTGTACCGGCACGAGCACGCCTTTGATTGAAGTTCTGGCTCTGCTGCTGCGACTGCTGATGTATGGTCTGATCCTGCATCTGGGCATGTGCATGTGCATGTTGATGAAGTTGAGATTGAGATTGTGCTTGCATCGCAACCTGTTGTGTGTAGTAAGGACCGGCAGCGGAATGATTCGATGGATATGTCTGACTGTATGGCATATTGCCAGCTGGTGAATACTGAGCAAAGTTGTTGGGAGAATGATGAACGGAAGTGGGTAATGTCTGTTGGGTATAAGATAGCTCATGCAGTGGCTGCAAGTACGGATTTGGCTCGTAAGGATTTACAGGACTCTGGTGCGGTAAGTTGGGGACTGCCGGTGAAGAAGACAGTTTCGCCATGGGTGGTTTGGAGGATATCTGTTGCTGTTGCTGCTTGGCAGCAAGGACCGCCTCGGCCTTTTCATGAGCTACGGCTTGACTTGCAATGAGTTTCTCAGCTGCTTTCTGTTGAGGCACCTGATTATGGTGCGATGGAGGGGGTGGCAGAGGATTATCGGCAGTGGGTTTCCGGGCAGCGCGGAATGCCGGAGGTACAAACGGAGCATTGAAGCGTTCGCCAGTGATGAAGGGATGCAGGCGAGCTTGCTGAGGCGACCAGCGCTCCAGTGGATTCATGTTCAACAAGCCGCCGACAAAGTCCACAAACGAAGTTCTAAGATAGGTCTCCCGATTGATCTCCTGCTCAGTCATGTTCTTTCGATGTAACGGATACTTCATGACGATGTCGTGCAAGCTCGACTCCTGGAAGTAGCGTTTGCTCGGTTGTTCAGTGACCTTATGCTCAATGCTATATTGCTCGAGCGTTTTCAAGCGATATCGCTTGCGACCGACAGCATCGACTTCCATGCTTTTTTCGAAGAACTCGCCACTTTGCTTGCCCATTTCCAACATCCACGAAGGAGGGTGTCCCAACATCTCTGTAATCCTTGTGATTTGATTGTACTCAGAGCTTCCTGGAAAAAGAGGTAGACCAAGGAAAAGCTCTGCTGCGATGCAACCAAGACTCCAAGTGTCTATGGCGGCAGAGTAAGGAAGACCAAGTAACACTTCTGGCGAGCGGTAGAACCGTGACTGTATATAGGTATAAACAGTTTGACGCTCATGGCAAGCACTGCCAAAGTCGATGACCTTGATGTTAGGGTTTTCGAGATTCTTCAGAAGGATGTTTTCCGGTTTTAAGTCACAGTGTATAATTTTAGCTTCATTGAGTATTGTCATGGCGTCTAGGAGTTGTGTTGCAAAGACTCGAACTAGATTCATAGACAGTCCTCGAAATTGATTCTGTTTGATCAATTCGTACAGATTGACACTAAGCAGCTCAAAGACCAAGCAAAGATGATGACGATGAATGAATGTATCCTTCAATCTCAGTATGTGATGCTCGTCAGCCTTGTCCAGTTTGTTGTTGAGCAAATCGAGAATTGTAACTTCCATCATAGATTGATTGAAATATGCTGTTTTGTTCTTGATCACCTTGACTGCGACGACCTCAAGCGTCTTCATGTTTTGACATTTGACAACTTGCCCGAAGGTACCTTGACCGAGAACATCTAAGATCAAATACTTGTGTCCTTCATCAATTCCAAGGACGTCATTTACATACAGAATATAATCGGAGTGCTCGTTGTCATGTCCGTCATTCTTACAACCCTCGGATGGTTTCGTTAATGGTCGACGAGGGTTTTTGGAGGACTGGTAGTTGAAGGACGGATTGCATATCCTGTAAGTCTGGGGCAGGTAGGTAGTAGCAGCTTGCAAGGGCGATATGAAGCCTCCCTCCGGCTTTGCACGTCTGAATGGAGGCTGAGAGTTGTGTCTTGGACGGAGGCCGTGCTCCGAAACTCTTTTCATCCTGGAGAGTGGTGTAGCTGGTTCTCGCTGTGTCAGCGGCTGTAGCCGTGGTGACATATTCCCATAATTTGGATTCGGTGATCGTCGCGGTGATCGTGTAGGACTGAGCGGTCCTGTTGATGTGTATACATCGCGCTGATAGTTGTTATCACGCGCCGGCGAACTGTATGATTGTGATCTGATCTGGAAATCTATACTGTGTCAATCTTTGGCATTGTGAAGACGGCTCGGCGATGCCGGTGTATCACTGACCTTGTAGACCCTGCATGATATACGCGCTATCAACCTACAGACGATGTAACGACT
The DNA here is from genome assembly GCA_005281515.1 of Taphrina wiesneri. Lineage (NCBI taxonomy): Eukaryota > Fungi > Ascomycota > Taphrinomycetes > Taphrinales > Taphrinaceae > Taphrina > Taphrina wiesneri. Next base: position 299,272 of record RHGK01000012.1, read on the forward strand.
TCACTGCCAGGCCGCGCGAGACGTGTGTTCCGTCTCGAGCTATTGTTGAGGCTTTCTCAATTACGTCGAATAGTGAGGTAAGATTGTATTGGCCAGAGATGCTGTTAGGGTCTGCATGGCATTGCCATTAGGTATGGAGTATTTCTAAAGGAACTGATGCAACCCTGTCGGGAGTTCCACTTACCGCAACCAATGGCGGGTGGCTCAAGGATAGCGTGCAGCCACATTTTTGCGCACTTGCGCATGCATACTCGTATACCGCTATAGTTATAGAGATACCATTCATAGCTGTGATGTTCGAGTCCTTCGAGTCAATCAGGCATGAGACTAGACATATACACAGCGAGTATCGGCGTCACTCAAAGTTGGTAGAACTGAAGTTATTATCTTATCTGAATACTATGATTAGTGAATCTGCTCGCCAATCAACGCTGCAGTTTCCACTCAATGAATAATGTTGTACAGTTATCGTGCCTACTTAGCTATGGATGCTTTGTGTACGTGTTATGCTGATATGCAAATGCAACTTGTTGCGCGTAACGAGTCTTTATATATGATCAATTGAAGTCTCGATGCGAGGGGGCCGAACCAGGTGAACCAGTAGATCGTCAAGATCGACAAAATTAGCCTCGTTCTTGGCATAGTTGCGGTGTTGTCTTGTTCGCAGATGCGCTTCGAAATCATCGAACTTCTCTCGACAATTCTCGCAATAGCCAGCTTTGACATCGACCTTCACCTTCTTAGCGTCCGTCGGATCTATTGTAGCATTAAGCTTGGAATTTCTCTTGGTAGTCACTGCTTTCTTGTGCAGATTTGCTATGCCAGAACCAATGTTCTCCTTGCCACTCCAACCAGACCGCCCAAGATTTGATTGAATAGCACTAGTGATTTGTTGTATTCCTGATGCATTGGCGTGCTGGAATTGACTTATACCGAGCGGACGTTCAGGTCTGACTTGAGTTACCTGTGACGCACGTATATTCTTCTCAGCGGTCTTATCCCTGATGAAGGGGCAACGGCCTGGCCGAGTGGCACGCCATTGAGGCCATTCGCCGTCCTTGGCATTGCTGACAGTGGCCCACTCGCGACAAATGATAGGTCTGTATTGCTCGTTCATATCCCTCACAAGAATATATGGACCACTAAATGGCACTATGTTCTCCTCCCCTGTACCGATAAACTTCTCAGTGCGTAGAGTGGTCAACAAAGAGCGCTGCTGTGTGATTGTGTTCTGATCAGCCACTAGATTCTTCAATACAGAGTCCCGCAGCTTCCTGAGCGACCAGATTTTGATGTTCAAATTTTGAGCTTTTACAAGTACATCATGAGTGCTGGCCTCCTGCCGAATCTGCACCTCGTGTCTATACTCTTTAGCATTGGTTGTCACGCGCGAAAACCCCTTACGGTTTGCCATTAGGATGTATCGAAATTGGTACATGTGTTATAGAGTTGTGTTGGTTGTTGTGAGCAGGGTGGATGAGTATTGCAGACTCGTTTGGGTCCTTGTCAGTAGGTAGCTTGGGTAGTTCCCTGGATGTCACAACAACATTGACATTGTTGCTGAAGAATGGTTCGATAGACTAGGAGCATGAGCACTGTGCATTCTAATGCATTGAGAGTTTTGTGCTTACACCACCAAGAGCAATGATTTTACGCGTACATCGTCGCACATCCTCTTCAGGACAGGCATCAAAGAAGAATCGTAGATAAGGGAATTGCTTCTTGTAGGAAGCGACCCAAGCTTTCATCTTCGCAGCATATTCTGCTTCTGCATTGGAACGCATGCGAGCCGTTGCAGCTTCCGTGTTCTCATTGACCTCGGCTTTGACTCTTTTGACACTCTTCCTACCATTCGCTGCGGTCGTCGTACAGTTCTTGGTAGGAGTCTTCGTACCATTCTTGATCACATTTGCATCAAGCCCAAGCTGTTCGTACGTCCTCTTATGAGCCTTCAACGCTGGACCAGAAAGAGTGTTTCCAAGAACGTTTGAGCTGGGTCGTGTAAGCGGGAGTAAGCTTAGAGGAGGCCGAAACTTTTGCTCGGCCATGCTGTCTCCTGTCTTGACTGCTGCAGCAAGACAGAAATTGGGTGGTTTTGTGTAGTCAAGGTAGCAGGCCCGTTGGCCAGCCAGCAGCTCTGATAACTACAACAAGTGACGATGTCAGAACAGTACAGAATGCATGAGAATTCTTGTCAAGAGGAAAAATTGAAAGTATGCTGAACGACATCGCGTCAAGTATGGCTCGCAGGCTGGCATGTAGGAGTGCATCATCCTGCCGGCGCGTTCGAGAATTCCACACCTTGGGAGGTTGTGTGGCCGCAGCACCGATATCGATCCGCGCTTTAGTTGCCGCTTCTGCCCAGAGCTGAATCTTGTGGTGATCGTGATCACCTGGACACGGCCATGATACATGCATTTCCAAAGCTTAAGTTGAGGTTTGACAATTGTTAATGCCAGCTGCAGGTCTGCAATATCGCTTGCTTGCACATATGTATATCCATGGCAACATGAGTATTGCAGCAGTGGCTTCAGGACTCAGTGTCCAGGGCCTCGATTGCTACTGAAGATGCTGGTCGAATGACTACCTGCAGGAAACACTATTGCTTACCTGAAGCGAAAGCGGATTGCACTATTTCGGAGCCAGCTGGCAGTCCAGCAGCTCTAGCGGGACACACTGGAAGTCAAAATTTAGTCCCACGGTGATGATGCTGCATTACTCTACATTGACTCTTACGCTTGTACTGGACATGCTAATGATGTGTACATACAAATGTTTAGACAGCATACGTATTGCGCCTACCAACCAGGATACACGATACGAGGCGAGGAATCCTCGTAGACGAAGTGTTTTCCATGTTGTTTTGTTCAAACAAGCGTCAATTCAACTTATCCAATTCCCAATCGTCCCTTACGAAGCAGTTGATTAACTTCTTGGCAATAGCCATCTCCGGAGGTGTACTATACTGTGGGCCTGCTTCACCTTTGCTTTCCACTCCCATAACGCCAGCATTCTTCAACTCGTCGCGCGTGAACCATCTTGCGTCTTCGAGCTCAGGATCGTTTCCCAGATCGATCTTTGACCCTGACAGAGCCTGGCCGATACAGCCAATCATGAGATTCGCTGGAAATGGCCAAGGTTGAGAGGAGTGGTACTGTACTCGACCAACCTCAATCCCGGATTCCTCCCAGACCTCGCGACGAACCGCTTCTTCTAGAGATTCACCAGGCTCCAAAAATCCTGCCAAACATGAGTACATTCCTTTTGGCCACACTTTCTGCCGGCCCAAAAGCAGCTTAGTTCCGTCCGAGGACAAGATTCCCATAATCACAGTCGTATCGGTCCGAGGGTACTGATAGTTGTGCAAACCTTTTCTGGATATACACGTTTTCCTATCACCGACGACTCGATCTTTCTCGGGACATTGTCGTTTCGCACCTGCCCAGACGGAAATGGTTTTCCCCCCGCATCCATTACAATACTGATAGCGTGCATTCCAATCAATGAGAGATCTGCCCATGGCCACGAAGGCGCTTTCGTGCATCTCTAACTTCACGCCGACTCGAACATTTTTGAATTCTAGTCCCTTGGCTGAAACATTATCGTTGAAGTCTTGTTTTTCTCGAGACTTCTCGGCATCGTTAGGAGTCACGTCTACTGCAAAGTAGGCCTCACCTCCATGGTCTGTTGGTTTACTTTCGTCAAGCCCGAGAAAGACCACGGTAGTGTGGTCATCTTTCGCAGACCACTGGTCGATTTTTTGTTGGTCAGTCAATTCATAGGGATTGCCGATTATAGGACGAACGTCGTCAAGCTTTAGTAATACTAGTTTACCTTCCTTGGTTGCCAGAGGGTCTAACTCGTTGAAGGTCAAGAAACGGGTAGAAGAGTCGAGCACACATTTCTTAAGAAAGGTATTGTCTTGCCTCTTGAACGAAAAGCGATTCAGTGTAGATCCAGCGAAGAAATTGATAGTCTCGTCTCCGAAGCGCTTCGTCAGCGAGTCACAGCCCATCACGCTCTGGTACGTCGGAAACGATCGCTCTTTTGTGGAGAAGACTCTCTTTACGAGGTGCAACCGATGCACTTTGAAAAGATTGTAGATTCGAAAGCGGTACTACTGCTGTGGATGCTTCCTGAATCGGGAGAATCTGTTTGCGAGAAGATGTATGTGCATTTTCATCTATAGACTTGTTCGTGCTGCATCTCGGGGATCTCGGGGTTACCGAAGGTAGCGATTCCAAATATGACGTGGAGACGCTGTAAAGTGTCTGAAATCCTGCACGTGGATCTTTGTCTGTGAGAGGAAGACTTTCCATCATTTGTGGGGTAATTGGATCGTTGGCCTTCGAGCATTCCGTGTGCAGCTCGTCATGAAAGATCCCGACTACATGCACTGCGAACCTGCCATTGAGTCTGACCTACGTGACTGGAGGTCCTTCTAGTGCTCTTAACATCGAGTGTTCCAAGCCGTCAAGCTGAGTTGTTGCAGTACTGTTTGCTCGAGTCACACGCTGCGTACTCGAGGACAATCCGGCAGACTAGCTTGTAAGCAGATGTTATCGCCTGAAATTCCTTCGAATCACTTTTTGGAATATCGAGTACATAGCGAACACATTGCAATGTCTTCACTTACGTTCAAATCGAGGTCTAGTCGATCAATTGATGTCGAACAGGAAATTTGTCAACACCTACATTCTCAGTAGTGTCAGCAGGCGCGAATCAACACTTCTACAGTCCGTTTTCGACTAGCTAGCCTGTCCTCATTTCTGAGCTATGATGGATCTGACCAGGCTTGATGACTTGGCATACGAATCAATTCTGTCACATCTGCACTATCTCGATCTACAGAATTTGGCTCACACTTGTCGGGCTCTACGTTCTGTGGTGGCTGGAGCTTCACTGAGGACATTGAACTGCACAAAATCCTATGTTTTGCCAATTGATCTGTTACCTTACGCACCGGATCATTGTCTACTTAGCCAACCAGACTGGCGCGTGCTGACATATAAAGCTGGACAGCGTAAATCCGAGCTATATCTCAGTAAATTTTTGTGGACCTCGAGTTACAATCACATAAACACACTGTCGTTGCGAAATATCGTCCTTGATGGAACCATGGTAAATGTGCTGGACGTCATCTACTTCATCACAAATGCTCCACACCTGATCTATTTATCGGTGCGATTCTGTGCTGAGATCAACAGTCTGTTACTCCAGAACTTTTTAGACACTTTAGGCAATACTAAGCAGGGATTGAACCTCGAACGTCTTGATGTGCTTGGCATCCAAGGCCTTCCATTCTTCGAACCGATGAACAATGGTAGCTTCACCTTTAATGAAATGGAGATTGAGCTGACTGGAGCTGGCCCTGAGTTCGATTATCAAGATCATTGGCGGGAAGACATGTACGATTTCAAGATGTCCCTGGAGCGCGTCCCAACAAATCATAAGCGACCTATCTCAACAGATATCGCTCGCTGTTCTCAAAACTATTGCCGAAATTTCAATTTCGGACGTAGAGAGCTTGCGGACCCCACGATAAATCGGACCTTACCAAGCTGTATCATGTGCGAGGAGAAATGGGCATTGCCGTTGTGTCGGGCGTGCATCACGGGTCGCTCTTGCAAGATCTGCAACACCTTTGTGTGTCCGAAGTGTACGGTTCTTATCGCCTCGTCTGAAAGCACGTATTAATATCCAGTAGGCTACAATATAGACAATGATATCGAGTTACACGACCTCAGCACAAGCCAACGATGGATGCAGAATCTCACTACAGATCATGCTCGAGGTGGAGGAGCTATCACTCGAGATTGTCGAGCCGATATCAAGCTTACCTGTCATGGGTCTGCCAAGGCAGCCTTGATGATGCAGCTGACGCACAGACACATGGCTCGTATGGCCACTGCAAAGATCACTCTTGAAGAAGGCTGGCTATGATCAATCGTCCTCAGCACAAAGCAATGTGTACAGCTGCAGGGTCGAGTCGAATCCACTGACATTCAAGCAGATATGCATGTGTAATTCGATGAGACACCGTGTACAGCTGTAGCTGGACCTCTTTAGCGGTAAATTTACATGATCACATCGGCTGGGACAAGCCACCATAAACTTTAATCCTCTTAGAGCCCTACAGATGTGCAGAGCTCGAGCCTAAGCCTCGTGTACGTAGTGACCACTGTTGCTCTGTAGCTATATATACACAAGGCTCAACATTCCTTTCATCGTATTTTACAAAAGTGTCTTAATGGATTACTGAATTGTCGATGGCTGTTCGAGATAGGTTGCCCTTCGAATCAATAGGCCAATTCGTCGCTTCTCATGAGAACTTCCAGGGATTAAGTCGTGCTCACCAATTGCAATTCTATGCTCTGTACAAAGCAGCACATTCGCGAGCTCCGTCGTATTCATTCCCTCGTAGACTCTACCTGTACGCAACCAGTCGACCGGAATATACCAAGTGGCTGGCGTGGTGGGTAGCAGCGGATACCTACACCGGAGTGGAGGCCGAGGACCGCTACTACGAGCTTGCCAGGGAAATACGTGCATTTCCCGATGACTCTATATTGCATGTCATGAAGTCCTCTTCCACGAGAGGGAAAGGTACATCACTTCTCGTACCTGAAGAGTCTCACGCGACGATCACGAATGACATGGATGGTCTGATTGATGCATGTACAGATAAGGACACAGACTTCATCTTGTCTTATCTCACCAAAGGAGGCGATGTTAATGTCAAGAACGAGGAAGGCACGAGCCTTTTACATTTCGCGGTAGACGCGAATTCCTTGGCAATCGTTGACATCTTGCTTCTCCATCACGTAAATGTCAATGTGGAAGACAATGAGGGCTTAACACCTCTTGATTCCGCAAAACTCAATGGCGAAGATTACACTAATATGGTGGACCTATTGAGGAACGGCAGGCCATCGACGACTTGAGATTCATGGGTGCATGAAACGAGAAAGAATTTCGCCATAACTAACCTTAGGTACAAGAAACACAGTCTATGCTAGGAAGATTTAGAGCTGCATGTCAACATCAACATCTGGTGGCAACGGATCGCCGCGGTTGATGGAGTGTCGCAACTCTCGCAGAATCTCAGGTCCGATCTTGTCGTGACCCTTGATCTTGACTATGTCCAAGAGACTCTCTTTCTGTTCTACTGTCATGTCGTTTTTGTAGCGCTGAGTAAAGACCAGTAGGGACTGATGCTCGAGCACAGCGAATGGACGAGACATCGACTTCCAGCGAATGAAATGAAAGACCAGAGCATCGACTACCTTGAAGGGCAGAGCATATTTCTTGTCAAGAAGTACTCGAATGAACAATGCAGCCGGACCAGAGAATTCCATTTCAGCCAGTCGCAGTAGAGCTGCTGCAGAATGCAGCACAGGCACTGATACCTTAGTAAGGACAGATGCTACTATAGCGCCCTCCTTCAGCGTACAGGAACCGCTTTGGACCAATGGGAAAAGGAAGCCTTTGAAAAAGGCAGCTGGCTTGTACAAAGCTTTCTTTAGTGCCATATACAAGTGGAAATTGAGTTTCTTGTTGTCTTGTATGTCATCTCGTACACGTTCAAGAAGAATGTCTGTAATGAAGCGCTGACACTGATTCGCAGTCAAATTAGACACTAAGAGTCTTGTAGCCTCATAACAGGCATTTGGGGACCACTGATCCGGTCTAGTGAGATATAGAATATCTTCCCAGTTGCGCAGTGATGGAATAATCTTGAAAGCCTTGGGCAATTTGCCAGACTTGTAGCGAGACAAAAGCACACCCACTTTGGTATAGACCTCAATAACTTTCGGAGGTAGTTGTGGGGAAGCGCCACTTGCAGACCGTCCTTCCGATGTTTCCTTGCCTCTGGACGCTTCTTCTTGCTCTTGTATGCGCGTCAGTATCATATCTGCAAGGCTCTGTCGAGGCAGTGCAGCACTAGGCATAAGCTTTTCGAAGAGATCTTGATCTGCCTCATCAATCTCGAGTTCCTCTACCTCATCATCCCCGGCAAATCCTGCAAATTCTTCTTCATCTTCATCATCATATGTGTCTCTTTCGTCCTGTCGTGACAACTGAGGGTTGTTTAACGAATCTTTGGTGCTCGTTGGTATGTAAGTCGCATGGTCGTCAAGGGCACTGTCCAAATCACCATTCTCGACCTCAAGCTCTTCTTGCTGAGCTCGAGCTAAGTCAAGAATCTTTCGCGACATCTTTGAGTCCACGAATTCTTCGTCCTTTTCTGGCTTTTCGGCATATTTTGCTTTGGACTGGCGAGCCAAACCCCGTCGTTGATTGACGATCGAATCATCCGTAATCTCTGAAGCTAGATTGCTGCTATGTCGTGGTTTGACTACCTTCGGCATTGGCCTCGATCCGTCTTTGCAGTTTTCTCCGTGATGGATGTAATCGCCTCGAGCTGATGAGTCCAAGAATCTTATATCATTTGCATATTTGGATGTAGCATTAATTTTTTTGGCTCAAGAGAGCGGCACAAGCCACACACGGACATGGCTGGAATCCATGTAAGGTAATTCCTCCCGATTATAGCAATAGGGCACTAGAGTGATGTCAAACGATCCGTCGCAAGAGGCCGCTCTCGCCGAACATGCTCAAAGCAGAACATCGCAAGCACTCGATATGTCTCGACAAGGTCACGACGTAGAAACGAAGGTCTTCCCTGCGAATCAGGCCGGTGTGTTCCCCGTACGAGCTGAGATGTACATACCACCTACAGTATCCCAGCCTGTAACAGAACGGCCTCCTCCGGACCACAATCCTTACAATCATAACCACTTCCAGTATCAGAATCCGTACGGTCCACCACAGCATCAGATACAGGTCAACCAAATGCCAGGCACTTATGCGCCGGTGCAGTACTATCAACCTCATTATGGTTCACAAGTGATGGCCCAGCAATACCACCCACAGTCGGCACAATATTACCCAGTTTCGCAACATGGTAGTGTACAGAATAGCCTTCCTCAGCAACAACACACTGGATATCAACATCAACCGCTTCAGAATTCGCATGTCACCCATGATGATCTACCAAATCCGACCCAAGGAAACCCAAAGAACAGTCAATTCACGCGTGAAACAACGCAAGCCTTGCAGCCACAACAATCGACTCATACGGAGTCACTCGGAGTTGCAGCTACTGTAAGCGATAGCAGCGCAGCAGCAGTTCAGAGACACAGTCTTTCGCGATCTCCCAATCAACATCTTCAGCAGAATAAAGAACATCCAACACAACAACAGGGTCAGGCATCGGGAGAAGGCATTACGCCAATACCGGCAGCTAACTCGTCTGTACAACCTGCTCAGGAAATGTCCAGAGTAAACAATGGAAAAGTGTTCGGGCCAGGACCAGTGCAGCTCCCGTACGAGACCGACACCTTGGAGTGGAACTCAGAAAGGACCTTGAATTCTCAACACAGATATTGTTACTGTGGGGACGACAGAAATCTATTGGATGTGGATGTGCTGTGTAGCAAATGCTCCAATTTCTTTCATGGCAGGTGCATTGGTATCGATATGGGACCTGTCGTGCCTTTTATGACCAACTATGATTTTGTTTGCAAAAATTGTAGCCCAACTTTGCGAGAAACATTCACCAGGACTCCTTGTCCATGGAAGAACGTATGTGCTAGTGTCATGGCCAATCTCGTTCTCATGAAGATTCGTATCAAGAATCCAGGTTGGGGAAAACCGGATTTCGCAGCAAAGTACGTGGCCGAACTGAACGGCGACTCCGGCTGGTACACTCGCAAAGCAGACATCATTCCATTTCTTGGAATACCTCGCCACTGGGCTGCGTTGTGCACGGGAAAAGATAAGAATGAGACGAATTCTTGGTCTTCCACCCTTGCCAATGCATTAGTCTCAAACCCAGACCTTTTCAGAGCGCATGACGAGTCTACTCGCAGTGCTAATTCACCTTACATCCTTGGCAATCCGAATCTCTTTGCCTTCAGAGCAGGTTATCTTTCCAGCAGCAAACAATCAGTGCCTCGGAAACGAAAGGTTGAGGATCTAAATCAGCACAACCAGCGTCAACCGACCGCCCCGATCCCTGTAACCGCTCAAACAACGGTTGATTCATCGAGCTCGATCAAATTGGAAACACCGATTGCGACGGAGAAAACGCCTGTAGCCAAGGACAACCCACCTTCAAAGGCTGATGATGCACCGGCTTTCACGCCTAGGATACCCACTGTGAAGAAGGAAACACCTCAACCTATCACGCAGGCTCCAAAGGAATCCGCTCGAGAGCGCAAGCCTACCATGAAGAAAGCAGGCGTGACAAAGAAAGGCGAAGCTCCTTCGCCAGCGAAATTGATCAGACGACCTCCTCCATACAAGCCTCAGGACTTTCATGCGATTCCAAGGACTCCAGGAATGTCTCTGGTTGAAGGTCATTTTCAAGACGGCCCTTATTTCTCAGTGACTGATATACCATATAACAAACGAGGGTTCAAGTATACCTTGTGTGAGGCTGCGCCAACAATGCCAGGAATCATGTATCGTCAAGTTGAGGTGGAGCCACATGATGCCAGACTTGACTGGTCTGACATGTCGCCCTACATGTACCTGAGTAGAGACGTGAAGTGCGCAACGACGGACAAGGGTTTCCGCATGGGTCGGGCAAATGTCGGTGTGCGCGAGGGCCAATGGTACTGGGAGGTAAAAGTGCTCCGAGGGAATGGCGAGCAGGGAGGACACGTACGATTAGGCATAGCGAGGAGGGAAGCTTCGTTGGATGGACCCATCGGATTCGATGGGTACTCTTACGGCATCAGAGACAAGGGAGGCGAAAAGATGCATCTATCACGCCCTCGCAAATTCATGGACTCTTTCGGGACTGGCGACGTGCTCGGATTCCATCTCACACTTCCTTCTGCAAAAAAGACGGACGTTGTGCGGGACCGAATCCCGATACGGTACCGGCAGCAGCTCTATTTCGAGCAATTCGAGTACACCTCGAGCAAAGAAATGGAAGACCTCCTGCAGCCAGGAACTTTGCCCTCGAAATCAAGTCTTCCTCCGAAACTGAAGGGATCATCGTTGGCAGTCTACAAGAACGGCAATCTGGTAGGCACGGCATTCGATGAGCTCTTCTCCTTTTGGCCACCGAACTGTCAGACCACGAGAGACCAGCCTGCGCCGGACGACGGATCACTGGGCTATTACCCTGCAATCTCAGTCTACTCGGGCGGCTCTGCAAGACTCAACTTTGGACCGACGTTCGAGTGTCCCCCGACCGACCACCTCCTCGACTCGGGCGTCGTGAAGAGCATGAGTGGGCGATACGCGGAGCAGATTGCGGAAGACGTGGTGTATGATTTACTGGACGAGGTGGACACTGAGGGAGACTTGCAGGAACTGTCGCTCGATGGTCAACAACAAGTCAAGGTGGAACCCATCCGCGAAATAGCAGAGTACGATTGACCGTTGTCCGTCGTCGTGGTAGCTACTTTTTTGTATTCGTCTATAGGGTCGTAATCATCTATCTATCCTACCGATCGATCGATCGATCGATCGATCGAATCAATCAATCGAGGGACTAGTTTATGCGTCTCGGTAATACCCCTCATTGCACAAAACATGTCTATATCGTGCATGGCCGTCCTCCATGTCCTGAAGTGCCTCGTTAATGTCCGTCATCTTCCACAACTTCATCCAAGTCTTGGTGTTTGTCTTGGCAGCGAGCTTCAACATGTCTGCGATTTCCTTGGGCGAGCCGATGGCGGAGCCACCGATGGACACGTTACTGAGCAAGAGTGGAAAGACGACGAGGGGCAGTGGTTTCTCAGGGGCGCCGACGAGGACGAGTTTCCCGCTGACTTTGAGGAGGGAGAGGTAGTCCGTCATGGGCATGTCGTGCGCGTTGACGGTACAGACAATCACGTCGAGCGATCGCTTGTGCGCATCGAATGCCCCCTCGTCCTTGGTCGCGATAAAGTGTTTGGCTCCCATGGCCTTTGCGTCCGCCTCTTTACTGTGCGTGTGTGAGACGGCGGTGACGTCTGCGCCCAGGGCGGCGGCAAACATGACTGCAAAGTGGCCCAACCCGCCGATACCCACCACGCCGACCTTTGTGCCCGGTCCGACGTTGTTTTGCATCAGGGGGGAGTAGACCGTGACGCCGCCGCACATCATCGGTGCCGCGACGGCCTCGTCAATGTCCTTTGGGATCGGGACGCAAAAGTGTTGCGGCACACGGGCATAGTCTGCGTATCCCCCCGAACTAGGGCTGCCGTCTGGGTATTTCGCATTATACGTGCCAATCATGCCCTTGTGACAGTACGGTTCCCGGTCGGATTGACACATCTCGCAAGACTCGCATGAGCCTGATTGTGCTCCCACGCCGACAATGTCGCCGACCTTGATGTCCTTGACGTCCTTGCCGACCTTGGTCGCTTCTCCCACAATCTCGTGGCCGACCACTGAAAGACAGTCAGTACTAAACTTGATGAGGGAGGAAGGGGCAGGTGCTTACCGAGTGGGTAGTTGGTTGGTCCCCATCCGGATCTCAGGGTGTGCAAGTCACTCGCACAGATTCCAGAGTAGTGGATCTTCTGGAGAAGGGAGGTCAGCTATGGTTCCTCCAACAAGGTACTCTCGACTCACAATCTCGACATCATCTTCAGTCCAGTTCTTTGGTTGAAACTGCTCGTACTTGAGGTTTCCAATGGCCTGGGCGTCGTGGGCGACGTATCCTTTAAAGTGTGCGTCAGTCATGATGATGATGGTGATGATTACTATCTGTTTGGGATGAGATTTATTTCAACAGGAGAAGCGCAGATTTTATAAATGGTCAGGAATTTGATATGCTGCTGTGCACGCGCGCGGTGCAGATGACCGATGACGTCTACAGCGGCCGCGGCAATTGTAGACCTTGTGCGGTGGAGGTGAGTGGATGGATGGATGGATCTGAGTGGATGGGACGGATGGAGCGGATGCTAAAAGAAACTTTTGGATCCGATACGAAGGCAAATGTCAGATCGCCGCCTTTTCAGCCAATCAGATTGCACCATTTCACCCATTGTGATCAGTACCGGTGAACGTGATCAGTTGATGATTGGAAATGCTTTTTTCACCTTTTTTCTAGTCTCTTCTCCTTTGCTCGAGCCTTTGTCTGTCCTTGCCACAGCATATAGATGTACGTGTGGTGTTTAGTGGGTCTAGACTACGGCTATACATGTCTGATAGTGCTCCTTCATATGGTCTTGAAGGTAATGAATCATAAATTACCAATTATATCCTGACCTCGTAACTACCATTTCTCGTCATGTAGCGCACCCCTGTCAATAGTCAGCACAGCTATCTACTAGATTCGTGTAGCGGCATACATTTCACTGAAGTGTAGTTTGTCTTTTCGAGAACCTTGAGGTATCGCACCAGCAAGCCCGAACTGGTAAACATGAGCAGTGAAAAGTTCATGGATATCGGTGGCTTGGACCACGCCGTGACGGTAGTCATGAGTACCAAGTCAGCTTCTGCACTCAAGACGTACTCAGCCTGACCCACAAACCTGGGGATTCTAGATGTCTCAGCAAACAGGCAGGGTGAGGAAGTGGGATGCACATACTTCCATTCGATTGTGTTGGAGGACGGCTCGTACTTGGCCTTACCGGCAGAAACACGAGACGTCAGATTAGCTGTGTTGAGAGGAGTAGGTATGGAGACCACGACATTCGTGGCAGATAGATTGGCGGCAAAGTTTGCTTTGATGGCGACCTGATATTCTACCTTTGACTTGCCGATTTCATTCACAATGGGGTGCAACCTGAAGGGAAGATTGATGTTGTCAGTGGAGCGATACCTCATTAGCTCAAATTCGCCATCCTAAAGGTGTTAGTATACAGCACCATTCCTGGACGATTTACGTCGTACTGGAGGAACGAAACTAATGGTTCGATCCGAGTCAAATTTGCCTAGGCGTACACATTGATGGAATTGGCAGTCTTCCAGTGTCACGGATCCAGCCGCTGCTTGCGATGCCTTGCTAATCTTCGACCCACTACTCTTGGCCGAGTCGTACAGGTCTGCCCCTCTCAGCACGAGGGAGTCATTCAGACCAAACTTGCATTCAGGCGTCCCGCTCAAGTACGCCCTCATCTGTACATTGCCTGTCACGTCCGCCCGAAGAACAGTGCCCGTAGAGCTCATCAACAGGTTGACACTCTCGATAATGTCGATAAATGCCTCATTCTTGCGATACTTGATGTCCTGCCGCCTCCAGGATGTGGCTCCTGTAGCCTGTATCGTAATCTTGCTCGAGTCTTCCTGCTTGCTCTTTTCCGACTTGACACCCTCCGTGGTTATGTACAATTTAAGGGTGTCAGTCTCACTGTTTTGTGGATATCCAAAGTCAAGTATCTCGTCTAGCAATTCATAAATCAGGACAAAATTGCTCTTGATGGCGTCCTCGTCGAACTTGCCAAAGTAGCTCTTGCCAAGTGAGATGAGACGATACAGGAATTCAAAGACCATGGCAGCATTTGCATTGACTCGCGTGACTGCAACCAGGTAAAGATTCTCGTGTCGGACATGGAGAAAAGTCGTCGATCCGATGGTCATGACTGGTGAGCGAACATCGGCATTTGAAATGACTTGTATGCGAAATGCATCCGCTATAGATCGCTTCAGATCGTGTCTGTACAGTCGCGAAATGAGAACCTCTCCTTTAAGATTGTACAAGAATATGGCCGAAATCATGCGACCTTACGCGAAGCTCGTGGCCCTCTACAGCTTGTGTGGTTCTTGCACTATTACAGCTCCGTAGACGTTCAAGGTGATTGGTATAAAAACAGCACAAATCTGGCTGCATATGTGCTCAAAATGTTGTGATGACAACTGCAATTGGTACGTGGTTGCAATTGAATGTGGAGACGTGAGGGATCTGATCAGATGGCGCATCTACAAGTAGAAGAATTGGCGAATTCTCCTCTGCAATACTAATCATTCACAAGCTCTCACGACAGTCGTACTTTGATTGACTATGTCACGCCTCGAATGAATATGCTAATCACCATGTAAATGCATCGATAGAATGCCGCCTTCGCTACGCTCAACCAATTGCCTCCTCAAAAATCATAGTCACTCCTCATCCTCGTCATCTTCTTCCTCCTTGATTGGTTCGTTTTCTTCCAGCTTTGGCTCAGGAGACTGCACCTGACCCATTCCTTGCGCCTGAAATCGGCTTCGAGCCTGATTCAACAACTCTTCCTGTTGCTTCAACAGTTCCTCCGTGCTGAGCCCACTACTCTCAAACTTACTGACCTTTTTCTCACGCGCACGTAATTGGTTCTTGTGGTCGGTAAAGACGACGTTAATCTGTTCGAGATATGCATTGAACCCCAGTTCTTCCAGTGCCTTGGTGACGTGTTCGCCCGCAATCGTCTTTTTCGTCTCTCGTTCGCAGATTTCATTGGCTTCCGAACTCACGAGGTGCACAAACTCCACGCAACAGTCAATGAGTAAGTCTCGAGATTCTCGGCTGAACGTCAAGTCTGGTGCCAGCATTTCCCCGACCAGCTTCTGGACGGTCGCTAAATAGTTGTTAGTGATTGGCTCTTTCATTTCGCACTTTTTTGCTGGGTCGGCTTACCCTTTGGCAGAGACAAGTCGTCATCCATGCCATCCATGGTAGAACACGTTTATAGACCGTTGACCAGTGAAGAGTACAGAGTTGCCTTCGAGCGCTATATATAGCCTGCGATGCGCTCTGTCGCATTGCCAGTGAAAGAATACCGTGATTTTGTGAGTAGTAAACGACTTAGCCGAGACAACAAGCCACATAGTGGATCATGAGAAGAGAAGTAATGGCTACAACACACTGTCCACTGCAGACCAAAAACAGGACTCTAGTGTCTCGAAGATGCGTCTGCAGTAAGTATAAAGAATCGTTAATTGCTATGAAATGATATGCATTGTGCCTTCGCTCTATTGACAGTCATTCCACTGAAATCTACACATTCAGCTGTGATCAATTTATGGTCGCTCAGAATGGTAATTGACGTCTGCTACTCTGAGCCGATTGATTTGACTGCAGGGAGTGGGTAGAATAGCTGGGGCTAAGTCGGGGAGGTCCTTGACCAGGGGGTGATCCAGTCGTAACTCTCGCTGGACGTGATGCATTCACAGAACCAGTGGAAGGTCTAATCGCCACGCTGCCGGGTGCGGGATGCTGGACGAATGCCTGACCGGCAGAAGCCGCACGAGTCTGCTGACCAGCGGAATTGCCGTAACTCTCTTGACGATGATATGAGGGGACGGCGTTGTAAGATGGCCGCGAGGCCATCGGTGGGGCTCTGAAGGATGCCGAAGTGTTCTGTAGCCTTGGTGGAGAATCGGTAGAGAGGACTGGCAAGGTGGCTTCCGTATGCTGAGTCCTCATACCTGGCCGGGCATGATCGTTCGTCTGAGGCCTGTATAGCGGCAGGGTCTCAGACCTGGGTAGCGCTCCAAAGTTTGAAAGGCTGTAGGCGGAATCCGACTTTGACATCGAGTTGTGGCTAAACAAGCTCGACTGATCGTCTTCAACGGCGTATGCTGTGGGTCGTAAAAGATTCTTCTCATCGTCACCACCAAGAAGCGGGATTGTTGGCAGAGTCGGTTTCTCGGTGCAGACACTCTTACTGCGCACCAAAGTGGTCTTCTTAGAACCTGGCACGGGCTCACGTCCTTCCATGCGCCTCGCCTGTGCATAACGATCCAATCTCTTCTTCCTCGCCTTTTCGATGATCTGCTCGATTCGTTTGTCGAT
The DNA here is from genome assembly GCA_005281515.1 of Taphrina wiesneri. Lineage (NCBI taxonomy): Eukaryota > Fungi > Ascomycota > Taphrinomycetes > Taphrinales > Taphrinaceae > Taphrina > Taphrina wiesneri. The sequence continues at coordinate 316,052 of RHGK01000012.1, forward strand.
CCTCCTGACAACAAACTCTGTCAGGCCACCTTGCAAATGACAAAGCAAAGGCAAGAACAAAACCGCAGCCATGCAAAAGCGTGCGAAAGAAAAGAGCCAGATAAGCAGAGACAGGGCCATGAAGCTGAGAACTGTCCATTGGAACGGTGTGATGTTTGCATAGGCCTCGGCCGTCAGGGCAAAGTTGCGCGTGCTGAGGACACTGAACACGGTGAGGGCGTTGATGGCTTGTCGTGGACCTTCCGAGAGTATCAGACGTTTCCAGCCGATGAATGAGAAAAAGACCCAGAAGGCGACCTTGTTGCTCCTGTCTGACGAGGACCCGAGTCGATAGAAGAGGCAGTGATGGTTGTAACTCGAGAGCGAATACCACCGGTTTGCAATGACGTTTGTAAAGGCGAAGGAAATGTTCTTGCTACGCATGATTCGGATGGCTACGATCCAGTCCCAGATCAGCAGCACGACAGAAAGGATAATGCAGCCGGCAAAGATCCACTTTGTAATGTTATGTGCAATGAATGTTTGTTGAGCCACGGTCGTCGTGTAGGACTTGAGGATGAGGAGACCGATGGCAGTGTAGATGTCCAGGCCGAGAATGGCAAAGGACCTAAAGGTAGAAATCCAGACGTATAGGTGACCGAGCCTGCAGCCTATAGCATTCGTCTTGAATTCGCTCATGTCCAAGTAGTCGAATCGATGATCGACCTTTTCCTCACGCTTCCAGCTGCGCCCATTGCAACAACCCATGATTGACTAGGCTGGTGTCGATGATGCTTCCGCCTCGGGTGCGACTACTGTATGGAGCTGGCAACTGACTTCTATATTCTCTTGTTCAAGTTTGTCGATTGCCAGAGATGATGGAGCGGCTGCCAAGGGTTCGAGCGTGTCGTTTCAGGCTCCCAAGTCTGAGGATGGATGAAAGGATGTGTGTACGTGCGTGTGGGTCGCACGGGACTGCACGGTCGAAAGAGAATGTGGGTATGCGCGAACGGTCGCGCACGCCTAGACGTGAGATGAGACTTTCAAGCAGGGTTGACGGACGACGCTGATGGATGGATGATTGATAGAATTGGATCGCAGGAGAATTGGAGCTGGAGTACTGGGACGGGCAAGGGGAAGGGAGGCGTGTGGTGGATAGAGTAGAGGGCAGGACAGGGAGAGAGGGAAGGATGAATCGGTTGGAATGGGGAGGAAAGGGGCTGGTGAACAATGTGAGAGTGAATGGAGTGAATGGAGTGAATGGAGTGAGTGGGTGGGTGAAGTGTTAGAGTCTTGGCGCAAGGAGCAAATGGATCTGATGATTTGTTTTGATTCTCCCGCTCCCTCCCGCTCCCTTCCTCCCTTCCTTCAGTCACTCCCTCACTCACTCAATCTCTCACACTCAGTTCACTCACTCAATCAATCAATCAATCGATTCTCATCATTCAATTCATGCTTCCAGTCTCAGGGAGCTCCCATCTGTAACAAAGTGGAAAGCAGTGTATGAATCAGGCAATCCCTACCGCTTCCTTCCCGCCCCTCCAGCCTCGTCTACCACTCTACTGCCGCCTGCCTGGTCAGGAGAGTGCAGCCATCTCAATTGAACACGCTCCTGTAACTCGTCCTTTCTGTACCGCGCTCCATATGCATACAAACAATAACATCCATATTCCACCATCTCAGTAGGTCTCCATACCCGGCAGGAGCATCGACTCTTGCATCACCCCGGTCCCTTCGTGTCTGAGCATCTAATCACTTCTTGCCCAGATCCTTGGTTCTCCTGGACAAAGAATTGTCTCGCTGCTTGACCAGATCATTTCGACACATATCCTTTTCATACTTTAAATCATCATGGTCTGGCTCACAGATGCACAAAGTAAGGATCTCCCCTGGCGCGATTTCGCATCCTCGACGGAGCTTTGGACTGATTCAGGAAACAGAAATCGGAGTCGCCCTTACGGCCTTTGGCACTCTCTTCATGGTTCTCGGAGTCTTGCTCCTCTTTGATGGCGGTCTGCTCGCGGTCGGCAACGTATGTCCTCGTAGCACAATCACCTACCAGATTCTGACTGGGCACTAGATCCTCTTCATTGCCGGACTCACGCTCATTATTGGACCCCAGCGGACGGTAGCATTCTTTGCCAGGAAACAAAAACTCAGAGGAACGATTTGCTTCCTTGGTGGTGTTGTCCTGATCTTCATCAAGCGACCATTCATCGGCATTTGCATCGAGCTCTTTGGCTTCGTCAATCTATTGTAAGCTCCCGTCCTTTTGGGCTATTGCCGCACTAATCACACGATAGTGGAGACTTTTTCCCGATCGTGCTCAGTTTCCTGCGCAGCCTGCCAGTAATTGGACCCGCTCTGCGCGCGCCTTATATTGGTCCTGCACTGGACAAAGTGGCTGGTTGTAAGTGTTTGTTTGATGGGCAAGTACGTACTAATCGTGCCAAGACAAGAATCAGAGTCCCGTCTGAATGATGCAGTCTGTTTGGACAAGTGGGCCATCAAAGACTTTGTGATCCAGATGTCTGAAACGACCTGCGACACATCCTGGTATCCGCCAACCTCGAGGTCCTTCCGTCTTCCTCAAATTCCATCCACGGTCTCTCTTCGGAGACCGCTGTCGGGCCGCCGTCACGGTGTTTACTCGATCATTCCACGACAGCAAACCGGCTTGAGAAGCACCTTGATTCAGAAAAAGCGACCTTGCAAGTCGTGACTGTTTGCACAGCTTGTCCGCGAGTCAAATGTCCTGGCAAGAGTGCAGCTTGAAACGAATTTTCTGTTTCGTAATCAACGACAAGGATGAGGAATAGACAAGACGCCCCAACGCGACACAGCACAACACAGCCGTTGTGCCAGTCTAAAGGAGCAATAGCTGCATGTGTATATATATAGACCTCGGTACCTATTAGGCTCTTTACATATTATTGACATAATGCACCACAATACTGGTCTATTTCGAAACCTGACAATCAGACTTCTTGATCAAGAAACAAGAGACGCGATTCTACCGCGCCTCCATGGAATCGATCCACCTCCTCCATCGCCTGTGCATCCGCAGATCTGATGACGTTGTCGTCCTCCTCTGTCCAGATACCAGGGAGTCGTGGCGGATTCAGTCCCTGGCCATATGCTTGCACGACCTTGATGGCGAGCGACTGCACACCCGACGTCCTGTGCCACGCATCCTCCACGTCCGCCTGTGGAATGCCGTACGTCTCCACCTGACGGTCTATCCAATTATACTTGCGCTGTCGTGCCACCGCCTCTAGTTCCGCCTGCATCTGTTCCTCCTGCGAGTCCAGCTCCAGTTCCTGGATCGTCGTGTCAAAGTCAAAGTCAATGTCTCCACGGATGGCCTGCGTGTCCTGAAGAAACTGCGACTGCGAGAACGATCGGTTTGGACTGGCGGGCGTCGGACTCGGTGCGTCGAATGCCGTCGTGATGTTCTCGTCACGTTCCGCCGCACGAAGCTGTGACACCGGTGGACGAGCGGGTGAACTGTTGGGTGTCGCTCGAACTTCACCAGACACCCGGGTGTGGACACGGTTCGGTGTCGACCCAGTGAGGCCGTCAGCAGCAAAGTCCGCATGCAATAGCTCATTAGTCTGCAGGAATCCATCTTCATCGACGAGAGGCATCGTCTGGACATTCGTCTTTGCACCTCGAGGTGTCTTTCTATTGTTGTTGAACCTTCGGATCTGTTCTTCAGCCATGATGTCGTCCTCATTCACATCGTCACCCACAAGGGACTGATCAATCCTGTCAAAGGTCTCAGCGGGTTTCGCATTATTCTGTATAGCTGCCCATTGTTTACCTTTCTCAGTCATGGCTTGTGGTTCTTGACTCGCAGCTCGAGCTCTAGCAGCCCGAGTTCTGGGTTCTTGAATTTCTGCAAGGAACTCTGGCGAGGCATTCTGTCGAACCGCTGGCACTAAAGAAGGTTTCTCCCGTTCGTGATGCTCTTGTTTCGCAGACTTTGGATTCGCGTGCGTCACATCACTTAAGCGCGAGGGTGTAGCAGGAGTCTGGTTCTTCGACAGCGCGGCAGCCCTTTCCGCAGCCGCCTGAGCAGCAGCATTTGTCTTTCGCTTTTTCGTAGCTCGTTTGGGGCCTCGCCTGCCCACAACCTGTGTTTGAGAAGCGCCGTCTTCAATATCAGAGACAGGTCCAGCATCTTCATCGACTGTGGGATCGTGTATGTTGATTTGCCTTTTGCCCGCTCGTGAACCTTGCGGCATACGCGCTTGCATATCAAGACCTTTGTCTCCCATGCGCTGATCACCCATACCTAGTTCTTGGGCTGCATGAACCTGTAAATTCTGGCGCAGCATGTCCTCAGTTGACTGGAAGTCAAAAGAAGAATTCTCTGCATCCTCTTGCTGAAGCTGTTGTTGCATGTGCAGATCTTGTGTTGGATCATACTGACCCTGCTCGAATTGTTGCTCAAAGGCTTGCTGGTTTGGGTCGTCCATGATCATGCTGAGATGCTGCAGTTGTAGATTTGGATCGATATTGGGGTCGACGAGTTCTTGGTGCTGCTGGTGTGCCACACTGTCGTGTTGCAGTGATTTGATGTGTTGTGGATGTCCCGACATACTCAGCTCAAGCTCGAGGTTGGAATTTGACAGTTCGGAAAAGTCACCAATAGACAGCCCTTGATCGGGATCTGGCAGAGTGCCGCCATTCCTCTTCTTGAGTGCCTTGACGCGGTTTTTCCACGACTCCCAGGTATGGTGAGGATGACGTTGTCCTAGCGCCTTATACGTGGAGGCCGTCTCGCCCTTCTCAGCGATAGCACGCAGGAGAATCTCATCGTCTGTAGTAGAGAAAGCAGCCCTTTGCTTTTTGATGATTGGGGGTGTAGCAGGAGTGTGAAGTTCTTCGTTGGTGTGCATGCTTGCCTCCGGCGCTTCTGACAAGGACTCGGAACGTCCTGTACGCTCCACTGCGGAGACATGAGGGGCACGCAGATAACTTTGTGTGAGGATAAAGTCATCCGTAGCATTCACATCCATCGCAGCTTCGTCAGTAGGTGGTCCCCATATGGGACGCATGTGCCTGATATAACGATCTCGCCAAGAGTGGAAACTGTGACCGCCATATTGTTGAGCAATCAGCTGATAGATTTTATTACCACTAGTAGCGACCCCTGGACGGTGCACTATTCGACGCAGGATGTCGTCTTCTTCTGGTGTGAACTCCATTCTAGTGCCACGACTGCCAACGCCGTTGGGCAGTCCTGCGGCACTCGGTGTATCCCTGTGTATCGGAGGCAAAGCATTCACATTGTGCATAAGTTGCATTGAGCTGCCTGGGTTGTCCATGACGTAAAATTCTGGATTCTGCAGCTGCCCCTCACGAAGTGCATCATCGATATATCGAAAGTTCAACCATGAAGCATCATACGACTGAGGTCTCGCGGGATCTCCGATTTTAATGATATTGTTCATCAGCTCGGAATGAACGAGCACTCCTCCGTTCTGTTCGATCTTATCCTTGAATGTGCTGCGCGATGTGAGAGACATTGGCAAAAAGAACCGTAGCGGTTCTCCATCCGAGTCCGTGAAGAGATGCGTCCCTTCCATTCCGTCTGAGAACAAGGGGTCGGTCTAACTTGAATTGTCAGCATTCTGTCGACACTTGAGATGTGCTTAGCAGTACTCAGGTGTGAGACACAAGTGTCTTGTGCACTGTTTTGAGGACTGATGACGCCCGACCTGTGGAGACGAGATGAGACGCGCCAAGGGTTAGTAGCGTGGTTTGGGTATCGTTGATGTTGTGGTTAGTGTTTGAAGTGTAACCTCGATCGAAGTGCGAAGGTACTCCTCCTGCTTCTTCCACTGTCTTTCGCCCTGGGGCCCTTCAGGGCGGACACCAGCTGCCGTTTGCATCACTACAAGCCTTACGTCACGTGTTTTGCAAAATAGTTTGGCACTGATGATCACGATCAGTAGGCTCTGACGGGTCCGTGATCACTGATCGTCTGACTTCACATGTCGTAAATTGCAAGGAAACGACATGCACAACGACAGTCATCACAACCAAATCAAGGCACAGTTTCGACCTTTTGAGTTGATTCAAGCCTTATACTGCCATAGTCATACAATTAGTCTATGTTAGAGAGCTCAGCGACGTGGCATTGGTGAGCAGTTTCATAAAAACACATTGATCATAAGTGCCTTGCAAGATGTAGATTGTCGTCTTGTGTTTGCTACATCATCTTCGTCGATATAAAAACCATCTAGTATGACCAGGCGGCTTGCTAAACCTGTCGGCAGGGTCAAGTCAGACGTCTTCCAGGCTAGGTGTCGTGCTTCGTGTGTTTATCGTGACACAGTTGATGCTTGTCGAAAAAGCCCTGTGGTCACAGCTCTTCCTCGTCGTATCCAGTGCTGTCTCATTGTCTCGAGACAATGGAATTGAATTAGCGATTACTGCTCCAAGAATCAGCAATGCCGTGGACGCTTCCGGTGTTGCCAATCGTGGACGCAACACATTACCGACATCGGAGGAGAATTTCGCGAACAATGCGGTGCTGAGTGCTCCACTCTCCAGCTTCGGCAATGACTATGGTTATACCATCTCAGTAACGTTTGGCTCACAAGGTCAACGTCAATTTCCTCTATTGGTGGACACTGGATCGAGCAGGCTTTGGGTCTTTGGAAGTGATGTACACTTTGGCCAGGGCGGCAAGCAGCGGTACGGCATCAGCAAGCCCGCGGAATCAGTGTCGGAGAAGCAGTGGGAGAGTTCCTATGCCGATGGATGCGATGCAAAAGGCAAAACGTACCATGACACCATGCGCCTGGGCAATTACCAAATCCAGCTAAATTTACCCGTAGCACAGCATGCGACTGGTTTCACTGCCATGTCTTGCAGCGGCATTATTGGACTAGGGCTGGATGATCGTAACTGGGCCCTCCCGAGCACCAAGTACGCCATAGACTTGAAGCCCGATCCGGAAGGACATCCTGATGCTGGCGGGAGCATTCAATTCGGTGGTGCATTCAACAAGTATGGAGCACTGACATGGGTGCCGATCGACAAATCCACGAGGGCGTGGATTGTGCCCGTTCTTGCTTACAAGATTGGCAGTCATGGGCAAGTCAGACACCAGTCCACTATTTTGCACCAAGGACTTCCTGCGCATGACCCCGACCATACACTAGCGACATCCCGCTCAAGCCAGCACTGTGCGCTGATAGACTCTGGCACGACGTTTAATTTGCTTGATGATGCAATCATTTTAGCTCTTATGTCCAGTATTCCAGGCGCAAGGTTCGACACAGGGGAGCAACTTTGGCATCTCCCTTGCGTACCTAGAGCTGGTGCGCCTGACGCACTTTGGTTCCAGATTGGGACAACCTGGTTCAATGTCCCGTATCGTATAGGTGGACTTCTTTGGTATGACCTAGGTGATGGTAATTGCGGTGCAGCCGTGCAAAGTCGTGGTGACAACAACTGCGACATCTTCGGTGCATTTTTCATGCACGGTGTCTATACCGTCTTTGATGAAGATCAGAGTAGAATTGGATTTGCACGAAAGTGGTAGAAGGTGTCACCGATTCTTGATGCATGGTCTGGCATAATGTTCTTCGTTCTACTCACCATGTATAAGGTATTATTGGTAGACTCCGATAGAAGGTGAACAATCCCAGATAGAATCCTCCTATGTAAGAGTGCCTTTTTTGAAAGTACGAAAAGAGGCTGCCCAGCACTCTTCGTGCAACTCTGTCCCGCGTCACGACGATCCGCTCTATTTTCTCTGTTGAATTGCCGAGTATGTAAAGATTCCAGACAGGGCAATGATGACTCCTAGAAGACTCATGTTGCTCATCTTGCCGCCAAAGACCCAGCCAAGGGATACGATGGAACAGGTTTTCATGTGACCTACGATGGTCGAGGTCAGTGCCGATGTGCCATGAATAATGAAGAACTGGGAAATGTTGATCATTATTGCAAACATCCCCGACATGAGAACCAGAATCATCGAGTTTTGCGAAATTTCACTAATTGGTGGAACTGTGTCTGAGAACGGGACACAGATCAAAAGGAGCAATACCGACCAAGGTGCTTGATTGTAGAGGAGTTGCATCGAGCTCACCTGATACTTTTTCGCAAAGGTACCGATCCAGATCGTGTAAACACAACTCACAGTGACACCTGTCAGGGCGAAAAACACTCCGTATATGCTAGTCGTCTTTTCCGATGTCGAGGAAAGGGCATCGTAGTAGGTCGTGATGCCCACTCCAAGACAGATCGGAATGATGGCGAGACCAGCAGACATGCTAATTTTCGTGTTGTAGAACACATAGTTCAGCGCAGCCGTGCCAGGTGTGAGCAATATCCGAACCAACTGGTAGAACGTGACAGAGCTGAAGGCCAGGGAGAGATTCGGTAAGATGACGTTTCCGCAGAATGCGAAACACAGAGGTAAAATCTGAACAGGCTTCAACAATCGTGGTTGAAAGGCACCAAACTGCGAAACCACGAACAGTGTCAGGCTAGTGCAGGTGAAATGGAAAGCTGCAAATGCCACAGGCATCTTGACGAGATGCTTATCCGAAAAGATTGCCTTGTTCGTAAAGACTATACCGATAGTCGCTATCGTGTTGACAGCCATCCAGAACAACACGACGGCCTGACTTTTGGATGGAGCTTTCGTTTCCTTCTGCAATACAGGTTTAGGCAATTCGACCGAGCTCTCTGATTCCGCTGGAGACTCGGACTGTTCAAGAGACTGCATGAGTTTTGCCCTGACCTCATCGAGTTCGTGATTCTCGTCGCTAGGCATTGTGTTGTGGTTGCTAATAATCTGCTTGACACGTCGGTATTCGGTGGAATCAAGTGAATGGACCAATTTGGTGACGAGACGCCAAGAGAATTCGGATCGCGAGGAGGAGTGAACGAGAGTACAATCGACCGAGCAAATCGGTCAGAGGGATCCTACTTTGAATATCTTGTAGGACTCACGAGCTCTATGGTTGGTGGAAGGGATGTAGTGGGAAGGTACAGGCAAGTAGGTGGTGAGAGGGAGGGTGTGTTGTGTATCACTTTCCAAGTTTGTGAGAGGGAGGTGGGCTGCGTATCTATCTGCAGACCGGGTCGTCCGGCTTGGAGTGAGTGAGAGGGTGGACGGGCGGGCTGCAGGGGCGTTGATGTGTACGTGTAGACGTGGGTTGGCGGACTCGCGTCTGTGGCAGGAGGGCAGCTGCGAATTGAGAGCTGAGCTGAGCTGGGATCTGGCTGGAGGGAGAGAGAGAGTCCTGCCGCAGGTGATGCACCGCACTGATGCCAAGATTCATGCGCTCCAGCTCTTCTTGGCTCTGGCTCTGGCTCTGGCTCTGGCTCTGGCTCTGGCTCTGGCTCTGGCTCTGGCTCTGGCTCTGGCTCTGGCTCTGGCTCTGGTCCACGGGTAGGCTTTCATTTCTCCCTCTCCAGGGCTGTCTGCAGCCGCAGCCCCTGCCAACCTTGGAAGGCGATTGATTGATTGACTGACTGACTGATCTGATCGATTGATGGAGGCCCTCGCGTCCATTATCCGCGTCTCGTCAGCCATCATCATCATCAAAGTGGCGGGGCGCCTCCTTCATACCTAGCCATCCAGGCTTACAATTTACCGTCCCGTCCTTCTAGATCCGTGCGGTCTCTATACAATCGTACGTACGTTTGCATGATCATACAATTGCTACGTATTTGGCAGCTGCTGCAGGTTGACAGTACATCTTTTCGAGCTCATTCATATATGACCATATACAATCTCCGTGGTGCGCATGTCATTGTTCCATCGGTAGGCAATCTAGAAACAGCTGCAGTGTTCTGGTCTCAAACGCGATTGTAGCTGCTACACGGTAGCTATAGTGATCAATATGTATAACCTTCGTATCCTATGACCCTATACACGATCCTAATCATTCGCCATGCGCTAAATTTGAAATGACGCAGTATGTCCCTAGTATGCTGACTCAACTTGCATTCGAAACATGAGAGTGATCATTTCACCAGACTGTAGAACAGATCTGATCATAAATTCAACCTCATTTGTTCTGCCAAAAGGAGTGTTCATACGCCCGACGTCGGGCTTTCATTGCTTCGCTCCAGGTGATTTCCTGAGCTCTGTCGCTTGGTAGCTCTCCGTGCACCTCGGCTCTTAGGCTACTTATGCCTCCGGTCAAGAGTACCACAACCGCAATCAGTCCCGCGATACCCAAAAATCTCGCCATGAAATTGTCCTTGAGCTCTGCATTACGACGTGATAGCTCCTCCTCAAGCTTGATGTTGTATCTACTGTCGAACGCTGAGTGACGTTCCCTGTGCTCGTCATATGCAAAGCGGGAATTTCTGACTTCTCCTTCAGCTGTAGGATTAGCACCAAACTCAAACCCAGGAGGACGATTTGATGCAGGTGACGATGGGGCTCGGAAGGGTGAGGAAGGAGGAGTGCCCATTGGCCTAGTTTTACGCCTACTGAGACCACTTGCTGTCCTGTAGCCACTCTCTCTCGTACTGATAGGTCCCCGCTCTCGAGGCAAAGACCTGTCATAGTCGCGTCTTGCCGTTGCTTCCCTCAGGACGGAATAGGCAGCATTGATTTCCGTGAATCTCTTCGCAGAATCCGGAGAAACGTCTGGATGAAACTTCCGAGATAGCTCGTAGAACTTCTCTTTGATTTCTTTCGGAGTTGCGTCCCTACTGATGGACAATGTGTCGTAATGTGTCACTGTAGATGCGTGACGCATTTCGGTACGACGAAAAGACCGGAATTGGCGTTGAGGCAAGCGTTCTATAGTAGCCAGGAGCGAGATACCTGAGCACCGAGGTCGTAGACCCATTAAGACTGGTCTTACAGCGGCAGCGGTCTATTCTGTTTGCTTATGGTCTTTTAAGATGCTTTAAGGACAATCAATTTCATTGCAGAGTACTGGGAATGCCCAAGTGCTTTTTGTGTGATGAACCAGACTTCACTTGCCTTCTTTTATCACATCACACATTACTAAGCTCATCTTAGAGTCTGCTACTTGTTGAAACAATGTGCAGCGATGGTCGGTGCGCACCTTCAGGATCAAGTCGTATGCGGTTTGTAGCTGCAAGTTCCAAGTGATGGATGTTTAGGTCGTTGAATGTACGACGTGCCGCTTTATGGCCGCAATCTTGAACTTTATCAGCGGCTGCCTTTGGGCTCCTCTTCATATTTCTGGATCAATATCATGCCTAAGGCCAATGACATACATATACCACCAGTACCACAAGCCAAGTCTCTGGAGATAGTTGCTCATCAAACTGAATGGATTCAAGTCCCGGCGGTGCTTGAGAAACGAGCGGACAGCCGAAGTTCTCATTCATGGGCCGTACTGAGGTAGCATCGTTTGCAGATAAACTTGAGGAGATCAAGCTTTCCAATTGCTCTCCTAGTCGCCTGCAAGGTCAGAAGAGCGATCAAAGAGCACCGCAGCTTGGTCAGATTCAAACTGATTTGCTTGAACCTGGATCATTACTCGACTCGTCTGCATTGGGTAATTTACAAGCTCCATGGACCTTTGATTGGCAACTGGAGGACGTTCTCAGATCACCAACACCAGAGATCAAGCGCTCGATAAGATTCCGCAGAAAAGGTTTGCAGGGGAAGATCATCGGCTACGAGGAGACTGTGGAGAATGTCAACGCATTGAGACCGGACAACTCTTCTTCGTTCAAAAGAGCACCCGCACCAAAAGACACTTTCGTAAGGGGCAAAGGATCCTTCTTCCCATGGGTGCCTGGTGGTCTACAAAACACAGAGGCTTCAGCAAAGACACTTGCCGGATTAGATCCTAATGCTGTACTCGAAAAGGATTCGAGGTCTTACCTGACACGAGCCCCAGGCCTCCCGAGTGTACAGCTACCGAACAACAAGAAGAACCTGGAAATCACCCCTGATCCTTCCAGATGGGACCTTCCTCTTCTGAAACGGAAAAAACGTACACATTCGAAGGAAAAGAGCAAAATTGAGGCGTCATCCAATGATGGTCACGACTCTGCCCCCAATGAAATCGACTCCTTCCTTCCGACTGACTTTGGCCTCCTGAGGTCTATGCCGACAATCAAGTCGGCGAGTACAAAGCCGAACGACAGGAAGTGGGCACATCTGGTCGATGTCAATCGAGACATGACGAACTTCCGAGAGTTAGTGCCCGATCTAGCCTTCGAGCATCCCTTCGAGCTGGACACATTTCAGAAGGAGGCAGTCTATCATCTCGAGCAAGCAGAGAGTGTTTTTGTCGCTGCGCATACATCTGCAGGGAAGACAGTAGTCGCCGAGTATGCTATCGCACTCGCTGAAAAGCACATGACGAGAGCCATTTACACTAGTCCTATCAAGGCACTTTCGAATCAAAAATATCGGGATTTCAAGCAGACCTTTGATAGTGTTGGCATTTTGACAGGAGATATCCAGCTGAACCCCGAGGCAAGCTGCTTGATCATGACCACAGAAATCTTACGATCCATGTTGTACCGTGGGGCAGATCTTATCAGGGATGTTGAATTTGTCATCTTTGATGAAGTACATTACGTCAATGATCAGGAGAGAGGTGTCGTGTGGGAGGAAGTCATCATCATGCTCCCTGAGCACGTAACTATAATCATGCTTTCCGCTACTGTACCAAACACATTCGAATTTGCGAATTGGGTTGGCAGGACAAAACAAAAGGATATCTATGTGATCTCAACTTTGAAGCGTCCAGTACCACTGGAGCATTTCTTGTACGCCAACAAAAAACTATTCAAGATCGTTGATGCCAATAAGCAGTGGTTGGGTGTAGGCTACAAAGAAGCTAGTCAAGCTCTCGTGCGCAACAAGGAAGCAAAACCTATCGTCCCGGCGACTGGTCGCGGTCGCGGGGCTAATCGTGGTTCGGGTCAAAGAGGAGGATCGGTTGCTACTCAAGGTCGCGGTCAAGCGCAACCTTTTGTGCGTGGTGGTATGATGAAGACTATGGAACGGCACGATAAGAATGTCTGGATCCACTTGGTCAATCACTTGAAGGATAAGAAGTTGCTTCCTTGCGTCATCTTCGTTTTCAGTAAGAAAAGATGTGAGGAAAATGCTGGAGTATTGTCAAACATCGATCTCACGAATTCTGTCGAAAAAAGTCAAATCCATGTTACCATAGAGAAAGCATTAACTCGTCTCAAGATTGAGGACAGGACCCTGCCACAAATTGTACGCACTCGGGAGCTTCTGTCTAGAGGCATAGCAGTGCATCATGGAGGCCTTTTACCCATCGTGAAAGAAATCGTCGAGATCTTGTTCAGCAGAACCCTTGTAAAAGCTCTGTTTGCTACAGAAACATTCGCCATGGGAGTCAATATGCCAGCGAAAAGTGTTGTCTTTTCCGGCATCAGAAAGCATGACGGAACATCATTCCGTGACCTGACCCCTGGGGAGTACACACAAATGGCTGGTCGAGCTGGACGTAGAGGTCTTGATCCGACAGGCACGGTCATCATCCTTTGTGGAGAGGAGCCGCCAGACACGCATACCTTGTCCACGATGCTGTTGGGACAACCTTTCAAGCTGCTCTCTCAGTTCAGGTTGACGTATAACATGATATTGAATCTTTTGAGAGTCGAAACACTCAAAATAGAGGAGATGATCAAGCGATCGTTCAGCGAAAATGCCAGTCAGACTTTATTGCCAGAACAGCAAAAGTTGGTCACGAACACAGAGTCGAAGTTAAGTCAGCTTAAGGAAAAACACTCTGAGCTGGATGAGATCATCCGCGATTGTCACAGTCGTTGTGTACAATTTGTCGACATATCCAATGAGGTAATTCAGCAATCTGTCGGCATCGCAGGGAGAAAGTTCTACGGACCTGGTCGGGTGGTCATTGTACAACCAGATGGCATGTCACGTACCCTGGCCATAATTTTAGGTGAATCAGCTATCTCTACAAAGCAGGAACGATCATTCGCAGTCTTGCTCAACAAGCACCCGGACTCGAGCAAACGTTCATCTGACCTATTGCCATTCTTACCATGCTTCCGACAATTCATGAAGGCGGATCTAGCCACTGACGGCAAGTTCGTCCTAGAAATCTTGCCAGCTACGGCGATCGAATGGGTGACTGACACCACCTTGAAGATTGACGCTACAGCGATTCGGCAAAGGGTCAAGAGCGAATGGGACTCGGCTGCTGCCCTCGTCAGCGAGCACTTTTCAGACCTCAAGAGTGCTGCTTTCAAGGAGATTGACTGGGACAAGATCAAGTCCCTGGAACTGCGTGACACTATAACCACTCGATCGAGTCTGTTGTCGGACGCTCAGGCTACCGGAGCAGAACAGATTGATGACTTTTTGCGAATATACACCGCCTGTCACGAAGAATACTTGCTCTCCCAACAAATCCAGTCACTAAAACTGAAACTCTCGACACAGAATTTAGAACTCATTCCAGACTACGAGCAGCGCATCGCCGTGCTACAAGAACTTGGGTTCATCGACGCACACCACTCTGTAGTCCTCAAGGGCCGCGTAGCATGTGAAATCAATTCTGCGCACGAGCTGATTTTGACGGAACTCATACTCGACAATACATTGGCGGACTACGACTGCGAAGAAATAGTGGCTCTGTTATCCGCTTTCGTATTCGAGGAACGCACAGACAATGAACCAACCTTGTCGCCGCGTTTGGTGGCGGGCAAGGCAATGATTATTGAGATGGCGAGGAGGGTGAATACGGTTCAGGAAGCCCATCAAGTCCTCACCGCCGGCTCTGGCGACGAATTCGAAGAGTCCCCCCGGTTCGGACTGATGGAAGTTTGTTACGAGTGGGCCAGGGGCATGAGTTTCGCCAACATTACGGAATTGACTGATGTCCTGGAGGGCACCATTGTGCGCTGTATCGTCCGTCTCGATGAAGTGCTCAGGGAATGTCAAAGTGCCGCCAAGACGGTGGGTGATATGGCCATGCACGCCAAGATGGAACAGTGTCGCGAGATGATTAAACGAGACGTCGTCTTTACTGCGTCCTTGCATTTAACGTAATCAACCTGGCCTTTTGTAAAATATTATGACAGTTCCATCACGGAATGGGCCGATGAATTGAATGGTAGGAATGATTTAATTAATTCATCACAAGGCACTCGCCGTCGCATAGGGCATACAAAATTCGTCAATGCTGCCCCTCCTCCTCCCCCTATTCCTCGTCACTGTCGACAATCTTCCGCTTCCTTTCCTTCAATTTAGCTCTCTTTGCACGAAGCTCGTGGCCATCATTGTCCGAGTCGTCTTCCACAAAGAGTGCATTTCCATGTGTCATGTCAGTCATGGAACTCCTCTTTCTCCCCGTCGAGCCTTGATCGAGACTAGTCGCCGGCGTCTCTGACTCATTTTCACTACCGGTAAAGTCCACCAATTCGTTCTCTTTATCGGAGTCATCTGTTTCGTCTTGCTTCCTGCCTCGACTCTGGCGCTTCTTTTGATTGTTGACTTTTTTCGGTCGTGATGATTTGGCGACGTGAGGTGCTCGTTTGGCTTTCACACTTTGCCTCTCTCGCAAGGCAGCTTCAGCGGCAAAGAAGATGGCATTCGCAGCTTCGTCATCCTCGTCGTCAGAGTCGTGGACGTATTTGGACGATTTGATTTGTCCACGCCGTTGCTCTTCCATTTCTTCACGCTTCAGACGACGTGCTTCCAGTTCTTTCTCATCCACCTCCACTGCAACACGATTGCTCGGTTTTCTCGACAAGGACCTTTTCTTCGTCTTCACGCTGGTAAAGTCCTCGTCTTCACTAGATGACGAGACGGAACTGTCGGTATCGTAGTGTCTCTTCACGACTTTTCGTCTGATGAAATCGATAGCTTTCTTATCATCTTCAAAAGAGGGCGGGTCAAGCGTAAGCTCTTTCATCAACGCCACGTCCGCGTTAAGAGCATCAGCTTCGAGTGTTGCTGGAACCATCCAAATAGCATCTCTATCCTCCCTGTCACCCAGTCTTTCGAGACCCAGCACTTTGAGCAACAAACGGACCTTGCCGTCTTTGAAGAACAAAAGTTTCATGTCATCAGAAATTGGCACGATAGGGCTTGCTGCTTGACTGGGCCGCTGACCCTCTCCAATTCCCTTCTCTTCAAGAAGTCTAAAGCTAGTTTCCCACGCCAGTCTTTCAGCAACGACTTGTACCAGCTGCTCCTTTAAGCAATCGAGAACTTCATGACGGTTGTCATCGAGCAGGACACCAACCGCAACGCGAACTTGTTCTTCGTGACTTGTGCCAGGGCGAACCTCAAATTCGGCAGGTGGTCTCGGTGCCTTCCTCTCGACAGGTGCTTTGTTGGCGTCGTGCGTTAGGTAGTATGCATCCTTCGACAGCTTCTCAAACAGGACCTCCCACGCAAGAGCAGGACAATCCTCGATGGTCCGGCTGAAGCGCTTGAACATGTATGTTGTGAAAGTCTCTACCTCAGCTCTGGCTGGGTTGCTCGAGGAAAGATTGACCTTGTCATGTATTATGCGGTGGAGTAGCTCAAAGATCTCCAACCGGTAAAGGAGAATCTCGACCTTCTGTTTGACGAATACTCTGTGAAAGAAAGTGATAATTCTCTTGATCTGATCGCTCGACAAATCGGCATAAAACTCTAAAAAGGAGACAAACGTTGACACTGTATGTTCGTTTATGAACTTGGCCTCAAAGTTGGCGAAATTGAACGCTCGCTCTTTCACCATATCCCGAACGTTAGCTTCTGCTGCTTCGTCATCCGAATCGACTTCACCAGTCTGCGTCCTTTGTCTGCCCGTGCCCTTCCTTTGTCTTTGACGCCTGGCTCGAACAAACATGTGAGTACGGCTCGAAGCATACTTCTCCAACATTTTGAGCAAGACAGTCGCGAGATCTGTACAAGCATCTAGATATCCTGTAGATTGGTTGCCATAGGTCCGTACGCAGCTCGCGACAAGATCAAGATTGGATTCTTCGTAGTACAGATTACTTTGTATGTTTTCTGCAATGTCTTGATACTCAGGATCTGAGGACAATGACATTGAGTGAATAGTGAGCAGCAGTTCCTTGAGACAATTCATTGCGGCCTGCGCGTCTTTCCATAGCTTCGTCTCGATCGATTCGCGCAGCATTTTTCGCAGCATGATTGTGGCTCTACTTTCCATCATGGAAGCTATCAGTCCATAGTCCGCATCGTCAGCAAAGTCAGAACCACGTTTCTCTTTCTTGTTGACCGCCTGTCCTTTCTCCCGCAGTGCATGAAAACTCCAACCTTGCAGATAGAGGTACTGCATTCTGTTGGCTTGTGAGACTCTAGAGTCGTCATGTTCCAAAGCTTTGAGAAGCGATAAAAATAGGGGGTTGAAACCGGCGTCCAGGAAGGTTGTGACAAAGTTGCCCAAGCCTAGACGGGCTTCGGTGTTCAATGATATTTTCTTGTCGACATCATCCTCAGTCTTGATCTGCCGCTGAGGTCGGTTCCACTTTTTGCTAGCTTCAATGTCAGCAAAGTTGCTACCAGGCACTTTGCGTAGGATGGCAGTTTGACTGGCTACCGTGAAACGTCTTGATTCCTGAACGACAGACACCATGGTGCCGAAACGATTATGCCTCGTGTGAGCTTGCTTTTTGTTGTTGGTCCGTAAGTCCTTCTCACGAGCCAAAAGATCTGTAAGCTCGTTCTTCAGGGTATCTGAACCTATGTTGACAAGGTCGAACAAGGATTTAACCTGCACCCCTCGCACTAGACAATAGATTGTGTCCAACACTATTACATCCTCAGAGGTAAACTCTTCTCCCATGCCGGATGCCAAGACGCACAAGAGATCTAGAGCGTTTGCTTTCGCGAAGGCTAGGATAGTGTCACTACGGCAATGTCCTTCGTCAATCGCAGCTAAATTGCGCAAGAGATATATGACCAGTCTGATGATGCCATGGTCTCTCTCGGAACGTTCTCTTCGGGGGACCGCAAGTGATGGATACGCTACCCGCATGACACTTCCCAGAATGTCGTTCTCTGGGTCAAATAGCATTGCTCGCTTGTAGCCAGTCTGAGCGAGCTTCAAGTTAGGATATTGCTTGCATTTGAAGTCATCGGCATCGGAACCGAGTTCCATTGGCCACGTCACCGGGACCAATATCTCCACTATGGACATCAGCCGTCAATCTCAACCAGTACGTAAGGAACTCCTACCACAAGCCAAACACACTCTCCGCTTGTGCTCATTGTCCATCTCAGAGATCGTCCATGATGCAAGTATCGGGCACAGATCCGTCGCAACAAAGTTCATGGATGCCAAGGCCGCCTTGACGTCCCAGACGTCCTTCTTTTCATCATAGTGTTGCAGCCAACGTTTTATGTCTCGAAGACATCCGAGTCCATCGTCTCCGAGGACGTATGGATTTCCTGGCTCAGAGGGGTCCCTCCCTCCAAGCGCCGAGACGAGATTCTGGAGCGTCGAAGTTATACCATCCATTCGATCGATCCTGGCCCGGTCCTGGCGCAAGCCTAGTGGTTTTCGAGGCCGTAGATACTCATAAAGGTCTGATGCATTGCAAGTTCGAAGTAACGATACATCACAACGCGAAACAACTCGTTTGTCCTAATTGTGGCTCAGTGGCTTGACGCGATGGAAATTCGTGTTTTGGAGCTCCAAAGAGCAATTGATCACTTCCAAGGGTGAGCGCAGGGAACATCAACAGTGCAAGTGAGCTTGAGCAGTACACTAAAAGGGTGCCGGTGCCGAGAGGGCCTGTACATGTACAGCTTCATTAACATTAATGCTTCCTAGCCCGTGCGGATCGAATGACTACAAATAGACCTTGTACATAACGACTGCGACTCATCGCATTGTCTCAAAAGATGTTCTCAACTCCACTCCAGTTCTTTTGCTCTCGCGCATTCCAATACTCGCCAGTAAATTCCCAATAGCTCTCTTTTGTAACCGGATGAGTAGCCTCCCTGAACCACCTCGCTCCATGCTCTAGTCCTTGTTTCTCACGAGCTCGTCTCGTGGCCCTCTGCTTCTCTTCCAAGCGGTTCTTCTCATCCGCGGCAAAGTCATACTTGCCATCTTCCATAGCACGCTGATCCGGTCGCAGACGTGTATCTGTAATTGGCAACCAGGGTCTAAGTCTATCATCCAAAGCATTCAGTGACATCGCAAAGGTGGTTAGGTTGAAAGGTACGCCCTTCTTTCGTGGGTTTGCGGACCAGACCACAGTATTCTCCGATTTGTCCCCTGTCCGACGGGCATAAATTCGTTCGTTCCATTTTCCGTTGACGGTCCACTTTTCAACTCCTTGGGCATCAACGACTGTACCACTTACTTTGTAAGCATCCGCTCCCCGCCAACCGCGAGCCTTGAAGTCCAATCGTGCTTCCGCACCATTCGTCTGGTTCGTGACGATCATCGGGCCGTAATTATCAACCGTTGGAGAGCCCATAAGGATGCCAACTACTTGAGTGTTGACCTTCTTCCAAGTGTAGAGCTCATCTTTGCCCGAAGACAACCTGAGTCTCAAATGCCAGGTGCCCAGAGGATTGATGTCGAATGATTTTCCGGTAAACTTGGATTTGACACTAGACTCTCCATAATACTCCCAATTACGTGATTCTGCATGAGCAGCACCAATTGGTGGATGGTGCGATACTTGCTCAATAACGAAGCGGAAGCCCTTGTCTGGTCGGCAATATTCATATGTCTCGTGTAAGAGCGGGTTGAAAGGTTTTGCGACACGATCGATGGTACTGGCATACTCACTCGCGGCAAATGCGGCCACGTATAAGGCTCTGTCAGCAGCATCTGGCAAGGTGGCTGCCTTGTCCAAGATATCGGTATATTCCATGTCTTCTGCAACTCGCTGAAGTAGACTTGTGGCTTCATTGAAACTGACCGGTAACGTCATCTTGGACATATCCTTTCCAATCATGGACTTAAGGATACCCCACAAGGATACAGAGGGACGATCATCCAAGCGACCCATGTCAGTGCGGATTGGAGCTTCATAGCCATGGAAAGCAGAGTCGAATCCAGATTGCTTCTCATGGCCGCTATCATCTTTTGGTTCAGCACTCCTCGTACTTGCAGAGACGGAATCCATCGGCTGTATGACGGTGGGCGTGGAGGCAAAGCTTTGAGCAGCAGGCTCCAGTGCTTGTGGCTGTTGTTCTTCTACAACCGCAGATTGCCTGCTACTGGCATGTAGCATCGGCTCTGTCGTGGTCGTCCTGGAAGTAGTCTTGGACAATGCCGTGGTAGAACCATTGTTTGAACCCACCGCATCATAAAACTCATCGTCCGAGGAGTCTGAATCCATAACATAAGGTTCACTTTGAGGTACTTGTAGCGGGTCTTTGATGTTTTCAGTGCCGAGAGATGGAGTAACCACAGGTGTTTCTCCGCGCACTTGGTTCAGCTCGGAGCGAGCCAGCTTCAGAGCTTTACGAGTGTTTCGCCTCTCCACGTTCGCCTCATGGACCCGACGCTCGAGTTCATCCTGGTCGGTAGCCAAGGACTGCATGTTTTCCTCCCACAAGACTCGCATTTTACGCTCGCGCTCAACAAGCTGTTTCCAGTACTTTTCTCGATCATTGGCCATGGTCACGAGTTGTGTCAAGACTTCTCGCAATGATGTGGCACTAGAACGGAATGTGCCGGCTGCTTCTTGCATGCGAGGATCGAGACCATGTCCTGTAGCCGCACGCTCCGAGAGAATGCTATCGCAGATTTGATCCATCATTTCTAATTGCAGTTTCGCAGAATTTGCGGTGAGACCGAAAACGTCTTGATGTGGTTCTTCTGCAGTCTCGAAGTCATATGCATCCACTTCAGATTCGGCATCTGAGAAAGATGCTGCATAGCCTCCGAGCGCAGGTTGGGCAGCATCTGGCGAATTACTTGCTTGCACGTTATCGAACTGAGAGTTTGCAATGGATGGCGTGTACGAGGAGAATGGTGCATGGGCTGCCGCCGTAGCAGAAGAGCCCGGAATGTCCATGGAGGCCGTCTCTGGACTCGCCAAAAGAGCGCCTGTAAGGTCACGGCTGGTCGTAGCCTTGTGAGCATCTGCAGCTTGAGTCTTGGCCAACTTAAGATTCCAGATCCAATTTTTGGCTTCCGTTGGATGGGCTGCCTTGACATGGAAACCGTTCTTGTCAGGCCCCAGAATTTCGAATCTAGACTTGTCTCCATTGTGATAGACAATCTTGGCAACTTTCATGTTGATGGATCCTCGGCAAGCGTTCTCAGATTCGTCCTGATTGCGGTAATACGAAAGCACTCCGTTCTCCAAGACGAACCATCTGGCTTTATAGCCAGATTTGTAGTTTGTCCACTTCTTGAGGTGTCCCGAATAACGTATCGGATCACTCGGGGAGGAATTGAGCATCGCCTTTTGCGGTACATTCTTGAATAGAGATCTGATTTTGTCGTCCTTTGTCAGATCAGTGGGCAACTTGCCCTTCTTGTTGCGCGGAAATGCGTCTGCGCCGTGATTCAGAAGCAGGCTGACCAAGGATGAATCCCTATTTGCAGCTGCAACGTGTAGTGCAGTATTACCATCCTGATCGGGCTTATTCATATCCAGTAAAGACGAGGCTCTCGGGTTGTCGAGCAATTCCTCGAGGCTGCCATTTTTTGCACGCAAGGCTTGCTGATATTCTGCATTCACCTTTTCGATATATTGGCCACGCTTGGACTGCATGTGATGGGCCACTTCACCATTGCGGACAATCTCGTATGCTTGTTTCCTATCGTTGTTTTGCAAAGTATCATTGATCTCGGGATGGTCCATCAGAAGATCGATCACATCGACGCGATCGAGTTGTGCAGCCACATGTAAAGCAGTGTTTCCTGAAGCGTCCTTGTTGTTTACATCGATCTCAGGCTTTGAAAGAACATATTGAACAGTTTTCGTCTCTGCACACTGTACAGCCAGAATCAGGGGATGGATGAATTCCGAAGTGGTCAGCGACCCGATTGATGAACGGGGATCGTTCGAAGATTGCGTACTTGCGGGAAACAAGTACTTGTCGATGGCTGCAAAGTCGCCAGCTCGTAAGGCTATGTACGTCAGCATAGCACGGGAGATGTCCAAGAGCTTGGTCTTACCTTCGAGAAGATTGTACGATCGCAAGGACTCATCCACGCCCACGGACTTTGACAATACCTGAGCTTTCGCACTTATCCTGTCAAACGATTCGGTTCGGCTATGCAGCGATCTAGACGGAGTCCGACTCATGTTTGAGTGGCCGTGGCCGTAGCTGGCAGATGAAGCAGGAGCAGCAGTACTGACCAGGCAAAGAAGCAGTGACTAGCGATCTAGGACGATAGCTGATGTGTATGGATATGAAATGTGCCAGAGGGAAGGACTGCTAGAAGGTGCGCAGGCGGAGAGACGTTACTACGTATGGGCGGGTGAGTCTGGAGCAGAGGAACATGCGGGAGGTTTGGGCGGGCATCAAGAGCTGGAGCTGAGCTGCCACCGACGAGGAGGAGTCCTTACCACTACACTATTTAGTAGGCGAGTAAGTGGGAGGAGGGCTGGGGGTTGAATTGTGTGTGAACGTGGAATTCGTATTCCTGATCACCACAACTGATCGTGATCATGATCATGATCTGGCCTGCTCACCGTAGGCAAGAGTGCAGAGACGACCCTCTGTGTGTGTGTGTGTGTGTGCAATAATGCATGAGAATCTACTGTGAGTGAGTGAGTGAGTGAGTGAGTGAGTGAGTGAAGTGCGTGTGCAGTCCAAACCCTGGATCATTCTCTGGGCGCCACCTGCGATCGACCGATATCTACCCGTCCAGCTTTCCCAGCCTTGGAGATCAGATTCCATCATGGATCACCAACTTTTGCTACGTTCCCAAGCTGTAAGTCTCGAAATTCCTTCCATGGCCTCTCATAAGCATGCTACTCACTCAAGTTGTACTTGGACTCACACAGTGAACAAGACCACTGCCACTGAATCCTCTGATGTCGTCACGCTGACACGAGCGAGTGCAGCTCAGTGCACTTATCCGCCGTCAACGTGCCATAACTTGCGATAGACTCCAGATATGGAGGAGGACATTCCAGGAACTTGTCGGCTGTATGATGCTGAGGCCTCCTCCACTACTTCCGATGCTCCTCTTCTGGTACCACAACCCACGGATTCACCTCATGACCCGCTTAACTGGAGCATTTCACGAAAAGTGTGGCACACGATCCTCGTCTGTTCTGTGACCGGATTGACTGCAGCCATTTCGAATGATGCCGGCTCGGCCCAAGATCAGATGAATGAGCAATTGGGTATCTCTTACGATGTCATGAACGATGCTGCGGGCATTCTCTTTCTCGGCATCGCGATGGCCACGTTCCTGCTCTATCCCTCCACCATC
Organism: Taphrina wiesneri; assembly: GCA_005281515.1. Lineage (NCBI taxonomy): Eukaryota > Fungi > Ascomycota > Taphrinomycetes > Taphrinales > Taphrinaceae > Taphrina > Taphrina wiesneri. The sequence continues at coordinate 339,400 of RHGK01000012.1, forward strand.
CTGTACGGCAGGCGCATCCAATACATGATCTCCTTGGTCTTTGGTTTCCTCGGCTCAATCTGGTTCGCAAAGACACAGACTTCAGGTGACAGCATCGGATCTCAACTCTTTTGCGGCATTTCTGAATCTTGCGCTGAGGCTCTGGTCCAATTGAGTCTGTGTGACATTTACTTTTCGCATCAACGAGGATCCGCCATTGCGATGTACGTTCTCGCCACCAGTGTTGGTACCTTCATGGGTCCATTGCTTGCTGGCTTGATCGAGACTGGTCAAGGTACTTTCAGATGGATAGGGTGGTGGGGAGCCATCAGTTCTGGATTGCTGCTCGTTGTCTTCTTCTTCGGTCTACAAGAATCATACTATGACAGGGCGCTTGCGGATCGTGAGACTCGGAAAAGTTTTGGGGAGACGGACGGAGATCGACATCTTAAAGCTGGAGACGACAGACAAATCCTCAGTGAAGAAAGTATGGTAGTACTGTCTAATGAAAAGGGCACACCTGCACAAGAACCAATAGCTCCACAACCACAAGCCAATAATCCAGTGGTGACATCGAGCAACCGGTTCAGAGCGTACGTGAAGTCGATCGCACTCATCACGCCGTCTCGACAGGTAAGAGGCAAAGGGCTGAAACAATACGGCAGGCTTCTGTGGAACTTTCCACGCATCTTCCTCTTGCCCGCTGTCCTGTATAGCGGCATACAATGGGGTGCTCAGGACGCCTGGCTGACTTTCTACCTGACGACTGAAGCAGAGACTTGGTACGATGCACCGTACAATTACACCGACAAGGCGGCCGGGCTCATGAATGTGCCATCACTGATAGGAGCCATCATTGGTTGTCTCTATGCAGGTCCATTGAGTGATTGGTTCTGCCTCTGGTGTGCCCGCAAACGTGGTGGTCTGCGAGAAAGTGAAGACAGGCTCATCTTCTTCCTTTTGCCGGGCCTCATATCTCCTGCCGGTATGCTTTTGTTCGGTATAGGTTCCGATCGAGGCTGGAACTGGCCAGTGCCTTACCTCGGACTGGGTTTCATCGGCTTTGGCTGGGGCTGCGCTGGAGACTTGGCCATCTCTTACCTGATTGACTCTTACCCGGATCTCGTGTTGGAAGGCCTTGTTGCAGTGGCACTAATTAACAACCTGATTGCTATGATTGGAGCATTTGTCACTCAGAGCTGGCTGGATTCTGCCGATGTGGCGGGCACTTATATCTCTCTCGCAGTGCTCGACTTTGTCATCATTGTCGTTCTCACTGCAATTATCATGGTTTATGGGAAGAGGTGGAGGCGTGCGAGTGTGTCACGGTACTCCATTTGTCTAGAATTGAAGGACACTTAGAGGTTTGAAGGAATGGCGTCCTAGCTATAGCGACTGCGATTGGGCATCATGATACATACGAATCACTCTGGATAGTATACTATTGAACTACCGGACCTTTGTCTGTGCTTGTACCTCAGCTTCCATGTAGATGTACTAGTCGTGATCAGAAGTATCGTCTTCAAGTGATCGACGCACTTCCTCGGCTAAGCGATGTGTGTCATCACTCATGATCAGGAGACTTTCAGCACATTCATATATGGTCTAGCTTGAAGATTGTGTGTAAAAGTTGATCTCGCGAGGGCTGGAGAATTGCCTGTAAATTGTGGACTGCCGCCATATGCATGCGATGATTGAGCATTGATCATTCGTGATGAAACTTCAGTGTCCCAGCAGCTGGGTATTACTCCTTTCCATCGCATCAGCTGCTGCAGGAGATAAGATCTTGTCCCCTACACAATGCAAGATCGACTCCCACCTGCAACAACTAGCAGCACAGAAATTCGCAGTGGGGGACCTTTTGTCTATAACTGGCAAACCACGCCAGTGTGTCACACCACAACCAGGCAATCCTCACGGCTCTGCTCGTCTGGCGTACGTCACACCCTGGAACAAGGATGGGTACGGCTATGCGACTCTACATTCGGAAAGACTCAGTCACGTTGCTCCGGTATGGTATCAAGTCAAGTTGCAGGGCTCCTCAGTGAAATTGGAAGGAACAGATGCCATCAATCAGACTTGGTTGTCGTCCCTACACCCCTCCACAAAGATTGTGCCTCGCTTCGAGATTGTATTTAGTACGAAAAAAGAAGTCGAGGCAGTCTTGTTCTTTCCTCGCGACGAAGTCAAGGACATCACCAATGCAATCATCAAGGAGGTCACTCTGCGTGGCTACCATGGCATCGTCTTGGAAGTGTCGTATGTGGCACAAATGAGCAACTTGGTGAGGCAGTTGAGCAAGGCATTACGTGGTGTGCAGAAGGAATTGATACTCGTCGTCCCGGCTCACCACAAAGTCCACGAAGTCTCGCCCTTTTCCCATCGAGACTTGGTCAAGTACGTAGAGTACGTGGATTACTTTAGTCTCAACGCATATGATCATGGAGCCGCGCTGGGTCAAAGTATAGGCAACGCGCCGATGCCATGGTTGAGAGCGATACTAGACGGACTGATTGGTCCCTCAAACAAGGATGATGCTACGCCAGCGAATGGGTCGGACGACTACGAAGACGGCAAGGATCCATTCGATGACGACGTCTTTAGTGAGACAGATCTCGAGAGTACCGAGCATACCTCCTCCTCCAATGAGAGACAAGTCTCTCCGTGGGCAAGTAAGCTCCTGCTGGGTCTAAATTTCTACGGGTACACATTCACTTCCGACGGGGTCATCAACACCATTACCGCGACAGAATACAAAGGTCTCTTGGAGTTCTCGCAGGTGTCGATCCCATTGACGGTGGAGTGGGACGAGAAGCAGGCCGAACATGGGTTGGATGGCAAGTTGTGGACAATCTGGTACCCCACCGTCCTCTCGCTCCTGCACAGGGTCGACTTGGCTGCAGAGTACGGTGTGGGCCTGAGTATTTGGGAAGCAGGACAGGGTCTAGATTACTTTTGGGATATCGTGCTGTAGTGTATGACGATGCTATCACTTGTATAGAGTGGAGATGATCGTCTTCGGAGCAACATCAAAGTCTGCCGAGCCAGTGAAATATGGAGTGATGTGTGTTGGCTGATATGGATGCACTGTTTAATCACCTAAAAAGGGCAAATTGAAAGTGAAGCCTGCGGAACCTCACGCGAGCTCACTTGGGGTACGCGTGCACTCGGAGGGGATGGGCAGCCGATTTGACACCGTTTGATTGGTGTGCGTGGCAGGTAGAGTTTCTTGGTAAGCACGCGAGTACAAGACATGCCATCTGTAGACTTGTCGAGATGCAACCTCCTCCTCCTCCTCCTCAACAAATTAGTATGAAGGGTAGCGTCCATTTATTTCGTACATGGTGCTTTCACTCTTGCTCTCCCAGTCATACAACAACAACTGGCTTCAATAGTAGCCTGCTTCAATAGTAGCCTGCTTAGAGACCGTTTTGTGGGATATATACATTTAGATTTGTGTAAAGAACGTCAGACAAGCTATATATGACAACGATTGAGACGTCGAGCAGCTGTCCTCTTATGTACATCTCCCAAGCAGCGTCTACCCGCACAGAGACCAACCTTATTCTTCCCAAGATGACATAGACGCCATTTTCACCTCTTCTCCGACGGTGAGGTCGGCACACCTTGTGGGTCCTTGACTATTGCGGGCGCAACAGCCTTGACCTTTCTCGTAAACTCGGCGTCCTGGAGGGAAAAGCGTCGTCCGATTGCCTTTTCAATCTTGGCGCAGACCGCCAGGTTGGCCTGTTTCTCGGCCTGAGCTTCCGACACCAGTACCCTTTGTTTCGACAGGGAGGGTGTGGTCAGACGTTCGCAGTCGAGTTGGTATTGTAGTGCCTGCCGCTCAAGAGAGCAAGTCGAGCGCATTGAAGCCTGGAGCCGTCAGTCGAAGTGAATCTTGCGCTCTACGGCACGGGAGCCGCGGAGTGCATACATCTGAAGAATGGATGCTAAAGTCCTTCATTGGCGATGCTACGGAAGTCATGATTTCGACGGTCGCAAAAAAAGGTGAGATTCGGCAAGTCTCTACTGTCCTGACAATGTCCCGCCAAGTAGGACCAAGATGAAGAGATGCCAGGCGCAAGATGAGAATGGAGGATTCTTGGGACGCAGGTGGGAAATCGCAACGAAGTGATGTGTAAGGATAGCCAAGGCTGGTGAAGGTGGACGGGACGGGAAACTTTGAGGAGGGAGAGAAACCTTGGAACGGATTTCAGTCCGAATTTGGTGGCTGATGCTGCATGAGCCACCACTGTTTCCAGTTGCCATCAGCCAATCCCTCCCCTCCCTCCCTCCAGAGCTTCCGCCTGAGGTCCTCACTGAAGAGAACGGATCATCTGCTGCTGCTGCTGCTGCTGCTGCTTTCCTCCACCTGAGCAGGCAGAACGCTCTCAGTCCACGTCCACCCCGCAGCTGACCAGAGCACTCACCCGTGGACCCAGGAGCAGGTACCCGCGCAGGTGGGCCAGACACGGACAAGGTCCGCGTTGAGTAATTCCTGTAGTTGACACCCGGCAATCTGAACCAACTCTGGAAGCATTGAGCCACTCCTCATCTCCTCGATCGAGTTTACAGATTGGTAGCACTGCATGCATCATGACAGCTGGCAGCTACCAAAGGTTCTACCTACAGCTACTAGTACTCGTACTCGAGTGTTCGTCCCGTCCTGCCAATCTTGCCTTCAACAACAGCCGGAATCGACCTACTGCGTGCGCCACGATTGACGTGACCTCCTGCTGAAGATTGTGAATGAACAGACCTTGCTCGTGTCGTGCAATCTTGTTTACTCCATGTGCAATTGGAAGGTTGAGGTGATGGAGCCGAATTGGGCCGTTGCCGTTGACCGTTGCCGCAATTATTATTAGCTTCCATTTGCATGCCTACCATATGCAGGCATGTGATGCTCTAGATCTGCTGCAGAGACGTACCTGTCGCAGCCGGCTCCATCTTATCCAGCGTTTACGGGTCGGAACGCTTCCGTCCGGGATTCTGAGTCTCAAGGCAATGTCTACAGCTTGTACTAAGCTAAGCTTGCAATTGAGCGAGCACAGGATAGTCTATAACCGCTGAAACTCTAAAGTTGAAGCTGTCTATGAACTGCGATTTCCTCGTGCTATACGGACAAACAGCTTCCTGAACGCACGGAGCTCTACATACGCAAGCATGCCGTCCTTCAGCTGTGGTTTATAGCCATCGCGCCTCCCAGTAGTCCTTCAGCTCCCTGGCCATACGTTGCGTGTTACAAGAGGACTATCATAACATTGAGCCACTCTGGAGCCACTCTGAATGTCTACACTCCTCAGAGTTCGTACTATTCGGACTGATGTATCTTCCATGATTGATTCAACCCCAAGCTTAGATTCTGGGAGAATCAATGTTGACCTGTCTTATGTCAGTATAGCGTCCAGGCATGTACACCACGCCAGCATTTTTACCTTATCATGGAATCCACTAAAGAATGTTAGTAGCCGTTCTGGTAGGCAAGGATTGTGACTAATCAGGCCGGACTGAGCACTTACACCGCAATCAATTTCTTGCTTTCTTTGTCCATGACCTCACAGCTGAGCGCACACGTTCGTCTGCCAATTGCGATGACTTTGCATTTGAACAGAACCCTGCTCTCGATCTTAGCCGGACGAAGATAGGTCACATTAAGCTGTCGTGAAACTCCTGCAAGCTCCCAGAACCCGTCTAAAGCATAGTCAATTACCACCACCTATTGTTTCATAGTGTTCACCTCGGCTATGAGGAGTGATAGCAGCACTCTAGTTATGTTTAGTGGAAAGACGCACTCTATGCGAGAGGGACTGACAGTGAGCAGGTCTATAGCAGTTGCGAGAGCGCCTTTGTGATGTTAGAGTGTTTGAAATTGGTTCATGTCATAGCTTCCGTACCGCCATGCATGGATCCGAGCGTATTGCATAGATCCGAGGTTACCGTCAATTCGAATACAGTCTCGTCTTTGCCTGCGCTAATGCAGTCTGTGCATTGAATGATTGCATGGTCATAACCTGCTGTACCGACCGCTCTTAGGAATGCAGCAACTACTTCCTTTGGATCTTCTGCCTGCATTTGTGCTCGAAAAGTGTAATCCGTTCTAACTAGATTGTTGAGTCAATAGAGGCTCGTCTGATTTTATTGTGCATGGGAGTATGCAAACAGAAACCTTGGAATTCCGGGGTAAATCCTGGCCGCGGTACATGATCTTCACGTGTTCAGCTGGTCTCTTGGCGTCGACGCCCGCGCATTTCAAAGGCGCCAGACTGGCGCGTCAGCCAATATTCATATTCATCATCGCGTCTAAATGCATTTCAATCGTAAATCACTAGCACCGCGAAAAAGGACTTCTTAGCATCGATCTTCACGTAGCATTACTTTAGTGGGCTCCGCCGTATGGCACTGTCCAAGGTCCTGCAATGTCTCCTGCAGACCTTTCTTGCTCAAAATGCTTTGACGGAGACCAACCTGCGAGCAGTCATTGCAGAACTACTTCATGATGGTGACAGGAATGAAGTGACAAACGATGTAATCAACGAAACGGTCGCGACTATTAACAAGGATATATCAGACTTGGATTTTGAGCTCCGTCGAACAATCGATCAAATTGATGGACGAAACATCTGGGTGTTATGCAATACGACCTCGGACCACTTGACTCAGCTAGCTACATCACATACACAAAACGAAATCATGTATTTCAAATCTCTCTTGAACTTCATCTTTGTGACCAACAACACACGGAGAGCAGAGACTTTGGCTGTCGCAAGAATGGATGCCGTGAGGGAAGCAAGTATGGTCGGTCTGACGAAAGCGACTGGAGAACATGCGCTCAAGCAATTTGTGGAAGAATCCTGGTTGCAACAATCTGCACAGGGATACTATACCTTGACTGCCAGAACGTTGATGGAGCTTCAAGGGTACTTGAGAGAGACCTACAACGAGAATGATGACGACGTGGAGGCAATCAAGTCCTGTCATGCCTGTAAAGAGTTCTTGACCATGGTATGAGCACTAGCCAGTAGTTGCGATCGTTACGACACTAATTTTTGTCAGGGTTATCGTTGCCCAGATTTGAACTGCGCTTGCAGGCTTCACTATAAATGCTACGACACTTTCTTTCACAGATCATTACGATGCCCTGTCTGCCAAGAAGCTGAGTGGAACAAGGAACACTTGCATTATGTTGGTGAGCGTGCCGCCTTGTCATCAGCGGGACAAGCAGACGAGGAGTCGAATCTAGAGGAAGGTTCAGACCTAGATGAGCAAAACACTACCTCTCAATTGATGAGCACGCAAGATGGAAACCTCGATGACGACGAGTGACAAGATTGCGCGTCTGGTCTTCTGCATATACAGGGTGCGTAGTATTCTTTCAAAACGTTTGGCATGGAATAGCGAGCATACATAGTTATTTGGTTGGAAGGGTACTTTAATTCATAAACCAAGCACAAGTCCTGGGATATGTATGCGTCTCATGAAATTTCGTCTAGCGATTGGCATTAAGCTGTAGGAACTCCTTAGTACTGAGCGCTGATCAAATAATCGCCAAGACCCTCAACAATTTTGGCTGCTTCTCCTGGCTGTGTGGTTTCTGGGTAGTGTCCAATGATGATCGCTTGCTTCGTGCGAACGCAGATGAGTCCCTTGTTACCCTTCTTGCCATAGATCGAGCGGTCTTCAGCCCTAATGGTCAAATACTTCTCACCCATCACTTTGAGACCACTAGCTTGAATTGAAGCTGCATTGTCGAAACCGGCAGCTATCGCTTTGAGCTCGGGAGTGGATAACTGGCCAACAGGTCAGTAACTTGATGGTCTGACACCAGATATCAGCTTACAGTAAAGCCAGCAGAATTGGCCCAGGTAGAATCTCCAGCACGACTGTAGATACCTGCCTTGTCTATTTTGCCTGTGCCTAACAAGGAAGAGTCGATGTATGCCTGCCACGACATTTGATAGTTTGAGATGTCCGAGCTTCCGAGTGCCTGATCAAAGCTTGTATGTGTCTGTAGTCTGATCTGCCGATGCGAGATAGAGCTTGCAGGCACTGAGCATCACAGTCATTGTGATTGTCAATTAGCTTGATTACTGTTTCGTCCGAGGATCACAGAGGGAGCTCCGCATTGCGTACCGTATGTTGCATCCGCCACAGTTCAGCCCCTGTGTTGAAGCTCGTTGCCATGGATTGATCGACGCTGAGATCCCTGTCTACCAAAAGCCGACACACCACCAAACACTACCAGACTCAACGTCACGCAGCCCACAAGAGCGCGTTGTTCCTCAAGCGTAGATATCCTTCTCATCCTTCTGTCCTTGTACATTCATTTGCCGGCGGTCACGGGATGCAATCTGGTCCTAGATATGGACAGCATCATCGCCATAATTCCTATCATCGCAATGAGCTAGATCGCAAGGTCGTCGTTCTTGGACAACAAGGTGTGGGGAAGTCCAGCTTGGTGCTTCGTTACGTCAATTCGACCTTTCATGAAAATGGTGCGAGTACTATCGGTGCCTCGTTTCTAGCCAAAAAGATTGTTGTGGACAATGCAACAGTGCGTCTACAGGTGAGTTCGCCGCGTCCAGAAATGCGCTGTATCTCTGATCATGCCAGATCTGGGACACTGCCGGACAAGAGAGATTCCGTTCAATGACTCCAATGTATTATAGAGGTTCACACGCTGCCGTTTTGTGCTACGACATCACCTCAATGGAGTCCTTCAAAAAGATGCACAGCTGGCTGAATGAGTTAAGGACGAACATGCCGTCCGATGTTCTGATTCACATAGTCGGTGCGCTGCTTCCCGTTTCTCCATGGCTTGAGCTGACGTTGACAGGCACGAAGCTTGATTTGACCAAGACGGATAGTACAGCTAGAGAAGTACCATTCAAGACATCCGTTGAATATGCTGCTGCACACTTTGGACTCAAGTTTGAGGAAGCTCTCGAGCTTTGTCACGAAGTATCGAGCAAGGACGAAAAGGACACTGGCATCGAAGCCTTGTTTATGATCATTACCAAACGTCTAATACTGGACAGTGAAGCAACAGATCGAGCACGAAGTGCCCAAGCTAATCGCAGTGACTACTCGAATCGAGTACATATTGCTGATCATACTGTAAATCGCGGCATGTGCTGTTGAGGACCGCAGGCAGGCCACTCATTTCTTCATTCATTCATCCATCAGCAGTCAGCGTGTGAGCTCAAGTGAAGCGAGAGGCAAGGTTCAATGGGACATTAGCAATTGGCATAACATTGGCGTGGCATTCGTTCTTTGCATGTATTCGTACGTATCAAACAGAAAGTTGACATTGTAAGACGTCTGTCAGTCCTTTGCAACATCTCCAACGTGTAATTTTGTTCTGCGTGGTGCTATTTTCGAGATGATTTTGGGATTAGCGATCAGTGATCAGTACCGAACGACACATCCCAGATCAGCTCTACGAGATAGTATCCTTGTGTACATTTCATTTGTTGGCTCTAGATTTGATAAATGCTGTAGACCTGAAAAGCACAACAGACCCTTCGATCTGATCCTAAGAGGCACTGATATCAACCGATAAAGAGCAGGTCATCTGCATTTCGTCTTAGACAGCACGAAGGAATGCTGATCAGTTGAAATCACTTTTCTTGTGCCTCAACTAAACCTGGTCTCGTGCTGGCCGCAATGCTGGTGATTGATAACGGAGCATACTCGATCAAAATCTCAGACGGATCTGATGTTTTGACCGTTCCAAATTGTGTGACCAGATCGAAGGACACTCGTCGTGTACATATTGCGGATCAGTCGGACGACGATGCAATTTTGGAAACGACTCAATACCGTCGGCCACATGAAAAGGTATGGGGCTTTGCGTGTGCAAGTACAACACTCATGCGTGACAGGGATACCTGACCAATTGGGAAACCCAAAAAGCAATCTGGGACTACATCTTCAAGACCAAATTTCCCAACGTAGGTCGTGTAGACACCTGGACTGAAAAGAGAGACTGACTCGTTCCAGCTTGATTGTACGAAAAGTAGCTTACTCTTGACGGAACCACCACACAACTTTTCAACTCTACAGGCCAATTGCGACGAGATTGTATTTGAAGAGTACAAGTTCGATTCATACATCAGGTGTTCCCCTGCGGCCTTGATACCCTGGGGTAACATTGGTCACTTGTGCGGCCCTGATAAGTCCCCGTGTCAAGAAGTCATCCTGGTGGTAGACTCTGGCTTCTCATTCACGCACATCACGCCAGTCATCAAAGGCGAACCTGTGCAGCACAACACAAAACGACTCAACATTGGTGGAAAACTCTTGACTAATGTCTTGAAAGAGATGATATCCTTTCGACAGTACAACATGATGGAGGAGACCCAGTTGATTAATCAGATCAAGGAGGAATGTTGTTATGTCACGGATGACTTCAATCGAGACATGGAGCTCGCGAGACGCGGCGAGTTGTCGAAGAATTTCGTGTTGCCTGACTTTTCGAGCAACACTCCAGGCTATTTGGCGACCGAGCAGACCATCATTGACGACGAAATGCAGATTCTAACACTAAAGTACGAACTCTTTTCCGTACCAGAACTCTTGTTTCGTCCTTCAGATATCGGATTAAATCAGTGCGGCATTGTAGAGGGTGTCATTGAAGCCCTTCGAGACTTGTCTGAACCAGTGAGAGCATTATGCCTCGCAAATATTGTCCTTGTGGGCGGAAACACAAAGTTCCCTGGATTTCGTGCCAGATTCGAAAAAGACTTGAGAGCACTTGCGCCAAGTAGTTTCGAATTGGGAATATTCCTCCCGGACGACCCAGTCACTTATACGTGTCAAGCAGCCCTAGCCATGGTCAAGAACACAGAACATGTTGAGGGAACACGAGTCACGCGCACAGAGTACTTGGAAACAAATAAGAAGGCAACATTCAAGTTCAACAGATCAATCGATGGACTGAGGACGGATCACAGCACACCTGAGGTATCGGAATCGAAGAGGCGAGAAAGTAAATACGACGAGACGAGTGATAGGGCAGACACCCCACGGTCATTTTCACCAGACACAGAGCCTGAAGATGGAGCAGAGGCAGATACCACTATGGCAAACGAGTAGTACTTTCAATGTAATTTTTGTAGGATAGATCATCACAAATACACGATATCTGTTGGTGTGGAATATCCTTTCAACGGAGCCCTGCCTCTTGAGATACATGCCGAGATGAAACTACAGCTCAAATTAGAGCCTGGCTAGACAGTTCTGGGCGATGAGCACATGCAGGAAAGCTTGCGCCGCTATGTGCAATACAGTGAGCTTCAGTAGTTCGCTCCTGGAGGGGAAGTCTCGACAGGATCGAGCGATACTCTGTACCCGGATTGGCCTCACTAAAGAGCACGCGAGCCCTGCTGAGGACCAAGTGACATAGGGGCCTCATCCTGATAGTACTGTCTGCGTTGGCGTTGCAAGAAATTAGTCTATGCAGTGCAGTGCATCCCTTGACCACGACACTTCTTTATGCTCACCTCAAGTTCGTGCTGGAATGCTGTTGCAAAGAACTCCATAGTCTCTGCTGTTCGACTCCAGGAATGGTTGGCTCCCAACTATTCCGAGTATCAACATTGATGCCATGATTACTCGTCGAAGTATTATGCGATATATCTTTGCTGGAATTCTGCTTTCGTCCTTTGAAGACGATTTCTTCTTCATCGCCAGTTTGTCCCACTAGACTGTCCACCATTTGATTGAGAGAGAAAGCCATGCTGGGGTCACTTGCGTGTGACGGGGGACCCGCGCGCTTTGTGGCTGCCTCGCTTTTATGAGACGGGTCTTGCATGTCGTGAAGCTCTGCCTCGAGATGTGCTGTCGTCTTATTCTGCAAAGACTTCTTTGCAGTGCCACCAGTCGCCTGGCTGCAGTTGCTGCGCGATGGAGCTTGAGAGCTACTTATCGAGGCTAGTTCCCGGTCCTAAGAATGTCAAATACAACGTGTTAATGTAGCAGTGGTCTTACGATACCAAGTGCAATCTCAGCCGCATCTGACAACAAAGCCGATATTCGTGATAAGTTCTCATCACTTGACGTCGCTTCATGGCTTGGGGATGCAATTAGACTATTGCTGAGGCCACCGTCCAAAGGCTGGAAGCCAAGCAATTCAAGATCTTCAGCCAAGGGGCTCGAAAGTGTAGGCAAGTTCGCTCGTGGAAACTTGCTTCCACACAGAGTAATTGCTGAGACATACTCGTTCCATAACGGTCGGCATAACGTCAGATTGAGATTCATCCATTTTGAACTGAGCCTGAGAGCTGGCAATATTCGTCGAACTACAGGATCTATATTGACAGAGAGATCGGTCGGAATTGTAGCAATAGAGCTCATCCTTTGCTTGAGGATAGTGAGGAGAAGGCTTATGATATCTAGATTGAGATCAAGAATGTTTTTCATCCTGCTTGAATTGGAGAGAGCATTGGTCGACTTGTCGGAGGATTTGCCAAGAAGGAAAAGAAGACCCAAATTAATGCACATGACTTGTGTCAAGATCTCCGCAGAAATTTGTCGTTCTGTGATCAATTGACGTAATTGCTGTACCATTCGTCTCTTATTGCTTGCTAGGTCAGGAGGACCGTCCTTTACATATACACCCGAAACAATGTGCAAGTACAAATCGGTTGTGCTCTGCTTGATAACAAGATCCTTCGCAAGTATTTTTTTGAATCCAAGAATGAGATTATCGTGAGCGGTGGGAAACTCTTGCACAGCGCAGACCGCTCGCAGAAAGAAATATGTGGAGCTTAGCACGTCGTTGGAATATATGGCTACCACTGCGAGCTGGTTCATGGGGGTGCCAGATTCTGGAATCAGTTTGCGTGCAAACTGGTAGTAGCCAAGAGCAGGTCCCCAGTTCTTTGTGCCATGCTTGCTGCTTGCATGAAGTTCTCGATAACGTGACAGATCGCCAAGGTAAATAAGATTAGCATGACAAGATTTCACCACAAGATCCTTCAGCTCTTTCGAATACGTCATTGTAGTGGACCCTTTGGTTGGAACGTCCAATTTGAAAGTACGAATCACATAATGAAGCTCTGACACCTCAAAATTCACGATCAATCTGTGGATATGACCGCGATAGTAACTCGAAGCATCCTTTACAAAGGTGGAGAAGTGCTGTAAAAGCTTGCGGTATTCGACCGGCTTCGTCTTACCGTTGGTGGCATTGAACTATTGATCAGAATGATTTGCGTCATGAATGCGATGCCTACCTTATTGATGTTGGATCGAAATGCCTCTATAGTCCTGTGATGCACCTTCTTCCACAAGGAGTTTTCGACGTCTTGTTCATGGGCGAAATTGAAGTCCAGGAAGATCACATCCTCGTATGCTTTCCTTAGTCTACAGTATGAGTGTTAACAACTGCAAAAGACTACCGACCAACCTTTGACGGAGTGATTCGCATTCTGTCGCAAAAGGTGGGAGCTTTTTTTGAACAACTCGTAGCTCACGCTCGAGCTCGAATGTGCTTTCATATGCCTTTTTTGCCAGATCGGTCTTGAAAGCCTCCTTCTGAGCGTCATTCATCCACGAGATACCCGTGCTTAGGAACGCTTCATTGCCAGCTAAGCGAGTTGGTGCTTATATCGCAAAGGATGTTAGCACAGCTGCAGTTAGACAAAGTCGATGCCAAATTGTGGAAGTGTTCTGTGGCTGCGAACATCAGATCCGGTAACTGCGCCCGGGAAAATTGAGGTCGTAAGAAACGAGCCCAAAGTGTGCACGTGAACGATGTGGATCGAGAGGAGCTCTTTGCGGGCAATTTTTTCGTCGTCTCGGTCCGCAAACAACGGGCGAAGGGGAGCAGTCTCGTAGTGTGGAAGTGTTACTTTATACTGTCAGCTATTTGAACGTCTGCTTTCGCTATCCCACCAATCCCTCATCAACTGACTAGGTGTGTAAATCTATGAAGACGTTCGTAGTTGGAAGCTTGAGTATGCATGGTCGAGCCGAAATGTAAATCGCCTATCTTTCAGACTGGCTCAGATGAGATTAAATGGACTATGAACGACAAAACCGCTTCAGCGTTCATTCTTGACAAGCCCGACAAGTCTAGTAGATCACACATTTCATTTGCGCTCAACTAGGTGTACTCCGCTCTTCACTACGACTTTGTGTTCAGAGATCTCGTGACTAACAAAGGTAGAACAAATGGGTCGAGTTATTCGTGCCCAGAGAAAGTCTGGTGGTATCTTCAAGTCCCACACAAGACTTAGGAAAGGAGCTGCCCAGCACAGAACTCTGGACTATGCTGAAAGACATGGTTACATCAGAGGTGTGATCAAGGACATCATCCACGACCCAGGCCGTGGAGCACCTCTAGCTAAGGTCGTTTTCAGAGACCCATACAAGTACAAGCTTCGAACCGAGACCTTCATCGCCAACGAAGGCATGTACACCGGACAATTTATCTATGCTGGAAAGAAGGCCACACTCAATGTCGGAAACATCTTGCCCCTAGGATCTATGCCTGAAGGTTCCATCGCTTCTAATGTAGAGGAGAAGATGGGAGACCGCGGTGCTCTCGGAAGGACTTCCGGCAACTACGTTATCGTTGTTGGACACGATCTCGACACTGGAAAGACCAGACTCAAGTTGCCATCCGGTGCAAAGAAAATCGTCCCATCAACTGCTCGTGGTATGATCGGAGTCGTAGCTGGAGGTGGCCGAATCGACAAGCCAATGCTGAAGGCCGGACGTGCTCACCACAAATTCAAGGTCAAGAGAAACTGCTGGCCACGAACTCGTGGTGTGGCTATGAACCCAGTCGACCACCCTCACGGTGGTGGTAACCACCAGCACATCGGAAAGGCCTCAACCATGGCTCGTTCATCCGTTCCAGGTCAGAAGGTTGGTCTCATCGCTGCCCGAAGAACCGGATTGATCCGAGGTTCTCGACGTGAGGTTGACGTTTAAATTTAGTTTGCGTCGTTTTGCAAAAGAGAGGAGGATAGCTCTTTGCAAATTTGTTATAAAATCCCTGCGATACCGGCATTGTCATAGCGACACTACAATTCCCACGATACGAACAATCTACCATTTTCATCTCACTCTATCATTGCCGCTTCCTTCCCTAATCATTTTTGTGATGATCATTTATCACGGTCGTGCTTGCAAATTTTGTTGCCCTTAGTGTTGCAGCGACGAGAGGTAACTTCCATATAGTGCTGCCAATTTGGGCTGCTCGAACAGATTACACAGACAGCATTACACTAAAGAGTGAGTTCACTTGAGGCTATGACTCAGTCAGCTCCGGCATCCAGAGTTGCAGGCCCCATGTATGTGTCCTAACACATGTTCTTTTGGATTGTCAAATAGTTCATTAATTTGTAGCACAAGCAAATAACTACAGTGAGGACCACGTATGGCAAAGTGTAGGCAAATTTGGCGAGTTGTACCGATGGGGAACAATCTTGCATTAATGCATCATAACGTTACTTTGACTCTGCGCTTCATGTTGAATGCAACGCGACCACTTCTTCTATAATTTTGAGTATACGAATACAGGTGTCTTTCCACGAATCACATGGTGCGAAAGCCTGTATCATGTTGAACTTTCCTTCTGTACGAAGCAAGACTACAATCGAGCTTTATCTTTAAGCTTTGTATGTCTTTTTGGGAACTGGAAACTGAAGTCTCATCAGCACATGATTCTTGCAGGAATTGTGCTTGACTTACGTTTGGTCCCATCAAAGAGATGGACTCACTTGCCAACCAGTGTCCGCCATCAATGGCCTCTTCGAGGGACTTTCCATTGGCCAACGTGCCGAGGAAACCTCCAGCGAAAGCATCACCAGCTCCATTAGTATCCACGATCTTGCTAGCATCAATCTTGTTAACCTTGAAGGTGTCCACCTTGGGCTCTCCATTCTCCTGAGCCTGTACGACGATTGTAGAGTCCGCTCCTTGAGTAATAATTACAATTCGTTGTCGTTTCGTGTTCTTCTTCGGTAGCTTCGCGAAGTGCTTGGCAATCTCCGTGATGTCAGTGGTCTGACAAATTAGTCGTGTATCATATTTCATATTTCACAAATCCATTTACCTTGAGGTCGTGTGATTCAGCATAGGCCAGGGCTTCGCTCTCGTTGCCGATCAAGTAGTCCCAGTATGGTGCTACGGAGTCCATTTGCTCCTTGAAAAATTGCGCGAGGAAAGGTGCGGACAGGTTCATGATGAAGACTTTGTTGTTTTCTGCGGCATGCTCACCGAGTGCTAGAATGGCAGGTACGCAAACAGTAAGGTGGAATCCACCAACATAAAAGAACTTGGCTCCCTCTACAAAGTTCCAGATCTCTGCGGATTTCAGATGCTCCAGCTTGTAATTGTTTGCAGCTCCGAGACGAGTGCAAAGTGACCTGTCGTTGTTGCTCAGAATCACAGCACAGGTACCAGTCGGGGTGGTCTCATCGACCAGATACTCTGCTCGTAGGCCTTCTCGCTCATTCGAAGCTGTCAATTGTTCTGCGTACTTGTCTTTGCCAACGCAACCTACATATATTGTTGAATTCGGAGGCATCATGTAGGAAGCTCCACGAAGGGCATTTTGAGCCGCTCCACCAGCAGTATATTCGACGTCGGACTTCTTCATCACTTCATCGTATAATGGTTCGTGCTTTTCCTCGGCGAGAATGGCATCGTTAGCCTTGAGACCATACTTCTCCAGAAGTTCCGGTGATTTGGTTTGCAAGTCCAAGAGCGGGTTTCCGAGTCCGAATACTGAGTACGACATGACTTCTGTTTGTCTCTATCTTTGTGGGAAAGCCCAAGATAGCTTCGATGAAGCTCAAATGTTGAGTTGGACTCTCGAGTTCGCCCATCGTTGACTCCAAGAACAGAACATTTGTCCCACAAACGGTTGATCCGGATGACCTCAAACGATCAGATACGAAAGTGGCTTTCCTCAGAGGTGAATGCTACCTAAACCACTTCTATTGCAGTTGCATGCAATGGACATATGTAAGTACCTATGCATGTACAAGTCAACGACAAGTGCTTGTTTCGTGCAATTGTACTATTCCTGATGGAAGACAGTCGCCACACTCAAAATACGTCAATTCCATGGAATCCGGATATTTGACTGCGTCGAACCTGATCGATCGTGTGGTTGTGGGCACTGTCTACGATGTCGATTGTTATGGACTCTTCGGAACACAGGTTCGAAACAAGCAAGATCTTTGACGGACCAGCTGGCAACAATTATACAGAGCTTACAGTCCTGCGGGAGGAAGAGAGACTGAATGCAATTCGGCGCGGACTTATCGATGATCCAAGCAAACCGAAGGCCTTGGAGGATGCACGAGTTTTTCGCGGCACCTGCCTGGATATGTGTCCTATGTATGAACGGGAGCAACGTGAATTTCAGAACGACGTGAAGCGCTGGGAAGTCAATCCGAAGACTGGCAGGATTGATAAGGACTTAGCGGTGAAGGCTTTTCACAGACCTGCCGCAGGAAATGAGCAAGCTTTACCTTCCGATGTACGACCTCCAGAAGTGCTGGCAAGCACCTTAGACTATCTCGTGCAAAGGATTGTCTCTGCAAATGAACCACTTGATAAGGATACACATGGTTTCGTTCGAGACCGCACGCGTTCCATCCGACAAGACTTTACCTTGCAGAACGAACGAGGCTCACTTGCCATTGCATGTCATGAACGTATAGTGCGCTTCCACATCTTAAGCTTGCATCAAATGTGCGGTATTGATGGGTTCGATGCCCATCAAGAAATGGAACAGCTACGTAAAAGTCAGGCCTCATGTTCCGAAGCTCTGCAGATTTGCTAACATGAAGGCAGCGCTCCAATCACTAGCCGAATACTACGACGATCAAAGACACGATCTACACACCCATGAACATGAGGCGGAGTTCCGGGCATACCACATTATAACTCGTTTACGCGATCCCGACGTTCTGAGACATGTTCAAACTCTGCCCAAACATATTCGTAAGGATCCAGTAGTCTCTCATGCTCTACGCTTGTACAAGTATGCGCAACGTTCCAATGAGGAGGTAGGACGATTTAAACCTCCCAACAGCGAAGGCTCACATAATGCTTATACTCGATTTTTCCAGCTGATTCGTAATGCGCAGACAAGTTATGCAATGGCATGTTTGTGCGAAACACAGTTCAACTCCGTTCGAAAGGGAGCACTAAAGAGCATGAGGAAAGCATTTATTGCTGCCGTGAAAGCTCCTAGTGTCGATGAACTTGTCACTATCTTAGGGTGTGATGATACTGAGGAAGTAGAATTACAGTGCGAACAATATGGCGTCATCGTTCGTCCTGACGAAGACGGAGTCAAGCGCATCATCTTGAACAAGTCAAGTCAATTCGATGGTATATCTGCATTTGTGAGCTGTCTTAAGTATGAATTAACAACCTGTAGAATCTAGACCAGATCTGAGGCAAAAGTTTTCAGAAAACCTGGTCGAATTCAAACGTGGCACGCTTTCCTTCGCAGATGTTATTCATGGCAAAGCCAACTCAAAAAGCTCATTTCCTATTGCCATCGAGACTATACAGAAACGAAGCACTCCAGCGGACATATTAGAGAGCACAAGATTAGCGCTGCCGACACCTCAAACATGTGAACAGAATGCAGTCGTTGCTCCTGTGCAGAAAACTGGCACTAATCCTCCTTTCCGGAAAGACTCTCCCACTGCTCTGCACTTGGTATCACAATCAATTTCGCCACGTGAGGCAGAAAACAGAAGATCACATTTACTGACCTCAGTAAACACACTGAACGGTCACACATCATTTGCCTCAGAGGCTGAGCCATCAATGTCATTCGACAATAAAATCTCGACACTAGAAAAGGAGGACCCTATATCAGTCTTCCAAGAGCAAGCACAAGAGCAAAAAACAATAGACCACAAAGCTTTCAAAGACATTGCAAAAGAGGAAGAACAGTCTAATGTCATCGAGGAATTATCACAGGATCTGTACATCAATCTTGTGCGTAATCAGGTCTACTATGTGGCTTGTGAAACGTATGCAGAACATTGGAGGGAGTTGCGTGATCAACGGGCTGCTTGGCTCCGCCTCAAGGCTACTTGTTCGAACGTTCAAATTCGTCGTAAAGAAGCCGCAGAAAGAGCTCTCGCCGAAGTGCAACGTCACGCTGATTATGAATCAGCCTTTAAAGCATTACACTTGAAACATAATTCAACTGTATCTCGTAAACGTGGTAGATCAGTCTCAAACATAGGGGGTCATGCTAGCGCCGATAGCATTCGCGAAGCGCAGAAGCTTGCACGTAGATTCTGGGCTCCACTTGATCTCGAGCATCTTTTACTAGGTATTCAAAGAACAGTGGGCTCGTACCCCTGGAGTCTCCTAATCGCATTGTCCAGCGCTTCAAGTAAAGAATGGATGAAGACAAAATTTGGGTTGACCGACGATACTCGGACAATCGCCGTCCGCGACCAGGAGTTCAGATTGGCAATCACTTCAGCAGAGAACACAGCACATGAATCACATACAATAGGGGCCCTCATCTTCCAGATCTCTGGGGAGATCGACAAGGATCGACAAAATTTCTTGATTTTAATTCAGCACATAGCCGACGAAACCGACAACTTATTTCCTATTCTGATTCTGGCCTTCGACCACGTCGAGAACGACAAACTTCTGTCGGATCTGATGGTACCACAAATACTGTCAGATCGCAAATCTCCTGTGTCGTTTTGTAATGTGGTATCCATACAAACTCTGGAAGACATAACGAGCTTCGATGCTCACTTGAAGGAAATGCTATCTCACACAACTACGCGCCTCAGCCCCTTAGGAATTGAGAGAGCTGCTCGTCAAGAACAGGAAGATCGCATTAGCCAACCACCTGTCGTCCCTACTACACCGGAGACTCGTGCACCAACTTTACGGAATTCCTTTTATGACACTGAGATTATGCGCGCAACGCCCACCAAATCGTATACACCTGTATTCCAGCGGGACGTTATACCTCGACAATTGTCAAATTTACAAGACAGCGTTCGCAAAGCAAGAGAACTTTTAGCTCGGGCTGCTACATGAATCATTGCATGATTTCACTGCAGGCCAAAGCGCAATACTTTACATGGGCGTTTCATAGCGTCGGTAATGTACAAAATCATCTCGTATCTTCATTTGTTCCGATTTTGAAGTGCCGCAATGGTAGTCTTTTGTGTCTCGACTTCTTCTTCGAGACTTTGTGTGTATATCTTCACTTCAGCGGACAGGAATTTGACCAGTGCAGTGAGTTGAGCGATTCTTTGATCCTTTTCCTCAATCTCGTAGGACATTGAATCAATCTTTGCATCTAATTCTGCTTCGCGATTCGTGGGTATAGCTATGTCGTCGGTAGTAGTGTTCGTTTGTTTTTCTGAAGCTGAAATCTCCAATGCTTGGACGCGCTGCTTCTTTTCGAGTATTCCGCGGTCCGCTACACTTAGTCGGACATTTTCGTTGTTTGTTATGCTGGCCAATGGTTTCCTGGGTGAAGGATTGTATAGCTGACCATTGCGCCTCTTTCGTGCACTTTTACTCAGTGTCGGAACATCTTCAAATGACACCGCTTTTGTCTTTTTCGCAGATCTCAGACCAGTCCTCTTGATGGGCGACTCACATTCTTGACGAACTACGGTGATGAGATCGTTTGCTCCCAGATCGGATCCTCTGCATGGTGTGTTGATACATTCGCGCATCAGCGCAATCATTGGAGAAGTCATGGCGCCTTCCTCGTATGCCATTTTTGCTATGCCAAAAGAGTGTGCTGTCACAAGAAGCGCAAGGATGGGAATAAAGAGCTTGAGGGACAGTGCGAAGACGCGAGTGAAAGATCATTCGTAATGTTGTGCTTTCTGTTGTCCTTGCTGAAGTGATCGTATAGTTTCGGATCGATAGTATAAAACCTGGTTGTCATGAAACACAGAATGCATCCTTCATTCAAGACTCCATGACATATCTGCATCGACGTAATACTGCAAGCTGTTGTGTTGTTGTATTAGTTCTGCGACGTTTCGACTGCACTGTCTGCTGGAAGTTTCGGCTGTGTAGACCAATTGGGAATATTCTGTGTGAGGTAGTACAGCCCAATGTCTAGCACTAAATATCTCATCTTCAACGACAAGGAAAACACAGGTCAGACTAGTCCTGCTGGAAACTCGACAAAGCGCCCGCGAAGACCACTCCAAGAACTCAGTGGAGGTGATGCAATGTCAAGAGACACATTTTACGAGTTCACTGTAAGTGGACTGTTACGAGGACAGTTGAGCTGCGACTAATGGGTCACTAGTCCGCCGTTGCGCCGAGCGGCAAGAAGCTTACGACGACACGAGGGGTATCAATACCAGCGAAGACGGGCAAGCAAGATGGAGTTCGACAAATGACTTTACGCTCGATGCGGTAATGTCTAATTCGCAGTTGTAAATTGGTCATCGGGTATTGCACGACGAGATGCATTTAGCGAGCATTGGAGCGAATTATTGGGTGTTGTTGGAGGTCAGCATTGGTCGCGGTATTGTTTGCCTGGGGCAGGTTTTGTAATATCGACAAGCGTTGCTTGCTTAATTGATTCTCGAATGTGTGATTATCAACTCTGCTTCGCATGTATTATCGTAAGGTGAAGAGTCATGAATGCACGACAGTATCAGTGGGGTGATCCTCGCTTACTTGCACGGTCTCACTGATATCGCTCGACTTGCTGCAGATACCTGAGGAAGCTGGAACGAGTCCCTCACAGCAAAGAGGGACGAGCAGTGTGCCTTGACCTAAATTATACCATGTTCACGCTGGGAGATCGCCCACCGTGCTATTCTTGGGATGCCAAAGCCGCTCTGGGCTCAGTATTGATGCCCATGCCCACATACCTCGCTCAGCGGCTGCGAATCTCGGCATTCAGATTCCGAGCTGCCCGTCGACGGTGAGTACAAGATCTGGACCATCTTTTGTGATCTAGGGTCAATCTATCCCACAGTGAGCAGTTGCGAGGACAACCTGTCAATGTGTTCGTTCAATTGCCTGCGTTTCGCCGAAATACTATCACGATTGCTGCTGCGCTGGACAAGCTCGTGTGAAAGATCGATTGAGTACATCAAAGTCAACAGTTTGACCGCCTGATCACGTGTGAAGTCGAACGAGGCATCAGAGCCTGCTTGCTCTGTGAGTCCACGAGGCCCTAATTGGAAGTGTGAGTAGAATTTTGCTGCCCTCGACAGATCCGCCTCCGCGGGGTCCGGGACCAGGTTTCGGAGATTCTGTTGCAACGCAGATATACCCAAGGTCAATTTCTCGGCACCATGCTTCGTCATGATTGATATTGTTGAGGAGTCCTCGATGAGGACTTCATTGATCAATTTAGCTAGACCTGCCATCAAGAATCTGTATTCGCTTGCGCTTGTAGCCCGTAGTATAGTGCAAATTGCTAAGATATCTGAGTTAAGGTCGACCACAAAGCTGTCGACCTCATTCGCTTTCTCTTCGATATTGTAATTTCCTTGTCCGAGAATGATCTGCAGATAGAATAGCACATGGGCTCTCAGTTCCATTCTGATAACAACCAGGATAGATCGCCCAAGACTCTGCCAGGATAAGAGTAGTTTTCCGAAGGCTGTATGGGCCTCGAGTGAAAAATCGACAGCACGTTGTGTCTTTGTGTCTGTGCTCAGCTGGAATCTTCTGATGTCTTTCTCGAACTTCTTCACAGCTTGATACAGACTTACCAAGCTCTGGAACTGTGATGGATCTTGCAAGAGGTCTTCCGATCTTATGGTAAAGTCATGTTTAATTTTGAAAAGTGCTGCCGTCTCTGTAGTCAGGGCTTCGTATAAGGCAACTTCGCTGACAGTCTCGTAGTCATAAGTCTGCCACAAGTCACGAATCTCCGACCTGTTGGCCCAGGAGGATCCGAGCTTCAGTGCACCAAGATGAGCGTCTGGAAATTCGTTTGCGCTAAGATGGCCTAGCCAAGAGACACACTTTTGATAATAATTAGCCACAATACCGAGCACGGTCTGTGCAAACACCGATTGCCTGTATGGAATCGAAGACAACAACGATCCTAAACGATCTATCAATTGCAGAAGACCATCGGTCTCAAGTTGGAACTTCTGAACTCCAGTGTTTGACACATGTCCTGGGGTGATATGTTTGCTTTCGATGACCTTGCGATACAATGCATCGACAGTCTCGGCCAGTTGAGGATAGTAAGTGGCCTCTAGAAACTCATCTAGGAATGGAGCAAGACTGCTTGGCGTCGGGGTTGAGGAATGCGGAACAATTCGTTTTGCTCGATTCAGGAACGATAAAGTTGGTTGTAAAACTGCTGTAATGTTGAAGGGAGAGCTCGGGGCTAATTTTAATTGCTGCAAGGTTGTTTCGCGTGAGACAATTTCACTCTTTGGGAGGTGCTCGCTCTTTTCCGAGAGCAGTCCTGGTACCGAGGATTGAAGCATTTCTCTGAGTTCGTGCTCCTCAAGAGTGAAGGACTGATCCCTAGTGAGATGTGCCTCGCTTATCCTGAACAAGCTATTTGAATCCCCAGGCCTATTGCTGAAGAGTGGATTCCAGGCACGATTATCTTCTTTCCGAAGGACCTGATCGTTCTTCAGAGTGAGGTATTCGCTAAGTAATGACTTTAGCTCGTTCTCGAGCGGCTGCCAGACGAGGGAAAAATCGTAGACGCCAGCATGTTGTGAAGGAGTTTTCTCCCCGAATTGCTGTTCTGAAAATGAACTTACTGCATCGTACAGAGCACGGTGAGCTTGTAGCATAGCATCCCACTTCGAGAACAAAGTCCATAACAGATCTCTCAAGGGCTCAACTGTGTTATCTAGTGCTTCAGAATTCAGTGAGTCTTCCACGGATAAGACCGAAATCTGAAGTCCTCGATGACGTGCTTTGACCTCGCTCTTAGTGCGGGCCACTACTTGAGCAATTTCAAGTGGAACTCTCTGGTCCATGATTTCCAAGGCATACGGCAACTTACCCATGGAGGAAAGAGACTGGGTGAGTATTACGATATACCTGAGAGAATCGATTTCTGGATGCCTGGCTTCCGCGGCGATGGGCATGAGATCATCGTGAATTTGCCGTATCTGATGTTGTTCTAATTCTAGCCGGCCGATGGTGCTATGTTTCCGGGCCTTTTTCTCGCCCGGTTCTTGCTTTCTGTCTGAAGCAACGACTGGCAGATCTGACTGTCCATTGACATAGGCTGCCCAACGTCCATCACAATAGGGTGATTTTAGATAGAGGTGGTTGTGCAATTCCTCGACTAATATTTCGACCAAGCCGACAGCTTGTGCCCTCAGAGATTGCCGAAGGTCGTTGAGAGCAGGAATTTCAGACAACTCATCACGATTTGCCATGTTTGTAGCATTGCTCAATGTTTCAACTGCTTGTAAGAAGTGTTTCGATGATAATTGTGCTTCCAATTCCTCGGGCAATTTCTGCAACGCTGAACTACGACAGTAAGTTCGTGGTCCATGTGTGTAGTCGAACATGATTCTTACATTTGACGCAGTAATTTGATCATGCCTTGATACTGACCAGACTTTGCAGACATGTCCAACAGATCTGTGCGCTTCGAAGACAACTGAACCTTAGCACGAAGTAAAGCATCCCTGGTACTTCTAACTTGTCTCTTGGATTCGTTCACTGCTCCTGTAATTAGTCCATATGTACCGACAGAAGCATTGAACCCTTGAAAATGCTCGTTGACAGTGCTCTGCAAGGCCTGTTCAATTTGTAAGTTCGTCTTCGTGAAGTGCTCTAGTTCGCGGGCACGACCCAACGAACTTGTGTCCAACATGTCCAAGGCCAATGTGATGGGATGAAAATCATCGTCCAGCGTCTCCTTCCAGTCATCCTCGACGACTGCGCGTACTTCCGACAACGGGTCTCTTGATACTCCATTTCTACGGTCGCGAGTTATAGTGCCGTTCGTGCGCCGACTTCTGCTCCACCCTCTAGCCTCCACTCCGGCAGACTTTTCATGAACATCGTCGTCGTCATCGTCGGCGTCGAAGAAACGACGATTGCGACTACTCATGCAGGACGCTACTGACAAGTTGCACCCTAGTGCATCTGAAATGCGCATCAATTAACCATAAGTCGAAGCTGCCCAGACGTCTGGCATCAATGAATTGTGGAGATCTGAGCTCCACAAATTAAGTTATTTTGGCTGTTGCTTCATGCATCGTTCAAATCGTGATTATGCTGAACACTCGTAGTGATACATGTACAAAGGACAATCTTGATCGGACCCTCAAGCACCGCATAACAACCGGTCAACTTACTCGCTGTCGTGTTGGTTCAAAAGTCATCGCTGCTTGAAGTTTCCATGGCTCCGAAGAAAACTGTTGGTGCAAAAGATGAGGGCAAGCTCAAAGTCGCCAACAGCGTCAATGTCAGACACATCATGTGCGAGAAGCAAAGCAAAGCTTTACAGGCAATCGAAAAATTGAAAGCCGGAGAAAGATTCAACGTGGTTGCTTCGGAATTGTCTGAGGACAAAGCAAAGGCTGGAGGCTCTCTCGGCTGGCAGACTCGTCAACAAATGTAATGCTCGACAGATCCGTAGCTCGAGGCCTCATATTCTGTAGGATTGGTCCGTTCGCCGAAGTCGCTTTTCAATTGCAGCCCAGCACAACAGATAAGCCTGTATACAACGACCCGCCACTGAAGACAAAGTTTGGTATGTTGTACACGTAACTTTGTCCTTGTGTGCTGACTCTCTTCGAAGGATACCACGTACATGTTCCACACGTTCCTCTACTGCAGTACTTGCTAATTGTCTAGATTATCATGGTCGAGGGCAGGAAAATTTAAACACAATGAGCTGTCTTTGGGGAGTCTGATCCTCGTACGCAGCCAAAAGGTGTGTATGATCACTGAAGGGGAATCGATGGAAAGCAGGCTTCGGACGAACCTGCGAACGTTAGCGAGCTGATTGTCATTCCTACCTGACCACATTCGAAATTCAGGTAGGTCGGATATCGCTACACAGCACTTGCACTTGTCATCGTAGAATTCATCTGAGGAGTTTGCGTTCTTATTGTCCTGTGCCAGCAGGATTGCATACTGCAAGACAAGTGCAAACAAAGACTGGCTAGAGACTCTAGATCAAGTAGTGATTGCGGAAAGGAAAAGAACGGATTTGCGCGCTATTTGCTATACATACTAAATTTATTTGCATAGACGGATCTGAGCATACCAGTTGAAGCAGTCTGGTCTTGACAACCTCGGTGCAAGTTGGTGGAAATACTTGACTATGCTGGTTGCGGGGAACAATATATCATGGCTGTGTCATAAACCCACTTCGAAAAGGAGTGCACTCGTGAACTTGTCTGCAAGCTTATCGGTCTTCAGCCCATTCATTCTCACGTCGAATGGTTGCTTCCTCCTCGGGAGTAAAGTCTTTGACGATGTTGAATGTCTTTCGTATTTCATCCGGCGTCTTGCCCTTGATCATGTTGGCTACTGTCTTGCATCCACAGTCCAGTAGAGGCTTGATGTCCATGTAGTTGGCAGCCAGAATGATCTCGAACAACATCTCCTGGTCGACTGCCATGAACTTCTGATCCCACTCACTCATATCGGTTGAGCTCTGTTTCTTTTGCATCATGTTTGAACCCTCATCTGGACTCTCTGGCGCTGGGTCAGAGCGATGGCATTCACACCACTCAATCACCTTCTTCAGTACATTGGCGTTGACATTTGGTAATGGAATGCTAAACAATCTCAGCTAGAACCCACTTGCAAGTACAAGGTCTTCCTTACGCTTCGTCCGAATCTCCTATGTCCTCAATCATATTCTTAATCAAGATAGATTTCTCTGCGACCTCGCGGTCCACTGTAAAAGTCTCGTTGTCGCTCCTAGCATGATTAGACCTTGTAAAATTCGATGATAGCCGCTAGTAGTGCGACTCAACCCAAGCGGACTTACGAATTGAGCTTGACTTGCGCGCTCATTATTGTTCTTTTTCAAATAAGAGGTAATGTGAAGGCAAGTCGTAAAGTTGTAAAAAAGAAATAGCTAGTGATATATATCTCTTTCTTGACTAAGAAGTTAATTGACACTACGATGTCTCGAGTGGGCGAGCATAGCGGGCGTTTGAGCATCATGGCAGATACCCCAAGAAGGGCAGGCAAAGTCCCAAGTGGGTAGTGGTTCCCGAGCAACATGCATGCCCGCCTTTCGATTCCTTCCACAGAAGAGCACTTCACTAATTCCAAAGCTTAAGGAGATCATTATAAGTCCTTCCCGATCGTGTCTATATCAAATAGATAACTAAGCTTGTAGATGTATGCAGCTCCATAGCCGCAGGCGATCAATTACTATATGTCAAGACCTCATAGGCTATGGATCCTTGATAAACAGATTTGTAGTACTCCAAGTGAAAAGGCTGTAGAGGTCTGCTTAAGCTCAGGAAATCACTGGAACCTGCTGGAACTGTTATCAAACAAGACTTCACATACTATGTATTTTGACACTTCAGAGTTCTCTCTGCTGCAGTGATTCAATAAGACTGATATCTGTCACTATGCCATGTGTTTCCACTAATGATAGAAGATAGAGGCGGCCGGGTACATAGCACAAAGACGCTACTACCATGCAGCACACCGAGTGGTCCTGTCAAAATGAAAGTTCTTCAGGGATTGAAGCTGCGTACATAACCGACTCGACAACTCATGACACAAGCATCCAGTCCGAAACGGCAAGCCGAGGCTACCTGAGCATCCACTAATCGCAATCGGTAATTCGGAAAGATATAGTACGATTAGAAAGACATGCGTGAACTACACAGCTGAGTATCCACTCCTGCTACCACCAGAACCCTTGACAGTGTCCACAACTTGACTAGCAAATTCCTTGAATAAGTATGGGATATCCTAAGAATGTCAATAGCAATCTCTGTCATGCCGTGCTTGACTTTTACCTTAACAGAGTCCATGGCAGGCACGAGATCGAGTCCTACCTGTCCATACCGGTTGTAGTTCAAGAAGAGAGTGAAGATAAGGAAGGAGGCCACAGCCATGAAGACTACCAGGAACAGCCAGGTAAAGAAACCCCAAGATGACGGTTTTCGAGCCCCCCCATCCCGGTCGGTGTCTGGTTTCTTCGAGCGTCCATCACCAGTTGACGAGCAGGCGTGCTTAGTTCTCCATCTGAACTTAGCGACGCCGCCGTAGTCGACGCCATAGTGCTCAGGAGTACCGATGTCAATTGCACTATCACAAATGAACTCAATCGTCGCAGAACGCTTGTTTCCCTGAGCTGTGTCTGTGCCAGCAATCTCAATCTTGAAGCCTTCTACTTTGACGTCGTCACTTGTCAGCTCCTTGATGACGGGGTCCTTTGTGTCTTGACGTGCATAAGGAGTCACTTCAATCACGGTTCGTGCTTCAGAGTGCTTTTCCACAGAGATGACCTTACACACCTGAGTACCGGCAGGACACTGATCATCCTCGCTCACGTTCTTGTCTGTGGCGATGGGAGCACACACGTTCAAGGTGTATACTGTGTGACGTGTAGTGGGCGGTGTCTCTGTGGTCGATTCCAGTTTATGATCACCTTCTAGTGCAGATATATCGAAACGGTCATTGTTGAGTTGTAGTGAAGAACAAGACCAAGCTTGAACAGTATGGAGGATGAAAGCAAGAAGGGTAATTGAGCGCAACCTCATTGCAGTGTAGGCCAAGCAGATGCCGCCAAGGTTCTACTCAGCAAGATATGTGCTGGAAAACAGGTTCGAGAATATCCACAGGAAAATCTTGTGAGGGGTCGTGGGAAGTAACTTCGCAGGTATACAAAGAAGATTGCTTATAATGGGCTGTTGAATGGAAGGTTGAATCGCAATGTGCCTATGCCTAGACTTGGCCGTTGACGTTTTGCGATGACCCGAAATTACCTCCACCTGCTAAGGCAGATACGGTACAGGTCAACGGTCAAGTGGAAACCTTGGAATGGTCGGCTGGTAGTAGGTACGATAGGAGTACGAGAGTGCCGCTGTACCAAGAGCTGCGCAGGAGTGAGAGCAGCGCCCGAGACTTTCGTTCTAGACAAGACGAATCGCTGGGTGGCTGTGGCGCAGTGGTGGCAGATTCATTTCGCCAGCTAACGGCTCACGCATCATACGCATCACGATAATCCTCCTCAAACACCCTAAACTCCGTGCCATAATACCTCAGTTATAGCTAATTCGCATGCGCAACAATACATTGTCTTCATAGTCTTCCGTCCAATCTTCGATCTGTATCGCCATCATCACTCAGAACAGGAAGATATTCACGAGAACGAGCAGTCATGGGCGATAATACACAAGCCCCTTTTGGCATATTGTTCCTCAAGACACTTGAGTCTATTCTCGAGGTTGTTATGCTCTCAGCAGGAGGCTACGTGCTGGCGAAGCGTAAGACTTTGTCGAAAGAGTCACAAAAGACAATATCGAATCTCAATATGAACCTTTTCACACCTTGTCTGGTCGCAAGCAAGTTGGCGGGGTCCCTTTCAGTAGACCAGTTGAAGGATTTGTGGTTGTTGCCAATAACATTTGTCCTCTTGACAGGTGTGAGCTATGTCGTCGGGCTCGCTGCATCTCGGGTCATGCGTCTACCTTCAAAGCAAACTAGATTCGTCATTGGATGTACGATATTTCAGAACAGCAACAGCTTACCTCTGGCGCTGGTCACTGCACTTGCCCACTCACTTGATGGCCTCTACTGGGATCAGCGAGAGAATGATACAGATGAAGCGGTCGCCTCTCGTGGGATCCTTTACCTTTTGGTCTTTTCTCAGCTAGGACTTTCAATCCGCTGGTCATATGGCTATAACTATCTCTTTGCAAAATCGCGTCCTGGTGACGTGACCGAACATGCATCACTGGCCGACCCTGAATCCCGTATGAACTCGCCAAGACGTTCCCTCTCTGTCGCGGAGACCTTTCGGGACGAACCATACACGGACGATGCGACGTCAAGCGGTAATGATGAGCACTCGAGTCGGGTCAATCCCATGTATGCAGGTAGCCCTCCCGATGTGCTCAAACCAGGCGCTGAAGAGAATGCTTCGCCAGAACTGAGCGATTCGGGCGAATTGACACAGTTTCCAGCTCTACAATCACAAAGCCGAAAACGCAACTACGTCGATGTCGTAAGAAGTGCAGTGATCACTGCTACAAAGACGTTCTATGGATTTCTCAATCCGCCTCTGTGGGCAATGATCATTGCTCTCATTGTAGCATGTGTGCCTGGACTTCAGAAGTTCTTCTTCACTAAAGGTACATTCCAATACAATTCGATCACCACGGCGGTTTCCACAGCCGGGGACTGCGCTGTACCTCTAATCCTTGTGGTCCTTGGGGCGAACTTGGCACAAGAGAAGGCAGAAAGCGACGAAGCATTACCTTATTCGACGAAAACCGTATGGACTGCAATGATCTCGCGTATGATCTTGGTGCCTGTCCTCTTATTACCGATTCTGGCAGTACTGGCTCGATTTGCGCCCATATCCGTCATCGATGATCGTAAGCCTAAGTATCAATGTCCTGATATCATCTACTGACAGTCCTAGCCATCTTCGTAGTAGTACTTTTCCTCCTAATTGGGTCACCGACAGCCATTCAAGTGGCAAGCATGTGTCAATTGAATGACGTTTTCGAAGAAGAAATTGCCAAGATCTGCTGGGTACGACTCTGCACAACTACTAATTCGCAACTAATCCTTTCTAGTATTCTTATGCTGTTCTCACAATTCCGACAACTCTAGTCTTGGTCGTTCTATCACTTGAGGTTGTGGATCTCAATCGTCTTGGACCGTGGAAAGTGCCTACTATTCTTGGTATATGAAGCCGACAAGTCCTGTCCATTATTGTATAGGATTGTATACGCTTGGCACTTGATTGCACCGTCTAGCAATTTTCGCGCGGACACCATAGCATTGCAAGCCTGTAGAGATATTCATATTACATTGTTAAGATCTGTCAACATAGCAAACGCAAATTGTCGTCAACTACCAGAACCCATGCATACCGTCTGTATACGTGTCCAACACTGTTGCAAAGTGATCTACTTTAGCCGATGTCCAATGCCGCTGCAGCCTTCTACAAAGTGGAGACTTGATCAGATCATCTGCAGATCAACTGTAAATTTATGCTCATTTCAATTGCTTATAGTCAAGCACAAGTCAATTAGACGAAATCATGTCCTGGCTCACTATAGAGTCTGACCCTGCCGTCTTCAGTGCTCTCATCTCCGACTTGGGAGTCAAGGATGTGTTGGTAGAAGAGGTCTTTTCCATCGATGCGGAGTCACTAGACGCCGTTTCTCCCAACTACGGCTTCATTTTTCTCTTCAAATATCAGAATGACTCGGATCAGTCTGAATCTATTGGAGAAGCATCATATCATGAGAATATCTGGTTCGCTCATCAGATTGTACGCCTCCAAGTTCACAGTCTGTGGTCAGATCACTGATTGATGGCAGATCCAGAATGCGTGTGGAACACAGGCACTCCTGGCCATCTTGCTGAACCAACCAGATATCGAGTTGGGCCAAGAGTTGTCATCGTTCAAGGACTTTACCGGCCAATTCCCAGCAGACTTGCGCGGCGAAGCAATGACCAATAGCGATCTGCTGAGGACCGTGCATAATAGCTTTAGTCGCAGCGAAATGTTTCATCAAGACAACGATCCGCTGGACAAGGAGAATGGCGAGGCGCCTCATCATTTCGTCGCGTACTCGAGGATCGATGGACGTCTCTACGAGCTGGACGGTCTGAGGCCCATGCCCATCGACCACGGTCCCTGTCCTCTACAGATGGGCGCAAAGTTACAAGAAGTCATTGGTGAGCGAGTGGCGAGGTATGCTGCAGACGAAGTACACTTCAACCTGCTCGCCCTGACGAGAGACCCTTTGGCGGACCGCGGAGCACACTTATCCGATGAAGAAAGAAGTTTGGCACTGCAAAATAGGGAAATGAGGAACAAAGAAGTCGAGTTGAGGAGACACAACTTTGCAGCGGCAATTTTGGAGGTAACGCGACACTTACTGAAAAACAAGTCCCACAAAGATCTCGACGACATGATACAAGGTGGCAAGACCACGAACAAAAGGAAGCGAGAGAGGCATACTTGATTCAAGCATGATTTACCCATAATTGATGAATGAACGAGGCTATAGTGCGATTTGTGGTGGTGGTGTATTTTACAAGGAGCGCGAAGAGTCCACAGGATACTGTAATTATTGACGCAAGGGCACCTCTTCTATGACATTTATGGCTGGTGATAAATCACATCATCATCTTCGCCGAATGCTCGGCCCGTCCATGAATGTATTTAGAATCTCGCGTGCTGCATGTCTGCATGTCTGGAAATCCAATGTTCGGATATCCAATGTCAGGAGATCCAATGTCATGGTATCGTCTGTTTGGTCGTTTTAAAGGAAGTGTATCCTCGATTTCAATGCGCGACATCTAATCAAACTACCGCTGAAGGACTTGTTTGTCCGCTGTGTTGAAGGAGTGCATAGCAGGTGTCGGCTTCTTCGTCCCTTTCAATTTTTCTGCCTGTGTGTGAATTTGAGCTTGCTTGATCCAGCTGCACATATCGACCTCGACGGCAGCCCATTTCTGTAACCACGGGTGCTGTAGCAAGACAGCGTACGGTGGACGTAAAGCCGGTTGCTTGTTCAGACATTGTTTGACGAAGTCTCGAGCATCTTCGCTGTAGATATCTGCAGGCAATTCTGGAGGCTCTCCATCAGTAATTGCCTGCAATTGCGCGAAAATGTTGTTGTAGGTCTCTGGGGGATATGGATAACCTCCCTTAGCCAGCTCGAGAATTGACAAGCCAAGTGACCAGATGTCCGACTGTACGGTGTAAGTCGATGGACCGGACTGAGCATTCTCACTCTTGATGCGCTCCGGCGCCATGTAGGACTGACATCCGATGTTCGTTTTCGCTATACTCGCAACCAAATTTCCGCTGACACCAAAATCACAAAGTTTAACTTCTCCTTTCGAATTGACAAGTATATTGGTTGGCTTGACATCCCTGTGTATGATGTTGTGCTTATCCTTGAGTGTGCGCAGGCCGCGCACGGTAGACAACGTGATCTGGGCCAGAACACTTTCCTCCACATGAGTAGTATAGATCTTCTCGAGTGATCCACAGTCCATGAACTCCATCAAAATATATACACACCCCTCGACAAAGAAAGCTCCATAAAAGTCCACTATTTCAGGACAGGCAGCTTTGTGTAAAACATCCAACTCCATAATAATGCTCGAAAAGACACTCTCCTCAAGAGACAAGCGAATCTCTTTCATTGCCATTTGCACCTTGGTAATCTTGTGGACCACACGCCAGACAGTACCGTAATTTCCACGACCTAATTCGTCTAGTTTCTCGAAATCCTCAATCTTAGCCTTAAATTCTCGGCCATTGCCAAAATTAACGCCAGAAGACGATAGGATTGCACCTTTGAACTTGAGGGAGCCTGTTGCACTATCACTTCGAAAGTCAATGAACGAATCCTTGTGTTTTGATTAGACTTACACAACATCCGCGTACTTTGAAAAAGCAGTTTGCTGCGGATCCGCTGCAGCAGGATTACTGGATTGCGGCAATTTCATCATTGGACCCCTCCTAGCTCCGAGTCCTCCGCCTCCAATTTTTAGGGCCGGGACATTTGCTCTCTTGGCCGCAAGCCCCCCTGACGAACCTGGGACTGACAAATTCGGTGCAGCAGGACTAGATTCCGCTCCAGGTGCTGGCGAGTTGGATCCTGATGATTTATTCCTGCCCGCAAACTAGACAAGGTGTCAGTGATGCATTCTTTAGAATAGATGCAGAGTCTGACCATCGATATACGAGCCAGGACAGCGGGATCCATGCCTCCCGCAGCAGGGGGTGAGACAGTCGGTGACGGCTTTCCTCTCGCAGCATTCAAACTTCCAAGAGCAAGGTTTTGAGCAGGATTTGTGGGCAACCCTGGGGCAGGCGAGCCAGACCTTATACTCTGTACATTGTTTAAATTCCTCGGCGGGCTTGACTGCAAGCTTAGCTTCTGAAATTCTTCACTACTCATGACCTGAGGAGTGAAAGTGCAAGATCGAATGGTGTCGTCAAGACCTTCCGACCCTTTTTGTCAATCGTAAGCAATGATATGCGATGTCGTACAAGAATCCTTAAATGATGATTTTGTCCAAGTGGAAATTTTCGCAGAGTGCCTCTTTCGACAGCTCAGAATTAACAGCGGAGGTCATCTAGACTCGATTCAGGCATAGTTTCATGCTGTTCGGAATCGACGACTCCCACAATCTCGCATCACTCTCAACTTTGAAAGGATTCCAATTCGTCCCCCCGGCAGCACTCTCCCGCGGGCGTCGCCCAGCAGCGGCAAGACGGCTCGCTCGTCCAGAGCCATCGGCAGGCTCGACGAAAATACGTATAATGGTACGCTCATGGCCATTGCTGAAGTCATGCATTCATTCATTGTAGCTTCAGGACTTGTCATTGTATTCGCAGCTGTGCAGGATGAGTAACCCTACAGCTTGGGCTCGACTTTACTTTAGTGTGAGAGCCGTATAGAGCTAGAAAGGCTTACGATCTTTACCCTCTTCCGATGATGACAGGCTGCCAGCATCTGTCAGCTTGAGGCAGCGGAACCCATACAAGTCATAGGTGATGACCTTAGCGTTTCACAGTTTATGTTCTTTATCAAGTGAAATAATCTTAGACTAAGGGAGCGATATTACGGAGATACCAAGCACTTTACAATGAGTTTAGAGTATTTGTCGAAATATTTGAACAAGAGTGGACCGGGGACAAAAAAACGCAAGCGAGAAAACAGGTCTGTAGTAGTTGACGATCTGGATGGATGGACAAATCAAGAGGCTGCTGCTGTCGAAGATTCGCCCGTCATCGTTGATGGCAACAAGTCGCATACGACAACTGGTTCCGGATTTCGTCCGGCCTACATCGACGAGGATCGTTTGTCGTCCGCATGTACAGCTCAAGTCGGTCCCGAGTTGGATTCGTCTCGACAAAGCTCAGAAATCATGCAGAGTGGTGCAAAAGCTGGGCTGCAGACGAAAACACAGGTCGCTGCAGCTGAGAAGGCACGAAAAGAGTTGCAACTGAAGGAATATAATCTCTCTTCGCAAGCTTCGAATAGCAAAGCTCACGAAACTGTGTATCGTGATGCGACTGGCCGGCGTATTGACATCGCCTTGGCAAAGCAAGAGAAGGCACGAGATCAGAAGCAGGCGGAGATCCGCAGGCAGGAAGAGAAGTATATGACGCAGGGTCTTGTGCAACAACAAGAACGCGAGGCACGCGCGGCTGACTTGCAGAAACTTCGTTTGGAAGGCTTTAGTAGATATGCCGGCCACGCTGATTCGGAGTCAGCACTAAAGCTGCAGAGGAGATGGGACGATCCGGCTTCTGATTTCTTGCGTCGTGATGAACAGGCGGACTCGAGGCCACAGTACAAAGGCGGCTTTGCGCCCAATCGATTCTCCATACGTCCCGGTTATAGGTGGGATGGAGTCGATCGAGGCAATGGGTACGAGGCGAAGCGTTTTCGACAAATTGCGGAATTGAGCTCGCGAAAGTCAGAGTATGAAAATTGGGCGAAGGAGGACATGTGAAACCTTTCTCGAATAGCAACTGAAACACTATTCCAGCGTACGGGTCAAGTGCGGTTGTAACATAACAACATGAGAGCCTGAATTCAACAAAAAATTCCACGCACAGAAGCAGGATTGAGAAGGGAGCATCTCCACAAACATGAGCAAATTTCGTTGCAAAAACATATCAGGACCAAGTTAAGCACATTCGTTTGCCCATTGCGCAATCCGGTCTGATGAAACACAAAACACAAGTGTCCACATCAACCACATCTCTACTGCTGGCGGCATTCCTGAGGATCAGCTTTCGGCTTGCCGTCCTCGTCATCTTCATCAGATTCTGAACCTTCTGAGGACTCTTCCTGATCTTCATTAGCGCCTATC
Source organism: Taphrina wiesneri (assembly GCA_005281515.1). NCBI lineage: Eukaryota > Fungi > Ascomycota > Taphrinomycetes > Taphrinales > Taphrinaceae > Taphrina > Taphrina wiesneri. The sequence goes on from RHGK01000012.1 coordinate 375,400, forward strand.
GATTGTGATTTGGTAGAACTTACGTCCTCGTCGTAATTCTCGAAATCCTCTCCATCCATACTCTCATCCAATTCTTCATAGTCGAGAGCTGCACCAGTGAACCAGTCAACGGCTCGTGGAATCAACTTTTCCTTGATATCCTCACCAATTTGATAATCGAGTTCAAGGCGCTCGTCAATGTCGGATGCTACATCGTCGGCGTCATCCTCCGGCACGGCAGGTGGTTTGAAGAAGTTAAAGAAGCTTTCGACTGGTACAGTCTTTTTGACCACTCGCGTCTGTTTCGTGTTCTTGTTCCTCTGTTTCTTTGTCTCGTATCTGACGGTCAGATCTTTATCGTTGTACCATTTGATCTCGTCACCATGAGCATGATCATAGACAAAATCGCCACCGTAGCCGGCTTCTTCCTGGTAGTAATATGTCTTTGTTAGAGTCTCGTTAGAGAAGAAATCGTTCTTTGCAAATGTGAAAGTGAGCTTGAAACCTGGTTTGTCAAGATAGGACATTCGGATATCTGTTATTGACTTCAAAGCGTCCTCGTCCCTGGCTGTAATTATCTCGGATAATGAGACTACATTGCGCATAGATGTCAACCAGAATTCGGGAATGCCAGAGACTGAGCTGGTGTCAGCACTCTCTGTCGTCTCCGTGGCTTCTTCTTCGTCCTCGTCCTGCTCCTCAAGGCCAATGTTAACTTCATCCTCGGATGGTTCAATACTGCCAGCGACGATCTGTGCTCGTCGTTCATACAGAGGTTGGTATTTGTCTAGATATTTCTTTTCCAATGCCAATATTTCTTCTTGGAATTTGGCTTCGAGTTTAGCGTGCTCTGCTTGCACACCCTTCAGACCATTGATTCTGCGACGAACAGGGGCTGGTAAGGACTCAATATAACCGGATGAGCGACCGACCAGGTCTCCAAGCTTGCCTTGTATCATAGAAACAAGCTGCGGGTTAGATGCCAATGCTGAAGCAATGTTGTCGCGATCCTCTGGAAGAATCAGCAAAGGCACACGGACATACGCAAAAACTCACCACGACTCTCCTCGTCGATTGAGGCGATCTGAGGAGCACGAGCTCCTTGCATGTTAGATGGTACACTGGCTGGTGTATTCATTGGAGTAGGAGCCAATTCCGACAAGCGCTTGTTCTGAGGGATATCTGTAGACATTCTGTATATTGGTATTGCTCGACTGCAACTTGACAAGTGATGTAGCAGACAAGTAAGATAGGAGCGAGTCTGGGACCGGCAATTCCTTGACTGACACGTTGTCGAGGGATCTCACTGTACGTTGAGAAGTAGTGAAAAGCACCAACGAAACGTCCTAGATGCAGGGGCGAAGGTGTGGGATATCTGGAGCTCCAAGGCAATAGTGGTGGGTAGAATACGAGATACGGCACAGACTGATCCATTGTGCACCCTGGGATCAATTGCAGGTTCGTATGCGGATAAGACAATTACGGTACGTAAGTTCCCATGGTCGCGTAGCCTCAATGCGGGAAGAATGCCCGTGCGGCAGTTTCAAGCTCCTTAGATCGACCAAATCAATACAAATATACAAATCTAATACACGATAAGACGTCTCTTGTGCTGACAGTCAGATCGAGGTGGCACAGGAATAATCAAGCTCTCCGCTCTTGCTCCTGCTTGTAAAACTATCGCTCTCTCCTTGCGCTGCACGGGTCGCGCAAGGCACTAACAAATGTCCTCCAACGAAGCATACCCCATAGGCCAAAGGTGCTGGTTTGAACATGAGGTAGAAGGATTTGTGTCCGGTGACTTGATAGAAAGAGATGTAACAGATGATGGTGAGGTCAAGCTCGTCTTCCAGGACGAAGTTGGACGGGTATGCATGCTTGCCTGCACGGTTACATGAGCTGAACATTCGAAGGAACATGTGATCAATACAAGTCTCAAGGCATTGAACGACTCGAGCAGCGACGAACTACCGGCTCTCAGGAATCCAGCAACGATAGAAACTCCTACGATACAGGACCTTACCGAACTTTCGAACCTCAAGTATGCCCACATCAATCGCGATTGCTATTGGCTTATACATTTAGCACTCCTTCTGTCCTTCATTCCATCAGGAGTCGATACGAAAGACAGGAAATCTACACGTACTCCGGCATAGTACTCATCGCTGTGAATCCCTTCGTTAAGGTGCCTCTCTACACCGACGCTTTCATACAGCAGTATTCCGGAAGGCCAAAGATAGATGTCGCACCCCATCTCTTCGGTATCGCCGAGGACGCTTATCGTTGCATGCTACGCGAGAAGAAAAATCAGACCATCATCGTCTCTGGAGAGTCAGGTGCTGGCAAGACTGTTTCTGCCAAATACATTATGCGCTACTTTGCGACCGTGGAAGACCCAGACAAGCCCCGAGCTCGAAAAACAATACAAGGCACACGTTCTGGAGGCATGAGCAAGACGGAGGAGCAGATCATAGCCACCAACCCGATCATGGAAGCCTTCGGTAACGCGAAAACTACTAGGAACGATAACTCCTCGCGATTTGGGAAGTATATAGAAATTATGTTTGATGATAGGGCAGACATCATTGGCGCCAAGATTCGAACCTATTTGTTAGAACGATCACGACTGAATTTTCAGGCATCAACTGAGAGAAATTACCACGTCTTCTATCAACTGTGTGAAGGGTTGTCGGATAGTCGCAAGGCCGAGCTCGGCCTGACAACAAGCATGGACTTCCGTTATCTCAACCAGGGTGGAGACGCTAAGATACAGAACGTGGATGATGCCTCAGACTTTCGCGACCTCTGTGCGTCCTTGTCGACGATCGGGGTCTCGTCCAGTACTCAACAGCAGATATGGCAGATCCTGGCAGCCATACTGCATCTCGGAAATGTTGACATCCATCCTGCATCAGCATCGCGTCTCGATGCTGTAATAGCTGCCTCTGACACACATCTCAAGAAGGCCTGTGAGCTGCTCGGAGTAGATGCGGCCTTGTTTGGGAAGTGGATAACGAAGCAATCTCGCAAGGTGATGAAAGAAAGCTTGGAATCCCCAAGAAATGCTAAGGACGCTATCGTCGTCCGAGATTCAATTTCTAAGTTCCTGTATAATAGCCTCTTTGAATGGCTCGTCAAATCGATCAACAATACCCTGGCTGCGCCAGAAGTTCTTGCCAGAGTTAAAAACTTCATCGGAGTACTTGATATCTATGGTTTCGAGCACTTCCAACGGAACTCATTTGAGCAGTTCTGTATCAACTATGCAAACGAAAAATTGCAACAGCAGTTTACCTCACATGTCTTCAAACTTGAACAAGAGGAATATGTAAAGGAGTCAATACCATGGGAAATGATTGATTTCGCAGACAATCAATCATGTATTGACATGATTGAGGATCGTTCTTCTGGCATACTTTCCTTGCTTGATGAGCAGAGCAAGCTCGGCACCGGAAGCGATGAGGTTTTTCGACAGACTCTAGTTGACAAACTCAAAGGCAATGCAAATTTTGATGCTCCCAAATTGAAGAAGTCATCTTTCACAGTTAAACATTATGCATTACCCGTAACTTATGACAGCGAAGGTTTTCTCGAGAAAAACCGAGACACGGTCAGCGAGCAACATCTAGATTCGTTGCTAGCATCTCAAAATTCCTTCGTGCGAGAGATTTTGAACGCTGCTCTAGGTCCTGATTACAGTGGCTCAGAAACTGGACTTCGCAAGCCAGGAAAAACAAGCAGAAAACCGACTTTAGGGGCAATTTTCAAGAATTCGCTGATTCAACTCATGGACACTATCGGATCTACAAACGCTCACTACATCCGATGTATCAAGCCGAACGAGGCGAAGTCAGCTTGGGTTTTTGAACCCCGCATGGTTATGAGCCAGCTTACAGCGTGTGGGGTGCTCGAAACTATCCGAATCAGTTGTGCCGGTTTTCCCTCTCGATGGTCCTTTTTAGAATTGGGGGAACGCTACTACTCATTGATCCCCTCCACTCATTGGGAACAATTGGATAATCACAAAGCGCTGTCAGAATTGATCTTACAACGGTGTGTTCCTGATTCGTCCAGATATCAGATTGGACTTACAAAGATATTCTTCAAACCCGGTGTCCTTGCAGATCTCGAGAAACTAAGATCTGACCGACTGGATAAGTGTGCTACACTCATACAAACTCATGTCAGAGCATGGTTAGTCTACATTAAATATCGACGGCTGAAAGCTGTTGTTATTGCACTGCAAACTCAATCTAGAATGGTAGTGGCCAACCGTAATGCTCAGGCTCTTCGCGAACGTGCCCAGCATGCAGTGCGCATGCAATGTGCATGTCGAGGCTTCCTGGCGCGAAAAACATATCGTCATGCACTTGAAGGAAAAGCTTGTATCAGAATCCAGTCTCTCCTGAGAGGTCATTTGCAAAGGAAGTCCTTCTCTCGGATGCGCCAGGCTGTCGTCATATGCCAAAAATACACAAGAGGCAATCAAGGACGCAAGCGTGCTAAGCAAGTTAAGAAGGATCGTGGCACTGTCGAGGCCTTCAAGCAGAAGAATTCAGGCCTGGAGCAGAAAATTATGAGCCAGGCACAAGACATACAGAAACATCGTGCTGAAGCTCATGCTCTTCTCGCACAAGTCTCCGCACTTCAAGCAGCCATCGAAGCTGGACAAAATTCTGAGAAGCAATACTCTGCTTCGGTGAAGCAGTTGGAGGGCGATCTTACCGAGGCACATCATCTACTGAAGATAAACGAGGATATCATACATAAGATGCACGAGGCTGAACGAAGATTGACTGAGGTTGAGAAGGAAAGAGATTCTCTAGAACTCCGTGCGCATGACCTGCAAATTATGCTAGAGCAAAGGAGTGAACAAATGGAATCCATACAGGCCGAGGCCGAGGTAGAGCGACGTGACAAGCTGAATTTACAGCAAGAGATAAACAGCATGAAGGACGAGATACGTCGCTTGGCCGGATCTGGACAAAACACGGACCGGAATGCCATTAGCAGCAATGGCCATTACGGAATTTCTCGGGGACGAACAGGTAGTCGTGTCGAGATCAATTCATCGCCAGCGCATGACGAGACGGGTATCGTCCCTGCTCAAAATGGACGGAATCTGTCAATCTCGGGATTAAAGCAAATCAAACAGCGTTCGTTCAGTGGCCCCGACAGTCACCAATTCACACAGAGCATTACGGAGCAGATTATGAGCATTCTCGAAGATGATGATTTAATGAACAACGAAATAATGTATGGCATGATACAGAGCTTGAAAATACCTCAGCCAAGCTTACAAACTCCTCCCTCAGAGGCTGATGTCCTCTTTCCTGCTCAACTGATAAATCTCATTGTATCCGAAATGTGGAAATTCGGATTCATCAAAGAATCAGAGCGTTTCCTGGCAAATGTCATGCAATCTATACAACAGCAAGTCATGACCTACGAGGGGGAAGATGCGATCAATCCTGGAGCATTTTGGCTGTCCAACGTCCATGAGATGTTGTCTTTCGTTTGGCTGGCTGAGACTGATATCTTGAACACGGAAAACACTGATATGGACGATCTGGAGTGGCAAGAATACGATCGCCTGATTTCGATTGTCAAGCACGACTTGGAGTCGCTCGAGTTCAACATCTATCACACATGGATGAAAGAATTAAAGAAGAGGTTGCACAAGATGATTATCCCCGCTACGATCGAGTCTCAGTCGCTGCCCGGGTTCATAACAAGTGAGTCCAGTCGATTTTTCAACAAATTGCTACAAGGAAGTCAACCAACAATCACAATGGACGATCTTCTCAATCACTTCAACAAGGTTTTCAAAGCGATGAAATCATTCTATCTGGAATCTTCGATGATCTTGCAAACGATGACCGAACTTCTTAAATTGGTAGGCGTTACCGCATTCAATGACTTGTTGATGAGGAGAAATTTCTTGTCTTGGAAAAGAGGCTTGCAGATTAATTACAACATTACTCGTGTTGAAGAATGGTGCAAGAGTCACGATTTGCCTGATGGAACCTTACAGTTAGAGCATCTCATGCAGGCGACTAAACTGCTACAGCTCAAGAAAGCTACGCTGGCGGACATCGAAATCCTGTATGATATTTGCTGGTGCTTGTCCCACCGGCAAATCAATAAGTTAATAAATCAATACTACCCGGCGGATTATGAAAACCCTATCAGCCCTGAGATCTTGAAAGCCGTCTCATCCAGGGTGACCACTGAAGAAACTACCGAAATCCTACTGGATGCCGTTGCGCTTGATGATAGTGGCTCTTTCGAGATCGCAGATGCGAGAGAGATCAAGTTGTCGACACCGTATGTGCCCAGTTATCTCAGTCTCATACGCATCAAAATGCTTCTCAAACTCATTCAGGAAGGTCAAGCAGCCCAAGAAGGTGATGACGATCGATCAATCGTCGAGGACTACGAAGCTCAGGATCAGAGGCCTTGAATGCCAGCGACTTTCTGACAACTGTGCAAGGACACATGCATGAGCGTCTCAAGCTCTGAATAGCGAACAACTAAACATAGCGTTGGCCGAATTTATAATCTGCATTGCGAGTCGGGAATTTACAGAGAATTGCTCTTTGAAAGGTTTAAGTTTTAGAAGTACATATATATTGGTGTATCAAGCTTGCTGTCATTCTTACCCATACGCATGGGCGACTACTACAGGCAGTCAAGCTTCTATTGAGCTAAGAAAAGTCCACCGACCAATCACGCCCAAGTTCAGCTGCCCCAAGCCTCTTAGCTCAAGCATCAGTCTTTGTTCGTGTTTGAGCACCACGAGAATGTACTAACCGGCTAACATTTCCTGTTCGACCTGAGTAGTGTGAGAACAACCGAACTTTATCCTGATCTTTCGTGCCCGTGTGCCAGCGCAGCCAACACGCACATCACCCGAATTTGGAATCACTCACTCAAGGATATCAAACAGCACTTTTGGACAGCAGCTTCAGACCTCAAGTTGGCCACTGCAACGCGTTGATAGAGATGAGTTCACTCAGAGTTCTTGACCTGGTTAAGCCCTTTGGTGCTTTTCTCCCTGAGATCATCTCTCCAGAAAGGAAACCCACATTCCAGACGCGAATCACATGGACTGGTAGGTCAAAGTTGCTAAGACCTGTCAGCAGGTTCTGACGGGACATAGGTTTGACTCTACTCATCTTCTTGGTGATGAGTCAAGTTCCGCTTTATGGAATTGTATCTTCAGACTCCTCTGATCCACTCTTCATTTTGCGAATGATTCTTGCTTCGAATCGCGGTACTTTAATGGAATTGGTATGTTCTCGAATGACCTCGGCTGATTCGTCTTAACCTTCGTAGGGCATCAGTCCCATTATTACCTCTGGAATGTTCATTCAGCTCCTTGCCGGCTCGCAATTGATTGATGTCAACCTCGACCTGAAATCTGATCGGGAATTATTCCAAACAATGCAGAAAGTCCTGGCTCTGATAATCTCCATTGGTCAAGCTGTTGTGTTCGTCCTATCTGGCTCGTATGGACAGCCCTCCGACCTTGGCTGGGGTGTTTGCCTGCTTCTTTGTCTGCAGCTAATCACAGCGGCCATGATTGTGATTTTGCTCGACGAACTTCTTTCGAAAGGTTACGGCCTGGGCTCCGGAATCTCACTCTTCATCGCAACGAATATCTGCGAGAGCATTATCTGGAAGTCCTTCAGTCCTACAACGATCAACACCGGTAAGGGACCTCAGTTCGAAGGAGCTGTATTAGCTTTCTTCCACTTGCTTTTCACTAGAAGCAACAAATTCGGTGCGATCAAGGATGCGTTCTTCCGTCAGAATTTGCCTAACTTGTCAAATCTGGTTGCTACGATTATCATCTTTGGTGCAGTGGTTTACTTGCAAGGCTTCCGAGTCGAGATTCCTGTCAAGTCTGCTAAATTCCGAGGCCAGCGCGGCACGTTTCCCGTGAAGTTGTTTTACACGTCAAACGTACGCCCGGTCATGAAGGCAAATTGTGCTACGCTGACATGCTAGATGCCAATCATGTTGGAATCAGCGTTGACTTCAAACGTCTTCTTGGTCTCGCAAATGCTGTATAACAAGTTCCCGTCCAATTTCCTGGTAGGCTTGCTTGGTGTATGGGAGGGAGTTGAAGGTACCGGTCAAATCAGAGCTACCTCGGGAATAGCATACTACATGAGTGCTCCGATCAGCATGAAAGAGGCACTGTTGGACCCTGTACATACTGCCGTCTATGTGATTTTCATCGTTGCCGCTTGTGCGACGTTCTCAAAACTCTGGATCGAAGTCTCTGGCTCAAGCCCTCGCGATGTTGCAAAACAATTGAAAGAACAACAGATGGTCATGGCTGGCCATCGCGAGCAGTCAATGTACAAAGAGCTCAAGCGAGTTATTCCAACAGCCGCTTGGCTCTCTGGAGCTACAATTGGTGTCCTCGCAATCTGCTCTGACCTTCTTGGCGCTTTGGGATCCGGTACTGCTGTTCTGCTTTGCACCACAATTATCTACCAATTCCTTGAGCAGCTGAGCAAGGAGTCCAATAGTAACGTGGCTGGTATGGCTGACCTTTTGGGATTGTAGTCTGCTCGGGGACAGTCGTCACACTTATCAAAAGTCAGCATATAAAAGGTCTACATGCGAACTACCATAGTTCTGATAGTCATTTAAAACATAGCATTCAGGGGTGGAACATTGCAAAAATGTGCGAGTGTCTTTACGTTTAGTCTGACGAACTGCCTCTTGAATCACTAGTGACCAGTTTTGTCGCAATCCACGACTCCCTAGGCACGTTTGGTATCAGGCGATCACGCCAATGCGAGCTCCAATGTGCCAGTAATTTTCACCGTGTTCTTTTCGAGCAAAACAAATATATTGAGGAGACTAGATGGCACAAACAGATACTCATGGTTAAAAGGAAGTCTCTTGCAAATGCCCTCAGAGGGCAACAAACCATAGACAAGCGTACGCAAACAGCACAAAAGCGGCAGAAAGAGCAGCTTGCTGAAGTAAGAGTACGAAATAAAGGCAGTCGTGCTCTCCAGAATGTGAAACCTCTTATACCTTTTTGCAAGTCCGATAGGATTCTTTTCGTTGGTGAGGGAAACTTTAGCTTCGCTGCCAGTTGTGTGGAGAATCATCTGGAGCACGGCGAGAACGTTGTGGCGACCTCGCTGGACGACGAGTCTATTCTGCTTCAAAAATATACTGATGCGAAGATCTATGTAGAGACAATCAAGGATTGCTGTGGCACTGTCCTTCATGGTATTGATGCTACTAAGTTAGAGGAGACGTTTAGCGAAGAGGAGTTCGATGTTTGTATATTTATGTTCCCTCATGTTGCTGCAGGTATAGCAGATGAGGCTAGGAACATCTTGACTAACCAGAAAATGTTGACTGCGTTCTTCATGAGTGTGCAACGGATCATCAAGCCACAAGGCACAATTGCAGTCACTCTTGCTGTAAGCAAGACCTACGATTTGTGGAATTTGAAGAGCTTGGGAAAAAGTGAAGGTCTCGTGGTCAAGACTAGTGGTGTTTTCAATGGTCACGATTATCCTGGTTATGAGCATCGGCGCACGCAAGGCCATGAGAAATTCGATACAGGATTTTCTAGTGGAAAGGGTGAAGAAAGATCTTCGAGGTGGCATATATTCGCGAAAGTAGATTCGAATAAGGTTCCTTCGATGCCACCGCGCAGCAAAAAACGTAAGGGCAATGAATCAGAGGATTCAAGTGATTGAGATATCTCAACAGTGTCTACAAAACAAAAGCTTTCCTAAGAGCGGATACGGGAAAGACTTCACCAGTTTCAGGGTCTTCTACCATCTGATCCTTGATCGAATGCTTGATACCCCAATTCTTGAGGGTTTGCGAACCATATACGTGTCCATTTGGTACCACTATTGGTTCGTTGCTTTCTTGCATCGGTTCGCCAGTCAGAGGGTCAACTAAATGAGTCCGTACAGCATGAGAAAAGGGTATTTCGGATGCTAATTCGTTGAGCTCTGGAGAGCAGATAGGACATGTCGAGGTCATATTGCGAATATTCTTGCTCCGAGATTCGCTGCAGGCATAGCAACTTGTAGTCTTCAAGGCGGAGAGTCCAGCAGAAAGAGCGACTTCGAGTGGCGACTTGCTTGGAATGTTGCACAAAACGTGATGTGTCTGTAGGAATGAATCTGCAAGAAACAGCCAGCGATCCTTCGAGTACAGAGCCTGAATAGTCAGTCGGAAGCATGAAACAAGGCTTGAGCAAAATACCTTATAAGGCTGAACTCGGGTATCTGGTTTGTAGCAGAGTAGTGCACAAACTTGATCTACTTCCTTCTGGCGCAGCTCTCTATGATTAGCGAGGTTCTTTTGTGCGTATTGAATAGCCTGATCCAGCGAGTCCTTTCGAATGAGCTCAATGAATTCTTGCTTCCGAATTTCGAATTCCAAAGAATTCTATAGATGTCAAATTTAATGGTTCAAGGATTTGTATACTAACTTTAGATTTGCGCAGGGCGCTCTTATGTTCGCTGCACCACGCGAGGCAAGGTTGCGTATCCTCTTGCCGCAAGGCATCCGCGATGTGTTTGCTTTGAACGAAGACGTCAATATCAAGCAGATTGTCGATCCGGTACTCCAAGGCAAGTTTTCGAGCTGTCCTAGAGAACCCCTGGCGCAACATGTACTCTATCACGAGTCGACGCAAACGAACGACCTCCACACTTTGGCGATTTTCCGAGTCTGCTGACTGCTCGATAAGATCTTGCATATGACCTAAGCGTGCACTAGACCGGATATGGTGCTCCTCTTCTTCCTCACGTAGTAACTCTACCTATAATGTGTCAGATGCGTGCTCCTGCTTCGTGACTGTGATTTGACCTTTCGCTTCAGCGTCATGAGACGCGTTAAAGTCACCTTGAGTTGTAAACTTAAGTCTTCCTGACTACTCCCTGTTTCGTAGGTGCTCAACACGTTCCCCAACCAGGTTGTCTCCTTCTCAATAGCTTTCTGCTGAGACTTCAGATTTGTCCTTATAAGCTCCTGAGGTAGTTTCAGGAGCGGACTCTCGAGTAGTAACTCATTGGAACTGGAGCCATATTCCATCTTGCGCAGACTCTCACAAGAATTCTGAGTGTATAAACGGGCAAGTATCGACTATGACCAAGGCCCTGAGGATATTGTCCTTGAAACCCTACTTTCTCACCGACAATCGAGGACACCAGAACTCAGGCTGACATAAGACACTAGTCGAGATTCAGTCTGTACTACACCATTGAAATGCAAAGTCGCACTGTGATATCGATATGGGTAGTTCGGATAAGGGCGTTGAGTATGTGAACAAGTTTTGGAGTATAGGTACTACGGTATGGTATACCGGTAGTGCGGCCCGGCCCCACGCTGATTTCCTCCTCCGGATCCGTGCCACTTTTACCCGCGGCAGGCGAAAGTTCGCGTGCACAAATCATTCGCTGCTGTCGAATACCTCGGGTTTCTTTCAATCTCACATATTTATACATCCTTAGTTTCGTGAAGATAATTCGCCATAGCTGCAAGTAGATTATGCTAGAAGTATTTCAATTGAGCCAACGCTTTCGCTCGAGAAAAACAGCTTATCAGCCACTTTCAGCCTTCATTTTCATCGTCAGAACTCATAGCAGCTCGCGCTCGAGCTTCTCTTTCTTCAGCCTCTACTTCGTCAATATTGCCGACAACTTCGATGCCTGAGTCCATAGCCCGTCGACGGGACTTTCTCTTGGTGTCTTGTGTCAGTGGTTGAATCACGAGTCCTTCCAGGGCTTCTGTCTTGCGTTCTTGTGCTTCCTTAACAGCTTCCTCTCTTTCCGAGGCAAACTTGGCTTTGAGTTCGGCCAAATCCATTTCAAGTTCTGCTACGGAGCGAAACTGAATTTCCGAGATTCTAGAGTATTCTTCCATATCGACGGGTGCTTGCTTGATGAGCGCGCGCGTCACTACAATGGGATTCTTTCGTTCTTCGGTGGTAAATTTGTTCTTGATTTGCTTCCTAGTTCTGTTTGGAAACATTCTGCTGATCATATCGAAATCTGTGCCCCATTGTGAGAGACCCGTGTAGAACAATTCCGTACTGATTGGATCCCATCTGGGAGTTATTTTGTGCCTCGAGTATGATCGACTGTTGACAAATTTCTCCAATGGATCTTCTTCAACATACTCGACGGCCCCCGAGCCACTCGCATCCCGTGCTGAACGATCCACTTGAAGTGAGCCAACATCCAAAACAATTTTTCCATCAACGATCCTGACTTGTGGCGCCCTAGCATTGGTCAGTAAAGATGAAGTCAAGGCTCAGCTGCATACCCGCTCGTAGTTCTTGGCGCATTATCCTGGTTCGCTTCCTCATTATCATCATTGTCATCGCTTCCACCTTCTGCTTCGTCTGGTCGGTTCTGCATGAGCTCTACTTCGACTTTCTGCCCCATAGCTTCATCTAGATCCCTAACGTTGAGGTGTTCTCCAAGAACTGCTGGATCATTGGTATCGTTGGTCCTGATGCCGGAACATTCCTGTAGACGCTTACGTTTCTTTTCCACGGCAAGGCGTTTGAACCGTAAGTACTTGACACTCTTTTTCCCCTTATGCAGGTCCTTGCACAGGTCAAGCATACGTACATCAGCAGTGTCGATCACTTCGAGTTCGGCTGCATCTGGTGTGGGTTCACGATCCCGGGCACGCAGGGAACTTCTTTGTCGAGCTTTCTTTGAAGGTCGTGGTTGGACAGATTGTGCTGCTAGAGGTGCTTCGCTTGAACGAACAGTGGTCGTGTCCAGCTGTCGAAGTCTTTCGTTAGTCAATTCCTCGATCTGATCGTCAGTAGGACGCTTTATCTGTATGGCGTGAGAAACTCCCCGTGTGGTGGCATCGATTGCCTCTCGTGACAATTCAGAATTGGAAGCTTGAATTCGTGGAGCGCTGCCAGTGTTAGGATTTTGGCTGACCCTTGTCGATAGATAAGATGTCTTGCGCAATCGCGGCTCACCGACAGACCTTCGTTGTGCGCTCAATTGAAGTCCTACATTTGCCAAGCCCGGAACGATGCTCTCAGCTTCAGGAATAAAGGTCGATGAGTGATCAGAGTTGTGCTGGAACAATTCTTCGTGTGGGACGGCCTCGGTTGTAGTCAATTGTGAGGTCGAATCTTTCCTTCTCGAAGAACTTAAACCGACAACAGGTATTGTTCTCGCGGGAATGCTCTGAATACTGGCAGGAGTACTTCCGTGATGTAGTTCTCGGTCATCCGGCAAGCGATCGGCCTGGGCTGGGGGACTCTCGAACGACAGCGCTAGGGCTGTCTTAGACGATGACCTTTGCCGTGTTGGCTTGGACCGCCTCGACGTGCCCGCCTTTGGAGCGACGTTGACGGCACCCTTGTTTATGCTACTCGATATTGCGTTCATCGTTTGAACTCTTTAGTGATGTGACGGACGATCAAGAAGCATTCAGGCAAGCCGAGCATCAGTCACTCGCATACTGACTTGGTCTCGTTCCTGGATGTCGCTCGAACACAGTAGGCACTTATCTGGGTAGCCAATAAGCAAGACGTCGACATCTGTGCCTCGAGACAATAATTGGTATTCGTGAACTCAACCTTGGAAGCGTTGGTGCCAATGTCGTAGATGTCGTATTACATGTGCAGGCAAAGTGTAGCGGAGCTCTTCACAGAAATTGTGCATCTCGCCAAAGGTTGCGACTCGTGCTAACTATAGCTGCGAGTGTGAGTCGGCGAAAGAACATAATTGTATGTTTGCAGGAATTGATCTGCATGAATGCTGTATTATTCCTTGTATCTCGTAGTCTTGGTCTCAGACGATTGAGTCGATTCTGGCGGGAGTGATTGAAATTCGAGGCAGCTCGTTCAGTATAGACTTCAGTGCTGAAGCCATTTCGACGGTCGGTTGTGGGTGACGCCGTACGTCATGAGTGACGAGGCAAGTAGAACTAAAAGGAAGGCAAAGACAGAAGATGTTCCAGACAAGAAGCAAAAAATTGACCCAGCTTCGGTAACCTTTGAGGTGCAACCTGAAGTTGAGGTGAGTAACTCGACATAATTTCGATGTTAACGGACTAAAATAGCCATAGAACTTCCAGCGAGAGGCTTTATGGCGTTCTCTACAGGACTACAAGCGCAGGGCTACAGCGAGTCAGGAGCAGCTCGATAGACTGAAGCGAAGTTCTGTTTATCATGATGAGCATCTGCGAATCATGGATTTGTGGTCGGATCAATTGCTCGATGAAATTATGATCATAGCCCATGATGCAGGTCTTGAAGGTCGCTTAGCGTCCGCCGGAAATGCCATTGATTCTCACTTCCTAGACAGTATTCCTGAATTTACACAACATCTTGGAGCCAAGAAAAAAAAAATACTAGGTGCCATAGTGCGTGCATTTCAAAACATCAACACCACAGAGATCAATGGATCATCTACCCAGTCCCAGTCCCAAACCGAGCTTACAAATGAAAAATTAGAATTAGCTACGCGAGCAAGATTGGCCGAAATGCAAGCTCGAAAGCTTGAACTTCAAGTGAGAGAGCTCGAACCCAAAGTCATAGATTTACAGGAGCGCCTGTCATCATCACAACGAAAAGTCGATCGACAGAAGTCCATTACCTTGGCTCGTATAGATCAACAAGCCAGAACTGGCCAGGTCAGATCAGCCTCGAACAACAAGGTCAAGCTCGAAGACGATAGTGTGCAATCAGACTTAAACGAAAACTCCGTCATGAAGATGAATGGTACCACCGCCTCGCTCGAATTGGCCACAGTCCAAAAATCGAATAAGGAACTCTCTGAGGAATGTTCACAGTTGCAGGTCCGGTTGTCTGAAATCTCAGAACGCAACGACACGTTGTCAAGACGTCTAGCAAACTTAACAATTGCCGAAATCGAGGGATCTGCACCTTATCGCTCATTGCAAAAGAAAGTCGAACACCTTCGAGGACACTGCGACTATCTAGAAACTCGCTATAAGGATGTCTCTAAAAGAGTGAGCGAGCTTGAGGGTGAGAGGAGCGCGTCTCGAGAGAACCTATTCGTCGAGAATGAGCAGCAGTATGCAGATGTCCTGGCACAACTCTCGAAGACCGAACAAGATTTGGCTCGAGTACGCAGTGCTCGAGACGAACTTCATTCCGCTCTGCAGTTGAGAAAGGCACAAGATGATTCACGAGCAGCTTCAGCGAGGGAAATAAGTGAACTAGCTGACACACAAGCCGTAAGTGGTACAACGATGCAGTCGCTATGTGGCTAATTCTATAGACTCGAATCTCAGTGCTCGAGGCCGAGGTTAACCGCTTGAAGGAGAACTTTCCCGAGAATGCTTTGACTATGACGAATGGACATGCTCGGGACGCATCCATGGATGAACTGTGGTCACGGATCGAACATTTGATGAAGGAGAATGATAGTCTCAAAAACGAGTTACCAGCGATGGAGCATGCCTTCAATCAAGCACATGAACAGAACGTGCGAAAGGTCATGGATCTGGCCTCCGCCGAAGATCGCGTCTCGCGTTTGCAAGCAGAAAAATCCAAAGCTGACCAAAAGTACTTTGCTGCCATGAAAGCAAAAGATCAATTGAGCTTCGAATTGAAGGCGGTCAAATCTCAAGTTGCTAAAAGCTCAGACACAATCAATCGTGTACACGAGGCTGAGGAGTCCTTGAAAACACGAATTCAAGCACTAGAAGATCAGAATGCTATACACGAGCAGGCATGTGAACAATATCGGGTTGAGCTTGCCAAAGCTGTAGCGAAGGTGGAAGAACTGCAGATTGTGCGAGCTGACGAGGCCAAACAATTGGCTGCCACTTTAGAATCTTCTGAGGCGCGAGCGAAGGAGTTGGCACGTCTCATCAATTCGAAACGTAGCCTCGTCGAAGAACTGGACATCTTAAAGGCTCGTTGCGAGGATTTAGGTGTGAAAAGAGCACTGACTAAATCGCCCGTTCGTGAAGACAGCGATCAATTGCAGGTCTATCGAGTAAGATTGTTATCGAAGACTTTACCTAAAGAAGCTGACGAGTCTAGGGCATGGCAATGTGCTCGGTCTGCAATACTCGTTGGAAGAGCACTGTCTTGACAAGCTGCGGACATGTGTTTTGCAAAGAGTGTGTAGATAAGCGAGTCGAGACGCGGCAACGGCGTTGTCCAAGCTGCAACAAGGGAGTGAGTACAATCTTGGCCAATTGATTGCTTGCTGACACAGATGTAGTTCGGCTCCGGCGACATTTCTACAGTACATCTCTAGGTGACGCAAATTGACATGCGTGTGGCAATAGTCTCCACTTTGCGTGCGTCAAGTCCTGTAATTCGAAGAGTGTGTCGCACTGCCATCAAGTGCAAAGAGAGCACTCGAACCATCGTACAAAATTGATCACATTTTTTATTAATTTCATCCCATGCAGATTTAATTGTATGCCCAAATACGTTCGTACTCATGCATGTTCCCTGCAGATGGTAGAACTATTCTATCAAACGTATAATTGTGTGCTTTCTGACACAACTATACTGATTCGAACCTTACGAGTACAACAGCCGAACTTTGATAGCAAATTCAGTGCTCTGCAATTTGTTGTTGAGCTCTTGCAAACTGCCGCCACTGACATCGCTGATATCGGCAATCAAGTAGGCTATTGGGCCAGCAGAGTCCGAAAACTGAGCTTTGATATTGTGTGACTGGAAAATATCATTTACAGCTCTCAATGCACCAGCTCGATTGTGGTGAACGAAAAGAACCCTGACGTGACACTCATCCTCCGCTGTGAGTTGTCGCAGTGCGACTTCTGGGAAATTGACAGTGCCTACAGAAGACCCTTCGTTGATATATTTACACAGAGCTGTTGCGACTTCTTCTCCGATTTTCTCTTGTGCTTCCTCAGTACTGCCACCGATATGTGGGGATAAGATCACGTTCTTGAGGGACCGGATGTCCTCAGCCCATTCATTCAGTGAATTGTCGAAGAATGGGCCGTTCGCAGCTGGCTCGTTCGGGAAGACATCGATAGCCCCACCAGCTATCTTGCCACTTCTTGAGGCATTGATGAATGCAGGAATGTCTATAACACTTCCTCGACTGGCATTGATGAGATAAGCTCCTTTCTTCATCGCCTCGAACTCAGCAGAGGAAATCATGTTTTGTGTCTCTGGCAACTCAGGGACATGCAACGTAACGAAGTCCGAGCGGGATAAGAGTTGGTGCAGGCTCGATAATTGCTTTCCCATGCCGAGACCCATGATCGGCACAACATCATAATATAGCACAGTCATACCCATCGCCTCGGCGAGCACGGATAATTGCGATCCAATGTGACCGTAACCAACAATACCAAGTGTCTTGCCACGCACCTCCCAGCATTTCGAACTGACCTTATTCCACACGCCATTGTGAAGTTCCATACTACGATCTCCAAGTTGTCGAGCCAAGACGACAATCTCGGCTATGACAAGCTCAGCTACGGACCTGGAATTACTGAAAGGAGAATTGAACACCGCGATACCTTGACTCGCAGCAAATTTCAGGTCCACCTGATTCGTGCCAATGCAGAAACAACCAATGACAAACAGGTTTTGAGCATGTTCGAGCACTTTTTGTGTAAGCTTTGTCTTTGAGCGTATACCTATAACGTTGACATCTTTGATCTTCTCTATCAATTCAGTCTCAGGAAGTGAGGACTTCAGTACTTCGACCTGATAGCCCTCAGCCTTCAGTGTATCGATTGCAAATGTGTTGATGTTTTCAAGCAGCAGGATTTTGATATCTCCATGAGAGAACGGTTTTAGTGGTCGAACATTGTCTCGAATACTTGCCCTCCTTCGTTGTGCACCATCGGCTCTCTCTTGTAAGGGGGACGTGCTGAAGGAGGCAGACCTGAATGACGAAGTGACGGGAGGCGAAGACAATGTCAACTCTTCTGTAGCCTTAGTCATCGGCTTTATCGGAATACTGGTGCTCATCTTGGATGAAGTTGTCAGGATATATTGATTTGTTGTCGACCTAAGGCTCTAGCAACTTATACAAGCTCTGGACACAGGTGAGGAGAGAGTGTCTTGAGGTCTGGTATTTGTGAATCACTCTTTGACATAGGTTGACAACATACATCAGCAAATTGTTGAGACTGGCGCGATCGAGCGTAACATTTTGTCCTCCCGAGATATGGCGCGATTGGCTTGATCGATCACGTGAACGAGAACTCTTGAATATATAATATGTAAAATTAATATTAATTAATTATAATATCAATTTTCGTGTAGCGAGTGCAAATTGTGGTTAGAATGAACATTCAAGTTGCAAAAAAAAAAAAGCTCGTAGACTCCGTGCGCTTTGCCCAGTTCAGAGGCCAGGAGACGCCGCGCATCACTTATCGAGCCTAGAGTCTCATTACTAACACTTGACTTAGCGACTAGGCCTGAATATTGTTCTTGAACAGGCTTGATACGTTTCCGCATTGACTTATATAACATGCGAGCAACTCACCCGTAAAATGATGCAGTCTGACTTGACGACTCAGTTGTTGCAGTAGTGATGCGTACAGAAAACTTGACCGTAGACCGATCTCGGATGCCGTTTTGTAAATCAGAAATCATTCGGTTGATAGACCTTGCTTGGTGTGTATCTACAAACATCATGTTCTGATTTGAACCGGTTCACCGACACTAATTCGTCGTCCACTGATGGATGCCATATGGATTCCAAACCAAAGCCTTCCTTGAGACTTTCTTATCTGGTGAAGGACTTGCCATGGCTCCAGAAATCGCTCACCATTTTCCTGATTAATACATATCATTTGACAACGCCGACAGGGTCCGAGGACTTCAAACACGCAGTCGCCAATGGTTATTTGGGTCCAATTATCTTCAGAAAAGGGCAGGCTATAACCCTCAAGGCCTGAAAATAAGAAATTTGATCGGAATATCTTAGGGTCTATTGCATTCGTGGACGCCTTGCTTGCTAGTGCTGCCAAAGACCAGTCAGTGATTGCCAAGAACGGCGACTCGTTGCTGAAGAGAACACTGGCTCTCGTAGCGGAGGACGGTCTTGACTTTAGACCTGACCAAGATTGACTTGGGCTTTCTTTGACAAACCTGGTTGAGTTGTTGCCATTGAGGATGGACAAAGTGCACTGCACTCCTAAGAAGCGGGTAAGAAGTTCTCGAAATCGTGGATCCTTGTACACTGTGATGGTCACTGTGTCGCCGCACACTCGGATGTTCTCGAGCTCACTGAGCTCGTGAGCATCTGGGTCAAGAGATAGAACAATTCGCTCGTCACCAACGACGATCGTCATTTGCCTTTGCCTTAAATCAATGCTGGGTTGTATAAGAGCCATTTTATGCACAGATTTTTGTGACAAGACCGACCTATCGGACAAGGACACTATAGCCCATTGACGATCAAACTCCAGCCCATAGTCCATCACCGTCCATGGTGTTCCCCTCGGAACGTTATAGCCTGCACAGCTTTTGATAGGATAAATAACGACCTTAGACAAGCTGATCGTGACTGCCTGCGAGGTGCTTTCACCTGCCATTATAGCCGGTCGGGAGAACTCAAGAAAATATTTCTTGAGGAAAGTGATCCAAATATCAATATCGTTCGTAGAAGACATTGCGCCGAACGATATGCGAACGATACCTGTAGATTTGCCTTTCAAGATATCTTTCGAATCAGAACATGTGTGACCTGCGGCGTGATTTTCAGCCAGCTCCTCCGGAGAGATTCCACACAGTTGCTCGGTGATACCTGGATTACACAGGGTACCAGTGCGAATGTGTATGTCAAGCACGGACGCAGCTGCTTGAACATCCGCATAACCAATAAGACTGCTATCACTACGACGTAAAGTCATTGCCAAAATACAGGAATCTATTTCATGATCGTGTAGCTGAACCAAGGAAGATCCATTGAAATGGCGAAGTGCATTCATTCTTCGAGAAGCATACCGAGATATGTGAGCCACATGTTCGTGTATTCGCTCAAATGAACCATAAAGCCGTTTATGTACCTCAATCGCAGTACCCAATGCGAGAATCGAGTGAAAAGCCTTGGTACCATGTTCCAAGAATCCGTGATAATCCCGGAGAAGTGCCTTCGGCGCATAGAATGTCGTACTTGCCGAGACAGCTTCCACAGTGCCTCCTGCAAAGGTGGCATATTTCGAGATAAGTTTTGTGATCCGGTCGCACTTCTTGATCAGTAGTGCTCCAAGACCACTCGGATACCCGAACATTTTGTAGAATGATAGGCATATAAAGTCAGGCGAGTTTTGATCTAGACGTAACTCAGCCGTGGGTAGCAGGGCTGAGGCATCGAATAATGTATAATGTGATTCATGTGCGGATACAATCGCATGCTGGCTTTCCGAATAACCAGTAGCATTAGATCTGCCTGGCCAAGTGGTTAGCGTAGGCTGCTGTGCTGTGACCTTCAACTTTTCTGTCGACTCGAAAGCAGCCCAAGTTGCAGCACGATTTCTCTGCCCGACAATTGAGGTGTGTGAACGAATCGAATATTGATAGTTCCACTTCTTACCATAAGCATCTGTCATTAGTTGAACAACCAGAGATACTGCAGCTGTCGTTCCCGATGTGAAGACTAGATCGTAGCAATGGGCATTATCGTGGAAAAGGTCGAGAAGAAGGGCACTACGAACCTCCGAAACTCGACTCGTGGTTGCAATTGATGAAGGAGACGTTGTATGAGGATTGCCGTAAAGAGTTCGTTGTAGCTCTTCCATGTGAGACTTCAGTAAAGAGCCAGCAGGTATGGTAGTACCAGCATGATCTAAGTAGCAAATGCCCGCAGTCAGTTGCGGATACTCTGCCCTTCTAATCTGCTCGATAGCCTCTATGTACGGTGATTGTGTACTCATCTGGCAGGCTACCACCCGATCGTTCCGTGGTCCGATCACTAGAGATTACGCATACTCTCGCGCTGAGTCAATGTTTGAAGCTGGAGTATGTCGTTGAACTTGTGACTATCCCGTTTTGTGGTCGACAGACATTTGAAATCTACAGACCAATAAGTTTTGTGCATGTGTCCGGTGAACCGGATATGACATCGAACGTCGCGCTGTACATCTCAGGGCTGTAGAGAATGACGAAAAGATCGAAAAAGGAAAGGAATCTGGCGTGCGACCTTGGAAGATATCGATATTGAAAAGAGCTACGCTTAGGCTTGTATCAGACGAATCTCGCTTATTGCCGAGTTTTGGCTATACCTATCTCTATGCTTTGGCGCCGATCAGTGCGGCAAATTGTCACTACAGCTGCAGTCATATAGCTCTATAGCTACAGGCTTGAAGTTGCTGCGATCCCACACATACACGCTCCTGCAATGCCAGTCGGGCAAGATTCTAACATCCAACCTTACGCTTAATTACGTACAATCGGACCTCGAGCTCATGTTGCCACGGGCGAACCTTGAAAGCGCCACGACGCGAGCAGGAGGCTCTTGGAGTCAATTGCTTTTAGCAGCAAACCTCGAACGATTCAAAGGTTCATAACAGACTCTCTTGTTGCTTTGCAGCTGCAGTTCATGACGTTATTATCATCCTGTATCGATCGTTCTGCAGATCATGCACAAATAACGTTGAAATATCAGCATTTCCAGCTGCGAGTGCATGGCTGTGCGCTGCAGGTTGAGGTGCAGTGTCTGTGGCTTGCCAGTGTGGCTGAGAGTATCTTTGACGAGGAGCTCTTACAATTATCTGCCGTCTACTCGTATGCTAACATTAAGCTTCACGTAAGTTGATCATGAGTACAAGCTTAAGGACTACTCATGATCATTACGATCGACAGATCCGAAATTTACGTCTAGGCCCCAGTAGACAGGCTATGGTCAAGGTCGCAATGCGTATAAAAGTCTCCTTCGATTACAGCTTAGCCTAGGGGTGCCTCCTTATGTCTGACATCCATATCGTCGTTGTAGGTGCCGGCTTGGTAGGCTCTCTTGCAGCCATCTCCTTCTCTCGACAAGGATATCGCGTCTCTGTGTTCGAAAGCAGAGCTGATCCTCGCCATGCAAGCAATGTAGCCGGGCGATCTATAAATCTTGCTGTCTCTGCTCGTGGTCTCGGTGCAATTCGAAGTATCGATTCCGAGCTTTGTGATAAAATCACCAGAACATCTATTCCAATGAGAGGACGAATGATACACGTCGACGGAAAACAACAAAGTCAAATTTATGGATTGTTTGGCGAATGTATAAACTCGATCGACCGGTCGCAACTTAACATAGACCTCATCAACGAAGCAGAAGCTAGTTCTGGTGTAGAATTCTTCTTCAATCACAAATTACTGTCAGCCGATTTTGTCAGCCACAGACTAGAATTCAGTATCACACGACAGCCAGGTAAGACGATGGAGATACATGCGGATTTGACTGTTGGCTGTGATGGGGCATATTCGGCTGTACGAAAGGCCATGATGAAAGCGCAACGCATGAATTTCTCCCAAGAATACGTCGAACATGCCTATCTTGAGCTTTCCATTCTGTCCAACGAAAATGGTGACTACCAGCTGGATAAGGATTATCTACACATCTGGCCTCGTCAGGAATTTATGCTCATAGCGCTTCCAAATCCGGACAAGTCGTTCACATCCACGCTCTTTGCTCCCTTTGCGTTATTCGACTCTCTAAGGACTTCTCAGGACGTGGTGAAGTTTTTCCAGACTCACTTTCCAGATGCACTCGCAATGATCGGAGAAGGTCGTCTAATCCATATTTGGGAGCACAACCCTGTTTCGCCTCTTGTTCAAATTAAATGCACACCCTATCATTTTGAAGGCTCTGCTATACTGCTGGGAGATTCTACTCATGCAATGGTGCCATTCTATGGTCAGGGAATGAATTGTGGCTTCGAAGATGTCCGTGTACTGAATAGCTTGTTAAAGCAATACAATGTATCGCCAATCGCTTTTGACAAAATAGGTGAAGCTCTCAATGGCTATACCACTTCCCGTCACGAAGATCTTCTGGCGATACTGCAACTCGCTATGGGCAATTATATAGAGATGAGATCATCTGTCACTTCCAGGTTGTATCTGATTCGCAAGCGCCTTGATGGTATCCTCGGACGGGTTTTGAAAGACACTTGGATACCCATGTATTCCATGGTATCATTCAGAGACGACCTGCGCTATTCAGATGTAATCAAAAGACAAGCACGTCAAGATAAGATCGTCGAAGCTATATTGACAATAATCAGTGGGGCTGTGGGCTTCGGGCTATTCACTTTGCTACTCGCTTACAAGCGAACAAGTTGGCGGCTCTTGGTACGAAAAGTGTTGAGTAGATTATTGGACTTGGCATAAGGATCAATCGATTGCAATACCCATTGCGAGTCTGGATTTCGTTAGCCATATATCTCTGCTCTGTCGACCACAACTTGCCAGGGCTCGAACTCATCATATAGTGTGACTTTGCTAAAGCTTAAAATCGAGACAGTATGTCCGAGTAAGAATTTTAGCCACACAAGGTTGCAATCTCCAGTTGTCTGTTCAAAGCGACATTACTATTCAAGGCAATTGCTAGGATTTCTCGCTATGTACAGCTGAGGCTTTCACCATGTACGTCAAGTCTCGTCAGTACACCCGTACGACGTGAGCCCGAGTGTCCATGGCCATCGCAAGTCCGGAAATGCAGCCCCGCGTCAATCAGAGCTAGTTCATTCCAAGGTTGGGAGTATTCGGCTGCGACTTTGACAAGCCCTGCCGAGGTGGAGGTTAAGCCCGGAAATCGTGCTGCTCCTCAAGTGGATCCCGATCGGCAATTCGAGCTTCCAAGGTTGCGAACGCTCCGCGCTGCAACGGCTGGAGAAGCATTTGAAACTACGTTTAACATTTCGCACTTATCTAGTAGCTCTTTCGAATCATCTAGGAACACACATTGGGCACATCTTCGTAACTTCTTTCGGGATGTTCTTTTTGCTGTTCGTCTTTCCCTATGTCGCTGTACTAGTCCTCGCACAGAACAATGCAACAAGCGAAATTGTCCCTCTTCTTCAACAAGGTCATCTAGTACCCAATATCTTACCACTGTTCAATGCTACTGTCGGTCCACTGACTGTCACTTATCCACAGGGGATTGTGAATTATGGCAACAACGTTAGCGTGCAATCGGTTGCCTTTGCGCCCACACTCCATTTCGCTGCCGAAGCTGCATTCCCAAGTGCACAGTATACGTGTAAGAACTTGTAGCCCATTCTTATATTTGCACTCAACATTGTAGTTGCTATGATAGACCCGGACGCACCGAGTCCAATAAATCCATCCTCCGCTCAGATTCGGCATTGGTTGGTCGCGGACGTATCCCCGTCATCTTCGGCTGTCAACCTCACAAACGGTAATGTGCTGTCAGCCTACAGGTCTCCTTCGCCCCCAGCAGGGTCCGCTGCGCATCGATACACCTTCGTTCTACTTCGTCAAAGTCCTGGTCGCGTAGTTTCCATTCTGAATCAGACTTCAACCAGCAACTTCAATCTAACACAATTCATTTTTGGCAACGATCTCACCATTGTCAGCGCGAATTATTTCAATGCCACAGCGGTCACCATCTCGTCCACGGCGGCAGCTGCCCCTTCTCCTTCTCGGGCTACATCAAGTGGCGCAGCCACTGTCACAAGCACTGGAAGCAGTGAAGGAGCAGTTCGTGCAGCATACAGTACGTGCTTATTGGTCCTCGCAACCACTCTTGTCCTTCTTCTACCTAGTCTGAATACTACATGATGATTTGGCATGGCCTCCACGGGTGTTCTTATCTCTTAGTCGTGCAGAAATCGCAATTATAAAGACTGTTTAGTTACGGGAATAATGTAATGATGCATCATGCGCCTCCCGTCCTGTGCCACTTGTCAATCATCCTTGAATATGCAGATGTTCCAAATTCAAGTTTAGTTCTATCTGTGATATCCTGTTGTTTGGCATAGCCCGTGAACACACGACTCTTTGAATTTTGGGGAGAATACTAACGCAATGATACTATGCATCCAGAATTATCTAAACAATTTAGATGTCTACAGTAGTGGATCAGCAAAGTGCAATAGAGGCTGAAATTTTGATCTTTTGTATGACCACCTCCGGCACTAATAAAGCATGTAGCCTTCTAGGCATGCTCTCCAACAATGATCTTAAGTATGCCGGTTCTATAGCGTTCCAGCTATCTTGTAGCAAAGTTTT